>JAJJWW010015092.1:0-87535 GCA_023531295.1 Papaver armeniacum
TGTGTTCATCGGTTGGAATTTTGGGTGGTTTTCCAAAGCATTGTGGCTCCTGAAAGTGAAATCTTTAAAAATACGACTTCCTCACGTGAGTCAATTGTGCTCTTGACATTCACGGTGGTTTCTAAAGTTTTAAATTAGAAAATATAAAAGTAAATCGCCAGTTTTTGAGAAGTGGTTTATATGGGCTGAATACTTTTTAAAAATCTGATTCATGTGAATCCCAGTCTGACTAGTTTTTCATCTGACTGGCCTAAAATTTGAAATTCATTAAAATTTAGAAAATCTGATTCACAACTTATTTCTGGCATAACAAAATTTGAAATTCACTAAACTGAACTTTATTAGATGCTCATTTGATAACAAAACATTCACCATTCAATCCAAATTCGAAAATACGTTTACAACAGTAACTCGATTTACATTAATTGAGTTGACAGTTAGGTCAAAAACCCCAAAAAGTTTTACACATGTACTGAATTCATACAATTCTAAGTTATAATTATACTAGAGCATTCTTAAAATCTAATTTTCTTACAATCACTTAAACCCAACCTACGGACATTACAAAAACAAAACTAACCAACAAAAAGATGAATTGAGCTCCCCAACTGAGCGGAATATTATCCCATGAGAAAAAAAATAAGTTTGGCGTTAGAGATTTAATAAAAAAAGACCTTGGTATAGTATGACCTAAAAATATTCTTGACCACTTCAATTTCAACACCAGTGTTGATCTCTTACAGATAAGTGCACGTTGAAGGAACCAAAAATGTGCAACAAGAACTACACCCATTCACAACTAACGGATTATGTAAAAAACAACACACAAGTTGTGTTTACTGCAAGCACAAAGTATCGCATAAAAATACAAAGAAACACAAATACGTAGATGAAAACAAATTAACTTTGATGCGCAATTTAGTACCTGGCCTAATGCTTGCAAGAAAATTGCACGGAGCGCTCCTTCTGCTAAGTCTAAAGGAAGATCTCTCCTGCTGTTAGCAACACAAATACTAATGTCAAGCAATCCGACTTGCAAATAAATAATTCTTGTTTGTCCCACGAAAACTATTAACAAACAACACACATTGAAAGAATTTGACAAGGTAATGAATGTCAAGCAAAATACCTCTGAGATACCAAGGTCGAGAGGAAACTGAGTTACAAAAAGAAACACTAGAAGACGAGTTACTATCAACAATAAGATGAGAAATATGATGCTTCAGAGCAAGAAAAATGCCGTCACTAATAGACCAGAGCTCAGCAACTGCAGACGAGTTTAGAAAAAGATCGGGCGGCGAGGCAGCTAAAAAAGAACCCAGATGAATGCCGTATTACACCACCTGCTCCTGTAAAAAACAGAGTAAAACGATGAAGCTCCATTACAGTTCAACTTATAGAAATGAAAAGGAGGACAATTCCAGTTTAAGTGAGCAACAATCTTTAGGTTAACATTCATGAGTTTCTGTTTTTCAACCAAAAACCAGTACTCTTAAGCCCGATTGTAAGCTAAATCAACAACTTTTGGTCAACACTAAAAACACAATTCCTAAAAAAGGTGATTATTTCTTGCTATCCATATAGTCCAAAGAATGTAAGGAGAAAAAAGAAGACGTGGTGCAGACCATTACAAGTATAAGTGATGCAAGCATTCAAGCATAGAGAATATAAAAATAAGAAAAATTCAAGCATTCAGTCGAGAGATATTACCTAATCTCCATCCAGTACTCGTCGTCAGCTAAAGATGTTGAAGAAAGAAGTATCATCGCCCACCAAGTTGGTATCCTTGGCGCTTGCTCTAAAGCTGGTGAAGGCATCCATGGTCACTCCACTATTTTGTGTAGTCATATCTTTGCTCTGCCTCTCTTTGTATAAAACAGATAACCATTCATAGAATACGCTCTATAGGAAAGCTGTCTTGAAGGAAGGACCAAGTACGAGCCTATGAAAATCTGTCATGGGAGTGCCTAGAAGTTGATCTCTTAAACAGGGAATGTAATCCTGACGCTTACTCCTTGATCTTCGGTTAAAATTAAGAGGTCAAGACTTGTTAAAAAATAAGGGAACATGAACAGACAAGTGCTTGTTGATCTAAAGATAAAATTTGGCTTCTTCTTAAATACAAGAGCTTGTTTAAGGAACTAAAAATTCTCAACAAGCACTACACCAATTCACAACTAACGGATTACGTAAAAAGCAACAGACAAGTCATTTACTGCAAGCAAGGTGGATTGATGCCAAAGTGAATATCAACCCATTGAAATTAAAGAAAATCCCCACCGCAAAGCGTGAAGGTTACATAAAAATAAACACGAGATATACGAGATAAAACAAAATAACTTCGATGAGCAATATAGTACGGCCTAATGCTTGCAAGCAAAGTGCATACGGCACCCTTTCGCTAAATCTACAAGAAGAAATCTCCTGCCGAGTTAACAACACAAATGCGATGTCAAGCATTTATTATCGACCATATGCATTTTGATATAACACCACAAAGGAACAAACATCATTACTGAGATCGGGATGTAGTTAGGTTGGCTAAAAGTTTAAATACAGGAGAAATTGATGTTGAAATTAACATGTAAAATGTGTGCAAGAGCCTGGCATTGTTACTTAGGAGACATTAAGCATCCTTCCAGAGATTACAAGCAGAAAGATATATATTCAGAGATGAGTGAAGTAGGTAAGCTAATATCTATTTTGTAAACATCATAAATAAGTCGAGAATGAGTTAAGTCACGTAAGATAATACCCTCTTTTTTTAGTGCCAAGTTTTACCATCGAACTACAAGAATGTAGCGTTTCTAGCTGCACCAAATTCATTGTTCTATCTATTTATAGCTCAAAGAATGTCGACATTCACTGTGTTAATTTCAAAAAGACAAGCATTAGCACACCTCTGCTCGAACTTGGATGAAAACTCATGCGATCCATCTCAAATCAAGATTAGCTATATTTATAGTTGGCACGATGATATATAACAATACAGTTACAATGGAAACAAATAAATCAGACACTTCTCTGTTCTAGGAACAAATTACATCCCTACGAGAGAAATTACCTCACTCCTTTCAAACAGCTATTTGCCACCAATGTATAACCATGGATAGGCTAGAGAATACTATTCCTTGATCATCATACGACCAATTGAAACTCGTAGTGACAGGTAGCACTAAGCTCAAGGGTTCACCATCTTCACAAAGAAAAGAAAAGGCACGGTTAAATGGCTTAAGGCAGACATGGTGTGATATTTGATTTCAGCAAAATAAATAAAACTAGTTAGTACAAGCCCATTACCAGTTACGCTGTAATCTACAACCATTTGCTCTTCCCCTTCAACTTCTTGTTCTCCTGCACATCATCACGTAAATGAATTTAAATCCCTGACCATCATATCCTCATAAAACTGAAAACATATGTAAGCAAAACTACATATGAGCACCTCTTCTCCTAGTAACTATGTCATGAAGAGTTCGAACTCAGAGTACAAGTGAAACATTGAAGCACTATAAGTGAAACATAACTCAATACAGAACCTACAGTAGCTGCACACTAAGGACAACAAAAAAACATAACTCAATACAGAACCTAAGAACTCTAATTAAGAGCAAACATTGAAGCATTATAAGTGAAACATAACTCAATCTGAGAACCTACGGTAGTTTGCACACTAATTAAGGACAACAAAAAACATTGGTCTCCTTGGTCTTTGTGAAGAACTTGGCCATGACATTTAAACAAACATGTAGTGTCTCTACTGAGAATTAAGATTAGAAAAAAACTCTATAAAGCTAAACAACCTAATACCCTTAATGAGCTTGACAAGTTAGGGACATACAAATTAAAACAAATCTCAAACTAAAACATAAAACGAAAAATATTCAAAAATGATAGAGATAAATTGAGATTACTACAAACACAAACCCAAATTAAAAATTAAAATAAACCCGAATCTCTTGCGAGCTTCAACACCTTTACTAACATATTTTGAAAGGGAATCAATAAATTGAGTTATCCTCTTTACGACATGACATTAGATTATCTGCGGAAAAAAAAATAATAAAATCGAGAATCCTTTAATCAAATCTACAAAGCAAGTACTACCTTACAGTACTAACAAGATTTGTTCGATCGTGACACTCAAAGCTTCAATAAAACAAAAAAGTATATCAAGGTTTTCAAATACTAAAAGCGAGAATCAAACAATAAAATAAAATGAGGGTTTTGAGATTACCATTACCAGCAGTAAGAGAATATTCAATTTCAGATTTAGGGGTTTTATTTCTTACACCAGGAGAAGAGATCTTCAACCCACTTGAAGACTTGATGAGTTGTTTTTCAGGGAAAATATATAATGAAAAACCCTTCTGCAAAATTGAGAGAAGATGATAGAAATTAAATCATTAATGATACTAAAAGTCTATCATATTTAAAAATCAAGGACAAGATTGATAATACACGATGATTTGAGAGCGAGAAAACTAATCGGTTACAAAAGTTTTCTTTAGATTTCTATTGATACATGCGTTTTGATTTTGAGATATGGGTTATGACGAAGCTACGATTTTGGACAGTGAGTTTCGATCTTTGATGTGAGAGGTGAGGTTCGTCTTCAATTTCTAACTTTGATTTCTAATTATTGATAAACAAATTGGATTCTGAATCTAGGGTTCTTGGAGTTTTTGTTGAATTTGGTTAATGGAACAAAATAATAATTAATCTTATAGAAAACTTGTTCAGATTGATCTGTTAATGGTGATGAAAGTAACGAGTTTATGATTTGGGGACACGATCTGTGGATGGAGAAAAAAAAAGAAGGGGATCTCTTGTGTTGTGAAGGAGTTAAGAAACGAGAGATTGAAAAGGTATGTATGGTATTATCGGCTGTAACAGGGGCTATAGAAAGTAGTTTCTTTCACAGTGGTTCTTATACTCGATAAATGAGCCCTGTTTTATTACAAAAACACCCCCCAATATAACGACTTTGGCTGGAACTTGTTTAACTTTTATCAAAAAACTACTTTTCTCACGGCTCGTATAAGTACTACTACTCCATGGAAGTCGTTTCTTTAAAACCCGGGAAGTGGTTTAAAATCCTTTCTCCACTAGTGTAGGTGTGGCTGGCATGATTTGCCATTGGCACGGAGGTGCGTCTAGCATGGCTGGCATGCTTTGGCGTTCGGTGTAGCTGGCATTATTTGCCATTGGCACAGAGGTGCGTCTAGCATGGTTGGCATGCTTTGGCGCGTTCGGCGTGTTTGGCATGATTTGCCATTGGCACAGTGCGGCTAGCATGTTTGCATGCTTTGGCGCGGTCGGTGTGGATGTCATGATTTTCATTTGGCATTGAGAGGTGCGTCTAGCATTGTTGGCATGCTTTGGCGCGGTCGGTGTGGCTGGCATGATTTTCCATTGGCACAGAGGTGCGGCTAGCATGGTTGGCATGCTTTGGCGCGGTCGGTGTGGCTGGCATGATTTTCCATTGGCACAGAGGTGCGGCTAGCATGGTTGGCATGCTTTGCGCGGTCGGTGTGGATAGCATGATTTTCCATTGGCACGAGAGGTGCGGCTAGCATGGTTGGCATGCTTTGGCGCGGTCGGTGTGGCTAGCATGATTTGCCATTGGCACGAGAGGTGCGGCTAGCATGGTTGGCATGCTTTGGCGCGGTCGGTGTGGGCGGCATGATTTGCCATTGGCATGCAGAGGTGCGGCTAACATGGTTGGCATGCTTTGGCGCTGATGTGTGTGGCTGGCATGATTTGTCATTGGCACAGAGGTACGGCTAGCATGGTTGTCATGTTTTGGCGCGGTCGGTGTGGCTGGCATGATTTTTCATTGGCACATAGGTGCGGCTAGCATGGTTGGCAGTCTTTTGCGCGGTCGGTGTGGCTGGCATGATTTGCCATTCGCACACGTGGTAATTAGGATTTGGCTTGTTGTAACCCTAATTTGAAAAAGATACCTCGGTAACTATTTAGGGACACATTAAAGGTTTCAGTAAATGTGCCTAGTAAATGCTTTGTTACTTTAAATGTTGTGACATCACATGCGCTAGGGTTTAGTGTTTCACGATTTTAACCCTAAGCTAAAAACCACCATCAACACCGAGGATAAGGCCCGATATAACTTGAGTTAGCACAACGCAAGTTACCCTCTCTCGAACTCAGCAACGGGGATGGAAAGTAAAACGTGGCAAACTCACAAAAGCAAGAACATGAAGAAAAGAAGACAGAAAGATGGTCACTTCTTCTATGTTTTGAAAATAGAATTTCGAGTTGTATTTATAGGAAGAGATGCTTGCAAATCAAGTTAGGTTTTGGTTTTCTTCAAAAACAAGTAAAAGGAATTTACCCATAAATAAACTCTTAAAAATATTTTGGAATTAATTTCCTAAAGAAAACTCGCCAAAATAAATCCAAGTAGAAAAGGAACTTGGTGCATGGTATATGCGCATATGCATGGGTTTTACAACATATCCATAAGAATATGTTTATATAGTGGAGCACCTCTTTAGTTTTCCACAATGTGGGACAAAAGGTTCCATTTCATTCACTCAAAAATGAATGAGTATCCTTAAACCCTTAGAGAAAATGCAAAGTGCGAGTATAACCAAAGACCAAAGAGGGAAAAAAAGACCAAAATTTGGGTTTAGTCTGGGTGTGTGACGCTACGGGTGGAAGACTAAATTTGGTGGAGCGTGGATTATACGTTCTTTGGTGTGGGCGTGAAGTATATGTTCGCACAGTGGTGGGGCGTGGATTATACGTTCGCTTGGTGTGGGGGAGATTCCGAAAAAAAAAATTTAAAAATTTAAAAAAAAAAAAAAACAACAATGGGGCGGAGGTATAAACCACGCCCCATTCAAAAGTTTTTGAAAAACATTCATGGGGCGGAGGTATAAACCACGCCCCATTCAAAAAAAAAAAAAAAAATTGGGGCGGACGTATAAACCACGTCGGTGTGGGGCGGGATTATACGTTCGCCTGGTATGGGGCGTACATTATATACCTGCCTGGTGGTGGGCGTGGATTATAAATTCGCTCGATTATATTTGGGTTTACTCTTTGGTCCAGACCAAATATAGTTTGGGATTTAGTCGATGGTCGGGGTTTAGTCGATAGTACGTCCCACTACGTCTCATTCATTTACCAAATAAATGGGTTTAGTCGCCCACTTCGGTTGCTCTTAGGTCACTAGATCAAACCACCCCAAGACTAAAACTTATTTTTATTAAAAACTTATTTTTCTCAACATGATATTCAGCACCATACTCGTGATAGGTTGATATCTCCTCATATCCCTGCTCTCATCTTCTCTGCTATAGCGGCAGACTCCTCGACTAAGTGTTAGTTATTTTCTGTTTGAATCTGTTTTCTGCTGTTTGCATGTGAAAAGCAGCCCAACTTAGGAGAGAACTTGACCTGCTGGTACGGACCTAGTTGTTGTGTTAGCTTATATGAGATGGAATAACAGTTACAACAACCACATATATATATAGGTTTCTTAGAAACATCAATAAAATATTGGATATCATTCTAGAGATCAATCAACGTATGGAGATCTTACTTTCTTTCTTTTGGGGGAAAACTACCCGGGGAGCATTTTATTACATAAAGAAAATCAAATCAGAAAAGGAGGGAAAGAAAAGAGAAAACTGAAATAAAAAAATATTACTACAAATCATCGAAATCTAACAGTAGGAAGAGGCTATGTATTTCAGCGCACAGATAAAATCCAGAGGATTGTTTCACCAATGCGTAGTATCACTATTAACTTCCCATTTTACTAACCTTCCTAGTAAATATGAGAAATATGAATTGTATTGTCTTCAGAAAAGAGATGCATTTTTCCCAATGTACCAGCAGTCTCCATGGAACCAAGGGCTTAGGGGATAAAGCTATAATGACGTGAGTTTAAACCAATTTCTTGGCATATTACGACGGGCTTGTCCTATTCAAAAAGTCAGCATATCTAACCTAGAGACGCAACTCCCCATCACCAGCCCCATTTTGTAGCGGAAGCTCAAATGCTTCATACTCGGTAATAAATATCCATCCATCTAAGGTTACTTCCTCAAGGCCAACAACTGAGAATTAGGGTCTACTTGATGTTGCCTGACTTTATATTTGATGCCAGTTAGCTATGAGGCAAACATCATGGTATGGAAGTTTTCCAAGGATATGCAAGTATCACTAGGTCCACTATGAGTTTGTCTTCCAAATCCATTCGAGACAAAACTCTACTAGAAAAGACACATGGGAGACTAGGAGTGGACACCAACGGGTCAAGTTCAAGCAATAACCAGGAAAAAAAGAAAGAATTTTTTTTTCCAAAATGAGTTACATTTTAGGCATTTCACTAATGTGTCCAATGCATGCATGTGTGGATGGGGGGGAGGGGATGTTCCGAAGGGTCTTTCCTCATCACTCATTGGTTTTTCTCTGTAGAGACTAAAAATTATCTAAATTTGTAACAGTTCCTGGTAGTTTTCTCATCATTATCTTCACTATCCCTCTCTTTTTCTTTTTTGAGTTATTAAAGAAAAACATTGAGCTCTCCTATTATTATAAATGACTATTGAGATTCAACAAGTTTCTACTAGTACTAGTAACAATGTTGAATTGTCAAAAGTTGCAAACTCTGATGATCATGGAGAAGATTCTCCATATTTTGCTGGATGGAAAGCTTATGATGAGAACCCATATGATGAGATTACTAATCCTTCTGGTGTTATTCAAATGGGTTTAGCTGAAAATCAAGTAAGAATTCATCACCTATAAATTACCGTAAAATCATGTATTCACCATTAATAGAGACTCAAGGTCCACTGGCCACTGCATTCCCTAGATTGTATGCTATCTAAAACAGCAAGCAGCGCTATTTATCAAGCCTCTACACTCCCGACATTTCTGGTTATCATTGGAATTTAAACATCTCTCGCAGGCGGCTGTACGATGCTAAAATGTCTGAATTTTACGGGATAATTTCTATCCTTAATAACGTTATTCTTTATCCTAACGAAGACGATGAGTTACTTTGGGTTGGAGACAAGTCTGGGGTTTTTTATGTTAGTTTAGCCTATGCGAAAGAAGAGTGTGTTGCTAACACTTTGGACTTCCCAAAGAAGAAAATATGGTCGTGTGCTTGTGTTGATGGTGGTTTCTAAACAAAGGGTAAAATCGTAAAACCTCAAATAACCTAATGTCACCAGTGACACATTTATTAGGACATTTAATGCATGTAATCAGTAATTAATAGGGGTATTTTTTCAAATTAGGGTTCTGACGAACAAAACCCTAATTCCCCTCGTGTCAATGGCAAGTCATGCCAGCCACACCTAGCGCAAGCTAGCCGCACCTCTATGCCAATGGCAAATCATGCCGACCACACCAAAGCGCGCCGAGCGTGCCAGCCATCTTTGGCCGCACCTCGTGCCAATGGCAAATCATGCCATCCACACCTAGCCCAAGCTAAGCCGCGCCATGCCAAATGCACTCTGCCTTGGACCTAGCTACGCTAATCACACCACGCCAAGCCAAACACACTTACCTTGGCCCTATCCACACCTTTGTGCCAATGGCAAATCATGCCCGGCCACACCAAAACGCGCCAAAGCATGCCAACCATGTTAGCCGCACCTCAGGTGCCAATGGCAAATCATGCCGACCACACCTAGCCCAAGCTAGCCGCACCTCTGTGCCAATGGCAAATCATGCCCGAGCCACACCAAAAGCGCCAAAGCATGCCAACCATGCTAGCCGCACCTCCCGTTCAATGGCAAATCATGCCCGACCACATTTAGGCAGAGCTAGCCGCGCCATGCCAAACGCTCTCTGCCTTGGCCCTAGCTACGCTAGTAACGTCACGCCAAGCCAAACACCCTTACCTTGGACCTAACCATGCCATGCCAAAATAGCGCCCACGCCTAGGCTTGCAAATCATGCAACCTAGGCCAAATTGGTCACGCATGCCATTGGCACATGCCAACACGCTCATTTGGTAGCTTTTCTACCAAGGCGCGACCCAAATTGGCCACGCATGCCATTGGCACATGCCAACACGCTCACTAGTAGCTTTTCCTACAAAGGCGCGACCCAAATTGGCCACGCATGCCATTGGCACATGATAACACGCTCGCCGGTAGTTTTTCCTAGCAAGGCGCGACCCAAATTTGCCACGCATGCCATTCGAACATGCCAACACGCTCGCTGGTAGCTTTTCCTACCAGGGCGCGACCCAAATTGGCCACGCATGCCATTGGCACATGCCAACACGCTCATTTGGTAGCTTTTCTTACCGGGCGCGACCCAAATTATTACGCATGCCATTGGCACATGCCAACACGCTCGTTGGTAGCTTTTCCTACCAGGGCGCGACCCAAATTGGCCACGCATGCCATTGGCACATGCCAACACGCTCGCTGGTAGCTTTTCCTACCAGGGAGCGACCCAAATTGGCCACGCATGCCATTGGCACATGCCAACACGCTCGGTGGTAGCTTTTACTACCAGGGCGCGACCCAAATTGTCCACGCATGCCATTAGCACATGCCAACACGCTCGCTGGTAGCTTTTTCTACCAAGGCACGCCCTAATGGCCGAGCATGCCATTGGCACATGCCACCACGCTCGCTGGTAGCTTTTTCTACCAAGGCGCGCCCTAATGGCGAGCATGCCATTGGCACATGCCAACACGCTTCTTTGGTAGCTTTTCTAAACACGGGCCATGATTCAACTTGGCCACGCATGCCATTGGTACATGCAAAACACGCATCTTTGGTAGCCCAACTTGCAAGCCATGCAACCTAGGCCAACTTGGTCATGACGCGCCATTGGCACATGCCAAAACCCATATTTGGTAGCCTAACTTGCAAAACGTGCAACCTACGCCAAGGTACTCCGCACATGCCATTGGCACATGCCACACACGCCACTAGCAACTCTATGCATTGCACCTAGCACCAAGGCATTCCACACATGCCACACACGCCACGCCACTACTTGACTCTGGCATTGCCACTTGCGCTCGAGGTGTAAGCGGCAACAAAGGCATTCGCACATGCCATTGGCACATGCCACATGCGCTCCTAGTAGCACCACTTGCACTCAAGATGCAACCAACACTCGAGACATCAACACAAGCTGGGGGATGCTTTCCGGGGTCTTGGTTTGGCGGTCACGACTTGCGGCGTACACTACGCTCACATTAAGAAAGCGTGAATAGGAATAAAGCGGTCAAATAAATGAGGAAATAATGGTGAAAACGTTTTCACCCATTAACACCATGTGGTTACCACCTCCTCCCATTATTTCACCCTTTACTCTCTTCCTTCATGAGGCCAGAGTGCGTTTCAATCTCGACTTGTATAAATAGGTCTTACCTATTTCCACCGGACAACAAGTCTCGGTCGGGAGAAAAATACAACACTCTCGAGAAAAGGCAACTTTGCAAGCTCTCAAAAAGCTTTCATCTTTTGCAAGCTTCCTAAGCTTTCACTTTACGATACAAGTCGAGACACTACTCTCCCAAAATTATTCTGGTCTCAACACCTTTCTTTGCTTCCCTCCCCAAATCAACCCTTCTCCTCCACTTTGTGACCAAAGAAGCAAGTCTGGAACGGCCATTTCTTGGTTTAGGCCGGACTTGTACAGATTGATCTCTCGAATCTTGAAAGTGCTCACGTGCGGCACGTTTGTTTAGGGTTTGAACCAGTTTCTCACTCACCTACCGAATTTAGGGGAAATCGGCGGAAAGCGATTTTTACCCATAAACAATTGGCGACCACATCGGGAGGATTGATCTATCGGTTACAATACCAACTCCGACTCGATTTTGTTTCCCGAACGTCAAATCCCAACATGGTGGAACTCGGGTCCGGAGCGGCTGCCGAGAATACCGGCCATTTAACGCATCCCCGATGTTAGCGTCTCTCCCGATAACGTTGTTGCATCACTGCCGACTACAGTAACATCGAATGCACTCCCTTAAGTGTAACACCGCCAATCACCAGGGCCAGAGCCGCTTCCTCCTCTAGTGTCTCTGCACAACCCTCTAATCATGGAAACGAAAATATCTCTTCGGGTGTCACGCCACCAGTCACCAGGGCCAGAGCCGCTGCGACCCCAAATGCTTCGTCTAGCATGGCGCCTCCGACCACAACTAAGGTTCCAACTACCCCGCCGATGGGACGAGAGACCGGAGGGACCGAGAGGAAGTCGTTCTTACGTCACCATCGCTGATTTGATGGAACGACAAGAGATGCTCGCCAGATCCCAGAAGGATATGGTTTCAACGCAGAATGAGGTACTCATCTTTCTCAAGACCCTGACAGAGCGACTACCACGTGAGTCGCGTCCTCCAAAGCCGCTTAGGAATGTCTCCAACAACCCCGACGCCAGCACCTCGGCGGAGCACACCTCCACGGATGAGGAAACTCGCGCTAGAATCCCCTTGGAAGGAAATCAGCTGCCCAACTTCGTCACGAGAGAAGATTTGGAACAACTTCTCCATGGCCAAGAATCAAGAATAATGATTTGGACGTGCATCATCACCAACCCCTTACCCATCCGAAATGTAGAGAATCCCTCTCCCAAGGGGTACTCTTCTCCTCAATTTACCCTATACGATGGTGCAGGGAATGCACATGAGCATGTCTCTCGTTTCTGGAATCCCTAGGTGAACATGAATATAATCACGTTCTTCGTTTAAGGGAATTCTCAAAATCACTTACTTTGGAAGGGCGTATACATGGTACAATGACATCCCACCGAACAGACATTACCAAGCTGGAGTAGCATGGTCATCTGCGTTTTACAAGAAATACTTCTTCTTGTCCGAACAAGTTACTTTCTCAGACCTCGGAAGAATGTACCAGTGGGATAACGAACATCCGAATGATTTCATCAAAAGGTTCAAGGTTCAAGCACTCGACTGTCATGACCCAAACGTGATCGAGCAACAACTGGTGAACACATGCATCAACGGTATGGTTCCAATTTACCGCGCCCTGCTAGAAAACTTGCGCTTCCAAATGTTCTCCGAACTCCATGAAGCCGCCGAGACGATCTGCAACAACGGCACCGGCATTCTTTGGAAAGAGCTAAGCCAAATTGAACCGAAGACACGCGTGAAACTCGCGGGAATAGACGCCTCATTAGCAAATAATTTAATGCCGGCTCATCCTCCGTGAACATAGTAAACGAAAGGGGAAAAAGGAAAGCCCCAACTACGAGCCACCAGCCAAAACGTGAAGCGCCGGCGCAACGGGAACCCCACCACGAAAGACCGTCACTAAAACTCCCATGCGGCATCATGAGACCGAAGGAAATACCTTTGATTTCCGTTTCCCATCGAGGAGGTGATTGACCTCCTAGAAGCCTGGGTTCAAGATGATATTATCAGACGCCACCTCCCGGACGTCTACCTGGCCCGAGGAGGTGAGATGGCGAACCCCAAATCTTGCCACTACCACGGGTTCGTTCACCACCTAACCGGCGATTGCAACAGACTAAAGCATATTTTCAAAGAAAGGATAGAAGCGGGAGGACTCCAACCGGGAGATGAAAGAGTGCATCGAGACCCACTCCCAATAAGAAACTGTGGGTCCTCTGGGGACTCCGTGCACGAGACTGTACAATCCATGATGCAACATGTATGCGAAATTCTCTATCTTTCCAAGGTGCAGCGCCAAGATATTTTCGCATCTCTCAATCGTGTTATATCGGCAAGCGACTTTTCTCTCCTCGGAATCCACGCCGGGGCCCAAGCTTTCCAAACAAGGCGGAACCAAAACGGAGGCGGGGACTGCTGACCACGTCCGTTTAAGAGGTAAGCAATTTGACGATACGCTCATCGACACGGCCTCGACCACAACATCATTACTTTCAAGACACTAAAGGCGGCGAGGATTTACAAAGAAAGCGCTACCTATTCCGTCTGTGATTAAGAGCTTGAGAGGAGAAACTTTTGAACGCGCATGGCTACATCAACCTAGAGATCAAGATGGGAGATGCTATAACGCATATCAAGTTCCACATTGTCAAAGAACTAGATCATGACATGATATTGGGACGCTTATGGGTGCTCGACAACAAAGCGAAATTGGATGTACACCTCTGCCGGCGTCCACGCCCGAAGGAATTCCCAACAAATTGTCCCACGGGTTATCGCATCAACGAGCTATTGAAGGAACCCAGGCATCCGGAGAGGACCCGTTGGCGCTAGCTCATGGTTTTCAAATGCAAGTAAGTCTTACCAAGCAACCTTTTCTGCAACCAGTCTTTCCTTCCCCCATTCCGTCATGGGGACTCGGCACGATTACTGGCACAAACGCTGTCAAGAAATATGAATGTGGAGCTGGACCATTTGAACACTTTGCAAGAAGCTTGGAAACTTCTATTGAAGCCAAAGAAGCCAAGACTCAAACGGTTGCACGACGTCTGAACCCGTTTTCAATTGGAGATGTAGTGGTTAAGGAAAGCTCGTTTCAAGTTGGGAAGATGACAGTAAAAATGGATTTGCCCAATGAAGGAGAAGACGAGTTGTATCACGGTTGCGGATACCCTTTTGGGAGGATATTACAAGCTCATCAATGCGAGACACACACTGAAGGCGTGATAATTCACTCGCGATGGCTCAAGGAATCCAATCCCTAAAATCTTTGTACTTCCCAATCACTCCCCCTTTTAGTATTTCCTTTAACAATTCCTCTTAATAGTTGTAATTCCCCAAGATGAATACACCGTTTGTATTTTTCCCTAGGGATTCCCTTTTTGTCAAAAAAAAAAAAAAAAAAAAAAACATAAATACATCTCTTTCCAAGCGAATCCTCCAGATATCAGAGAAATACATCAGATAAACCCAGAAAACCATTGCAGAGCCATCATACCACAACCTCTTTTAAAAATATATATGAAGCAAAATGTTGACTGATGAAGAAGAAGGAAAAGACGAGTTTACAAAAAAAAAAAGAGGGGACACCAGGGGAACTAAAGCAGCTAATAGGAATAACAAAAGGGAAGAACTAGCCCTCGAAGGACGGAGTACAAGTCCCCTCGGGTAAGACTATCTTCAAGCACTTCCCCCAGCAATCCCTCGGGCAACAAAGGTTCCATTCAACGGTGTTAGCAGCAGCAACCTCAACATCCCATCCCGAAGCAACCACAGCGGCAACAGTGTCCTCCCCGACGACCGGTCCAGCATACGCCACCATGACCCCTCCGGTATCACCAACGACACCTTTGGCATCAACTTCAGAGGGTATCTCGTTTCTGTCATATGCTCCTTCGAAGGTTTTCTCAGCGACACTTCGGAGAAAGTTTTTTGATTCATCCACATCAGAGTCAAGAATCATGGCGCTCTCCTCCAAGACCACCACACGTTCACTTTTCCGTCATTTCAACCTAGAAACGGTCCGATCCGCCCCATACCCGGATCGAGGAAAGGATTTGCCACACTGAAACCTCTCAACATGCCAAGACTCTTCCTTGTTCTCTCGCCCCTCCTCCATGCTCACTGAACCCAAGAAAGTCCGAACATACACCTGTTCTTCATGGGGATAGATGGAAGGGAGGTCCTTAATGATTTCACTAGCTTCATGGAATGGAGATTCAATCCCAACCAATGCCTCCTCAAAGAGAAGAAGATCGATCTCGCCAAGTCTGAAGCCCTTCTCGAAGAGTTAAAGGCGTGACCATCCTGGAGGGTCCCATCATACACTACAAAAGATGGGGAAAATGATCCAGTTCCATCATATCTATACACATATAAAAAGAGGATAACACGAACGAGAGAAGAAGAAGAAAACATACCGGTATGATCTTCTTAGCCAGAATAACCCTAGTCGGGGTGCTTTTGCAAAGTCGGACCTCGCGCCTTCACTGGAGAATCTGGCTGGTTAGAAGATGATTCGTCTCTGTGCGAAATGACGAAGAGGAAAAATTCAACAAGAAGAACCCTTTCTCAAACGAGGGAGATGATGCAATTACGTTGGGTATGAATACGGAAACTTAAAGAAGGAAAGGAAGTAATGATGGACGTAACGCTTCCAGATTTTTGGCATGGATAATGCCCTGATTGAAGCCGCGCGTGAAGGAAGGCAAAATAAGGAAACTTTGCTATCTGTAGAAACACTTACTCCCTCCTTGTTTTCACCGGTCCCATCAAGCTTGCGCCAGTCTCACCAAACTTCCCTACAACCGCCCAAGTCACGCCGGCTAGCACGCTCAGCTTCCCCATCTTACGCCGGTCCCGCCAGCTAGCACGATCGACTTCACACTTTGCGCGGTCCCGCCGAGCAAGCACGTTCAGCTTCCCCACCTTGCGCCGGTCCCGCCAGCTAGCACGCTCAGCTTCCCAACTCGCAACAACTTCTCAATGCCTTGACTTCTGTCTCTCACGACACTAACTTCCCAATTGTGCCAGCCTCCCGATTTGCGCAAAACTGCCAGAGGCAAGGATTCCAAATCCTATTTATAAAAAGGTCAGACGAGCCTCCTCAATTTTATTTACAGTTTGTTGTTGATAGTTTGTCACCATCTTATGCTTACCTAGCAACAAAGCTCTTATTCCGAGCTAAGCAGGGGACTTAATGTTGATGGTGGTTTTTAAACAAAGGGTAAAATCGTAAAACCCCGAAAAACCTAATATCACCGGCGACACATTTATTAGAACAGTCAATGCATGTAGTCAGTAATTAATAGGGGTATTTTTTTCAAATTAGGGTTACGACGAACAAAACCCTAATTCCCCCCCGTGTCAATAGCAAGTCATGCCATCCACACCTAGCCCAAGCTAGCCGCACCTCTGTGCCAATGGCAAATCATGCCAGCCACACCAAAACGCGCCAAAGCGTTCCAACCATGCTGGCCGCACCTCTGTGCCAATAGCAAATCATGCCAGCCACACCTAGCCCAAGCTAGCCGCGCCATGCCAAATGCACCCTGCCTTGGCCCTAGCTACGTTAATCACACCATGCCAAGCCAAACACACTTACCTTGGCCCTATCCACACCTCTGTGCCAATGGCAAATCATGCCAGCCACACCAAAATGCGCCAAAGCATGCCAACCATGTTAGCCGCACCTCCGTGCCAATGGCAAATCATGCCAGCCACACCTAGCCCAAGCTAGCCGCACCTTTGTGCCAATGGCAAATCATGCCAGCCACACCAAACGCACCAAGCATGCCAACCATGCTAGCCGCACCTCCGTGCCAATGGAAAATCATGCCGACCACATTTATCCCGAGCTAGCCGCGCCATGCCAAACGCACACTCTGCCTTGGCCCTAGCTACGCTAGTCACGTCACGCCAAGCCAAGCACCCTTACCTTGGCCCTAACCATGCCATGCCAAAATGGCGCCCACGCCTAGGCTTACAAATCATGCAACCTAGGCCAAATTGGCCACGCATGCCATTGGCAAATGCCAACACGCTCGCTGGTAGCTTTTCCTACCAGGGCGCGACCCAAACTGGCCACGCATGCCATTGGCACATTCCAACACGCTCACTGGTAGCTTTTCCTACCAAGGCGCGACCCAAATTGGCCACGCATGCCATTGGCACATGCAAACACGCTCGCTGGTAGCTTTTCATACCAAGTCGCGACCCAAATTGGCCACGCATGCCATTGGCACATGCCAACACGCTCGCTGGTAGCTTTTCCTACCAGTGCGCGACCCAAATTGGCCACGCATGCCATTGGCACATGCCAACACGCTCGCTGGTAGCTTTTCCTACCGGGCGCGACCCAAATTGGCCACGCATGCCATTGGCACATGCCAACACGCTCATTTGGTAGCTTTTTCTACCAGGGCGCGACCCAAATTGGCCACGCATGCCATTGGCACATGCCAACACGCTCGCTTTGGTAGCTTTTCCTACTAGGGCGCGGCCCAAATTGTCCACGCATGCCATTGGCACATGCCAACACGCTTGCTGGTAGCTTTTCCTACCAGGGCGCGACCCAAATTGGCCACGCATGCCATTGGAACATGCCAACACGCTCGCTGGTAGCTTATTCTACCAAGGCGCGCCTAATGGCCGAGCATGCCATTGGCACATGCCAACACGCTCATTTGGTAGCTTTTTCTACCAAGGCGCGCGCCTAATGGCCGAGCATGCCATTGGCACATGCCAACACGCTCATTTGGTAGCTTTTCTAAACACGGGTCATGATTCAACTTGGCCACGCATGCCATTGGCACATGCAAAACACGCAGGTAGCCCAACTTGCAAGCCGTGCAACCTAGGCCAACTTGGCCGTACGCGCCATTGGCACATGCCAAAACCCACGCTGGTAGCCTAACTTGCCGTGCAACCTACCGCCAAGGCACTCCGTACATGCCACACACGCCACAAGCAACTCTATGCATTGCCACTTACACTCAACGTACAACCTACCTCCAAGGCATTCCACACATGCCATTGGCACATGCCACACACGCCACTAGCAGCTCTGGCATTGCCACTTGCGCTCGAGGTGCAACTCGCAACAAAGGCATTCCGCACATGCCATTGGCACATGCCACATGCTCCCCTAGCAGCACCACTTGCACTCAAGATGCAACCAACACTCGAGACATCAACACAAACCGGGGATGCTTTCCGGGGTCTTGGTTTGGCGGTCACGGCTTGCAGCGTACACTACGCTCACATTAAGAAAGCGTGAATAGGATTAAAGCGGTCAAATAAATGAGGAAATAATGGTGAAAACGTTTTCACCCATTAACACCATGCGGTTACCACCTCCTCCCATTATTTCACCCTTTACTCTCTTCCTTCATGAGGCCAGGGTACGTTTCAATCTCGACTTGTATAAATAGGTCTTACCTATTTCCACCAGACAACAAGTCTCGGTCAGGATAAAAATACAACACTCTCAGAAAAGGCAACTTTGCAAGCTCTCCAAAAGCTTTCATCTTTTGCAAGCTTCCGAAGCTTTCACTTTACGATACAAGTCGAGACACTACTCTCCCAAAATTATTCTGGTCTCAACACCTTTCTTTGCTTCCCTCCCCAAATCAACCCTTCTCCTCCACTTTGTGGACCGAAGCAAGTCTGGGCGACCATTTCTTGGTTTAGGCCGGACTTGTGCAGTTGATCTCTCGAATCTAGAAAGTGCTCATGTGCAGCACATTTGTTTAGGGTTTGAACCAGTTTCTCACTCACCTACCGAATTTACCGAAATCGGCGGAAACGATTTTTACCCATAAACAGCTTGGCCACACAAAGTTGGGTTCTTTTTATGGCAGTTGGTTATAGAGAAATTTCCAACTATTGACAACCTTGATAGAAGAAATATTCCTCTGTCGACTCATGGTGGAAATTCTTGCTCATCTTTGCTTTCTTTGCAACACGGTTCTTAGAATACATTTCACATCTTTTACGGGATTGCATTTTTTCTAAACAAGTGTGGGTTTATTTCTTCTCTCAAGCTAACATCCCAATGCCTTCTCCTTCTTCCATGTTGGATGTGTTCAAAAACTGGAGTTCGTATTCAGCTACTTCTTGGGGCAAAGAAGTTTGGAAACGCGTCCCACTAGCATTTCTTTGGAATATTTGGATAGAAAGAAATGAGAGATGCTTCAAGGGAAAAAAGAGATCAGTTGATTCTATCATTGTCGAGGCAAAGGTTAGCTCTTTTCATTGGGCAGCTGCTATTCCTCAATTCTCTTCCATCAATCTTCATGATGTTATTTCCAACTGGAAGTCGGTATTGTTTGAACCTCCTTAGTTTTTTTTCTTTTCCCTTTCCGCGGGTGTTCCGTTGATTTATTTTGTATGTTTTTCCTGCCTGGTGGCTGTCTGCTTTTGCAGCTTTGTACTTAGCCTTCCTTCTTAATATATATATCTTTTTATCGATCAAAAAAAAAAAAAAAAAAAACCATTAATAGAGACTAGTTTCTAATGTTGCATGTTTCGTTTTCAACAGGTTTCATTTGATTTACTAGAAGAATACCTGGAAAAAAGTGCAGAAAAGAAACCAACAACTAGGAAAACTAGTGGGACGTCAAGCTTTAGGGAGAATGCTCTATTTGAAGACGATCATGGTTTAAAAAGTTTCAGAAAAGCAATGGCAAGTTTCATGAGGAAAGTCCGAGGAGACAAAGTGACATTCGATCCTGAAAGAGTTGTTCTGACTGCTGGAGCAACAGAACTCTTAACTTTCATTTTAGCCAACCCTGGTGATGCTTTATTGGTTCCAACTCCATACTATCCAGGGTGATGAGTAATTAATCTTATTAATCTGTCCATATAATAATCTATGTTTATTATGTTGAGAAATATATGAATCGATTTTTATTTTTATTTATTATTAACAGATTCGATAGAGATTTAAGATGGAGAACTGGAGTAAAAATCGTCTCGGTTCATTGCAACAGCTCGAACAACTTTCAAGTTACTCCACAAGCATTACAAGATGCATGCAAAGAAGCTGAATTAATGAACATCAAAGTTAAAGGACTATAATTACTAACCCATCAAACCCACTAGGTATAGCAAGGGAACGTAAAGTACTCAAAGAGATACTCGACTTTGTTACGCGTAAAAACATTCATCTCGTATCTGATGAAATATACTCAGGGTCAGTTTTTTGTTCAACCGAATTCGTTAGCGTTGCAGAAATACTAGAAGCACAAAACTACAAAGATGCCGAAAGGATTCATATTGTTTATAGTTTATCAAAAGATTTAGGGTTACCCGGGTTTAGAGTTGGAGCTATTTATTCATGCAATGATAAAGTTATGACAACTGCAAGAAGAATCTCAAGTTTTAGTTTAGTCTCATCACAAACACAAAATCATTTAGCTGCCATGTTATCCGATACAAAATTTACCGAAAACTATATTAAGATTAATAGAGAAAGATTGGAGAAAAGATGCGGGTTACTTGTTGATGGACTGAGAAACAATGGAATTGAGTGTTTAGAAGGAAATGCTGGATTATTTTGTTGGATAAATTGAAGTCCATATTTGAAGAGCGCAACAAAAGAATGTGAACTGATACTTTGGAATTCAATAGTGCATGAAGTTAAGTTAAATATATCTCCTGGTTCATCTTGTCACTGTGATGAACCTGGTTGGTTTAGAGTTTGTTTTGCTAATATGAGTGAACAAACATTACAAGTAGTATTGAAGAGAATTTATAAGTTCATGGAAACTTATCAAATAAATAAGAAGAACGAAATATTGTTTGATTAATTTATTTTTATGTTTTTGGTAAATATGAGTTTGTATTGATATATATTGGTTCAATAGTAAATTATACATTCTGTAATTTGTTTTGTGGATTTTAGTAATATCACAGCACTGTGCATGGGGAACTATTTGGAATATCCGAACAGATAAACTTGTACATGCATGTATTGGTGACTAACAATAAGTACTGATTCAGTTCCATGCATGTAGAGCTATTGCCTATTGTATCATGAGTAATTCCTTCATCCCGGACCAGTTGTTTTGTGTCATCGATGGAGCTTAGAGTTATAGACCCTCATTCACTTGTGCTTTTCAGGTCCCTTCATTCATAGAGTGATTATGGTTCAATTAAAATGCTTAAGCTTAAGACTATCTTATGGTTCAATTAAAGTCAAACCAAGTCGCTGGCAGTCAACGGTGCCTAGCATTGGAATGGCCTTCTGCACCCGCTTGCTAGCCATACCAATACTTGGTGTGGCTAGGGGTGCAAATGTCATTCCTAGGACGGACAACCTCATTAAGAGGGTATGCGTTATTCCGGAGTGTAATGTTGTTTATGCAATTGTTATGAAAAAAGTGTGAATCTCCTGTTGAACTGCTCAGTTTCAGATCTATTTGGAACTATTTCACATCTAGAATGAATATTGGTTGGACTCATAAACTAACAGTCAAAGACCAATTTGAGTCTTGGCAAGCTGAATTTAAGTAATTCTCTGTTGAGAAAGGTGTGGGCAATCACTCCTAAAGAATCGGAGGTGACTGGTGAGGGTAGTCCGTTGGAGCTCTAGAAGCTAACATTAAGAAATGCTCTTGGAACACCTTCGTGGCCACCGGAAGAGGCTACACTATGATCAAGTCATCAATAAATATTCTTGTTACAGGGTCATCCATGCATTTAGAAAAAAAAATGACAATCATATTATCATTAAGCTACTTTTGCTAAAGTGAGTCCCCACGCGCTACTATCAATCAATCTGATCAAGACACTCCTCAACACGTACATAATGTCGTTGCACGTGATATATCAAAATCAAGAGATGCTTGAGAGCAATGGCAGGTTATGTCCTACTAAATTTAGTTAGGTAATTCATTCATGTCATACAGCTAATGTTTCGCAACAACCGCTTTGAGACTGACTCATGGTATGGGTACCCGTGTGATATTGAATAAGACGAGGGTCGTAGATATATAGTCTTCCCTCAAGTTTTAAGGTCTCGTCTTTTTCACCAAAAAAAAAACAAACAAAAGAAATTTCGAGGCAATCTCATGATTCTCATCCAATGATATTATCTATAACCAAATATAATGTTCACAAAATTGGTTAAAAAGACCAAAATCAATAATTCCTGGGTGAAAAAGATATTTAGATTTTGATACTGTTTAAATGGACAAAAATATAAAAATAGCCAGGATGTAACAGGTTTAAATCATATCAATTTTCAAATTCTTTTTCTTATTTTTAATTTACATCAGGATGTATCCAGTTTCATCCTCGCTATTTTTTAAGTTTAAACCAGGATGAATCCAGTTTTATCCTTGCTATTTTTTTGTGTCCATTTCACCATAATAACTTTTACTCGTCCATTTAAACCATGTTTTTAAAAAAATTTGGACAAATGACCCATTTTCCGTATAAATGTTTCATGAATTCAAAGGGCGTGTGTTTGTGGGTTGTGTCATGGTGCTAGAATTTTGTTTATTCTAAAATACTTAATTTTGATTAATTAATCACGAATTCACAAGTATTTTACAAAAAATCATTAAGGAAGGTTGTATCTGATGTGCCGATATTCCGTATAACTAATTTGTACCACCAAGAAAACACAAAAGAAAAGTTTAAATAAAAAGAATTCACTCCTTCTGCACATACCGCCCTTTTAAACTACACTGCGTACATCTAATTTTTGCTATTAACAATGTCCAAGATAATAGAGGAAGAAGGTTATAAACAAGCACAAATTGATCTTCCATTACCTTTTTCAGCTGTAATTTTTCTCTTTGCCGACCCTCATCACAGTCAAAGACAATGGAGATAACGAAATGCATTTCCAGAAGAAAAAAGAGATAATCAAAAATGATTTTGTCCGTAGGCTAATATTTGATTCGTTGGCTTAGCCTTAACTCGTAAACTTGATCAAACAGGCTGGCCGAATGGTGATAATGCACAATGATATCTACTTTAATTACAATCACTATCTATGAGCACGGCCATATGTACGTACTGCACGTACTTGACACCCCCATGTGGCTGGGGTTACTATGAGCTCGGCCATATGTACGTACCGTACGTACTTGACACCCCCATGTGGAACGACTACATGCACGGCCATATGTACCTAACGTACGAAGTTGACACCCCCATGTGGGATGGGAGTACAACTATTTTGGCCCCTACATTTATGAGTAGAGTTAGCGCGTATTCGTGTGCAATTATGATCTTTAAAAGGTCGGACCATGAAATTTATTTAGTTCCAGCCTAGTAATTAATAATATTGAACTGTCACTTAAGCCAGTGACTTATCCCATAGAAGTTGGGGTTCCGAGCTTGTGTTCGCGCTGTATGTTTCCGAGCTTGTGTTCGTGTTCGCGCTGTATACATTGCTGAGCACTGGCTAAGACATTGTTGAAGAAATTTTAAGTAGTACCTCAGATTCAGAGATATACTAAAGGTTAGTTAATGAATAACCAATAATGCTAGGGTACATTATCGTTCTTGTCCGTATGATGCTCGTCGTGCATCCAAATTAGAGACAGTTGAAGAGAGCTTACTCGCATTATGGGACATTTCTATTAGTAGAGTCCTTTGAAGTTTGAATTAATTTGAAGATCATGCAGTACACTAGTACTACAATAATTTAGATGTGAATAAGTCAAGCTTACTTAAATTTGTTTCACACGCCCATAAATGCTTATTGGGGTACGGCGTAATTAAAAATGAGGAGCCATGCATGCAAAAATGCTCAAGAATTTGGCGGTGTCAAAATTTTGCTTATATAATAGGAGAAGGCCGGCACCCCTGACAACTCGGTGAATTGGCATTTGAATTTACTTACTATATTAGATATTCTGGCATTTGATTTTACTTACTACATTACTATACCCCAGAGTACACCATGCATCCTAAGTTCTTAACTGCTGTTACTAAAACTCCATAGAATTAATATCCTCTTGAATATAATGTGCTTATCTTAATTTGTAAAAGGATATAGCTAACATGCATGTTACCAAAATAGAGTCTAAATTCTAGTGTTGTGAAAAAAATTTGAAGGGTTTCCGATTCTATGTCTTCAGAGTAGCCTGATTAATTTAGAAAATAAACACAACTGACAATGGTGATTTCCATGGACCTATTTCTCAAAATACATACAAATTGAATTAATTCAAAGTCACAGCATGCAACTATTGTAATTTGCAGCGGCGTGAAGCTAACTAGATATATAGCACCAACAACTGCAATAATCAATCTTGAAGGGGTCTAATTAACCAGTGGTTTCTCAGCTGTCATTTTACTTGCCAAATGCTTTTCCTGATGTTGATATTGGGTAATTATTACTTATTGTCAAGTTATGGCTACTGGTTGACGAGGAAATATCATGCACTAGCAGTTAAGTTTTTGCACATGGTGTCATGGACCCTTCAAATCTTAGAAATGCATGATATGCAAAGTATTTGAATCTTTTCTAGGAACCATTTTTTTTTTTTGGGACCATGGTTTTTTTTTTTTGGGGACCATGGTCTTATTAGGCCAACCTCCCTATACTTATAAGGGGTGTCCTAAATTTAGGTAAATACACATTTACCCTTTACTTTAATTTAAATTAAAACTAACCTAATAACTATATAAATCCAATCATATATATCTAATCTAAATGAATCTATTAACCAAAATCAAAATCAAAAACAAAAACAGGGGGGGAATCGAAATCAAAATCATAACCAAAATCAAAATCAAAAAAAAATCAAAAAAAAAAATTATTCTCTTCTTCTTCTCTCTTTCCTTGACGTTCCTCGTTCGATTGAAAAATGAGTATTAACCATCAAATGAGTTGAAAATGGAAGTTGCAGAGAGAAGTTCGGCTAGGAATTATGTGAAAAACTTTGTCGAACTAACCGAGCCTAATATGAACATGAAGAACAGTTTGGCTATTTCACAAAAAAAATTTCCCAACCGAACCCTAATAGTTCGGTTAGTTGCAAAAACATTTCCCAACCGAACCTTAGTTCGGTTATTTTGCAAAAATATTTCCCAACATAATAATAGTCCGGTTAAGTTGCAAAAAAACATTTCCTAACCGAACTAAGGTTCGGTAACGTCGCAAAAAATATTTCTCAACCGAACCCTAATAGTTCGTTTATGTAGCAAAAAACATTTCCCAACACAACCGTAGTTCGGTTGTTACAAAAAATATTTCCCAACCTAACCATATTTCGGTTACGTCGCGAAAAACATTTCCCAACCGAACTAAGGTTCGGTTACGTCGCAAAAAATATTTCCCAACCGAACCATTGTTCAATTTTTTGGGCTTAATTTAATCTTCATTTAATCTTGCACTAATCATTTAGTTTAATTTTTTTTTAGTTTAATTTTTTTTTTATTTAATCTTGCACTAATCACTAATTATGTTAACCTAATGATACAACTAATCATTACACTAACTTAATTGAAAAGGGTAATTTTGGTATTAATATAAATATTTAAATAAGGGGTGACCTAGATTTCTTGATAATGTCTTACCCAAAATAAAACCAGGGCCCCACAAAAAAATCGTGGTAAGAAAAACCGTTCTTTTCTAGGACCACATATATATATAGCCCGGATAGCTGGGCATATCACAGGCATATGAATTATGGATGGTTTCATGAATCATGGCCTTATATGAATTTACCCAGGCTCGCTCACACATATAGTCATGAATCATGATAACTTGGCATGTTATATATACGTGCATGCTACTATACATAATTCATGGGCTATTTGTCCTTGAAATAGTAAATGCATGGGTAGAAAAGTTTCAGTAACAATCCTTTCGAAGGATAGAATACAGTACGGTACGTGGATAGAATCAACAACAAAAACAAACCCTACAGTAAAACTTTCGAAGAAAACAAAAATTGATTGATAAGAAAACTTAGTTTCTCACCATCAATATATATGTCAATAACTACCGTATTTCCTTGATGTAGGTTTGAGATTGAGACAGATTTAAATACTTTCGGAGTTTTGATGACAAAATCACATACCCAGATAGCTAGCTGTCATAGAAATTAACAAATTGAGATAAAATAAAAAAACTACTACTATCACTTCATCAATCATTGGTTCTTCTTTGTTGAGACTATTGGGAGAAAGTAATAAACTAAATATGTATCATTTCCAGGTAAAAGGGCTTAGACCTTACTTTGTTTACCATTATATATAGACCCGATCTCCCATAGTTTTCTCATCATCATTCATTCGCTCTTCAATCTTCACTCGTCATTCTTTATTCTTCACTACCTCTCTCTTTCTCTTCTCTTATCTATCTCCATCTATTTTGCATTTGCCAAAACAAAACACATTATCTGAAATCATACTCACACATACTATCTTTTATTAATGGGTATTGAGATTGAACAACATGTTCCTACTACTGTTTGTAGTAGTACTGTCGAGTTATCAAATGTTGCCAACTCTGATACGCATGGAGAAGATTCTCCGTACTTTGCTGGATGGAAAGCTTATGATGAGAACCCTTTCGATGAGATAACTAATCCTTCTGGTGTTATTCAGATGGGTTTGGCTGAAAATCAAGTAAGAACCCTTAACTTCGATCTCTATCTTTTCGATTAATATAAGGAGAAGACAGTTATTGAATGGTTTCTAATGATATTTTTTTTCCTTTGTTTTGAACAGGTTTCATTTGATTTGCTAGAAGAATATTTAGAAAACAATTCAGAAAAACAACCAACAACTAGGAAGAGTAATGGGGTTTCAAGCTTTAGAGAGAATGCTCTTTTTCAAGATTATCATGGTCTACAAAGTTTCAGAAAAGCAATGGCAAGTTTCATGGGGAAAATCCGAGGCGATAAAGTGGCATTCGACCCCGAAAGAGTAGTTCTGACCGCTGGTGCAACAGCTGCCAATGAACTCCTAACTTTCATTTTAGCTAACACTGGTGATGCTTTATTGGTTCCAACTCCATACTACCCAGGGTAAGTAATGATTATATTTTTCTGAATGGATTGGATAGATACGCAATCTCATATTTTGATTTAACAATCTCTTTATGCTTAGAAAACGTATTAAATGTTTTTTTTTTTTTGTTCCATTAACAGTTTTGATAGAGATTTACGATGGAGAACTGGCGTGAAAATTGTTCCAGTTCATTGCAACAGCTGGAACAACTTTCAAGTTACTCCACAAGCATTAGAAGATGCATATAAAGAAGCCGAATCAATGAACATCAAAGTTAGAGGACTTCTGATAACAAACCCATCAAACCCACTAGGTATAGCAATGGAACGTAAAGTACTCGAAGAGATACTAGACTTCGTTGGGCGTAAAAACATACATCTCGTATCGGATGAAATATATTCGGGGTCAGTTTTTTCTTCGACAGAATTCGTAAGCGTTGCAGAAATACTAGAAGCTCGAAACTATAGATACGCAGAAAGGGTTCATATTGTTTATAGTTTATCTAAAGATTTAGGGTTACCTGGGTTTAGAGTTGGAACAATTTATTCGTACAATGATAAAGTTGTGACAACTGCAAGAAGGATGTCAAGTTTTAGTTTAGTCTCATCACAAACACAAAATCTCTTAACTGCCATACTATCGAACATGGAGTTTACCGAAAATTATATTAAGATTAATAGAGAAAGATTGAAAAAAAGATATGGGTTAATTATTGATGGACTAAGAAAAGCTGGCATCGAGTGTCTAGAGGGAAATGCTGGATTATTTTGTTGGATGAATTTAAGTCCATTTTTGAAGAGCTCAACAAAAGAAAGTGAGTTGATTCTCTGGAATTCAATGGTGAATGAAGTGAAGTTGAATATATCACCTGGTTCATCTTGTCATTGTGATGAACCTGGTTGGTTTAGGGTATGCTTTGCTAATATGAGTGAAGCAACATTAGAACTAGCATTGAAGAGAATTTCCGACTTCATGGAAACTTATCAAAGGAACATGAAGAATTAGAGCACAAGAAATTTATTCTCTACTTTTCTTTCTTTTTTTGTATGATGTTGATTCTTTAGATGAATTATGTAAAAGATAATGTGCTTTTCATTTTCAAATAAATATATAATCAATTACATATGAGGAAGGATCCCTTCTTACTTTTATTTCACACTATCTCACACGTTGAACGCCATTTTTGTGAATAAAAATCAAAACGTAATGGATTTGAAGCTAATATTTTGAGGATATATTCCTCTTACCAAGTTCTACATGCGTACGAAAAATGAGCACAATCCGAAATATAAACCCTCACAATCTACCTGTGTTAATTTCGACGGCTAGAAATATGTTGATTTTCAACAGCTCATTTTCAAAGTAGTAGATGGTTGTGTTATATGTTTCGGAATACGCTTATTTTCGGTAGGAACGTTGAGATTTGCATTAGCATAACATATTCCAAAAATATTAGCTTCAAATCCTTTACGGTTCAGTTTTTATTCGCAAAAATGATGTCCAACGTGTGAGATAGTGTGATAATAAAAGTGTGAAGGGATACCTCTATTTACTTTTCTTTTATTCTTATCGATTTTTGGGAGTCAATATATTTTGGGTCCCATTTAGGTTAGCATTGACAGTCATATTTGATATATTTCACTTTAAATTTTGATTGGTTTCCACTATTTCTATATTAATTTTTTAAATTTAATGTTAAATAAAATTGGATAATATTTATAAAAATAAAATCGGGTTCTTTATATTAGTATTGTTTTAAATAAAATCATTAGAAAAATCTATTTATATTTCAAAAAAGTAAACAAGAACCTATTTGAGTTTTCAAATGTTTACTTTTAATCAAAAATTTTAAAAGACTTCTTTTTATTTTATAAAAAATAAAATTACTGACATTTATATTCTAAAATATATCAGGTGAATCTTTTTTAATAATTCTTTGAAAATATATTTACCCATTTTTTGTACCGAATAAGAAGTCTTTTGATTTTATGTGAATTTAATTTGGTTTTCCTTGTGTATATGTTGAAAAATGAAGAGGGGTAGAAGAGATGAATATTATAGGCTTAACGATGAGTCTCCCTCACCTAAATCAAGATTATGGTTGTTCGAAGATTGTTTCAATCGCAGAAGACAAATTGGGGTTTGTCTTAAGAGAGAAGCTTCAAGGAATATGATCGGAGTTCATAATTGCGGAAAAAAAGAAGTCCCGAGAGAGACGGAATTGGTAGCAAAAGTTGTTATTATGTTATTGTATAGTTGTTATTATGTTGCTGTATAGAGAATGATCATGCATTTTTATAATCTTGATAAGATAAAACTCAATTACCTTTGTTTGTTGATTTGTATCGTAATTTCTTAAGTTTTCCTTTTATCAGCCTTTCTGGTTTCTATCTTTGATAAAATTCTCCCTTGTAAGAGAAGAATTATGTTGGAACTCTACGGTGTTTGTTGGTGGTGTTGATGGTTTAATCTTTGTAGACAGGGGCGGAACTATGCCCAGACTAGGGCTGGCTTAAGCAAGCCCTAGAAGCCCAAAAACTCTTTTTTTTCACTACCTATTTTACTTGGGCTGATAAAAATAAGCCCAATTAATAGGCTTAAGCCACCCCTAAAAACCCAAAGCCACCCCCAAGTTAAATTTCTAGTTCCGCCACTGTTTGTAGATCAATAGGTTTTTCGGTGGTGTAATAGGTATTGTTTTCCGGTGAATCTCTGTTTAGTTACGATAGAACTGTAGCTTGCAGTAGTTGCAGGTTTTGGTATTTTTGATTAAAAAATACAAATAAAAAATAATATTATTTAGGAAAACATCGAGATGATGTATGTGATGACGTTGTTTTGTGGAATAAGGTGTCCCTTTTTCCCGTTATTTTGACTTTTTATTTATCTTAAGACATTGAATGTTTCTTGGTTCGGCTATCTTTTTAGCTCTGTATAAGTGTTTTTGCATGAACTACCGGAATTTATTTTATGAGTCGACTAATATCACATGATTAACCCCAAGTGCCCCACCATCCTAAATGACACATTAATGATGTCCCAAGACACCAGGACTTTTTGCTAGACCCGATAAGTTACTCTAATAAATTCTCTTTTATCTGAACCTTATATAGTATTCCATGTAGGTATTTGTTTCTTTAGTCTCTTTCGGTATAAGTGATATCCTATAAACCACATTTTATAATACTTATATACTATTTGTTTTCTTTAGTAATTTGTCAATGTACCTATAAAATACATTTCTTGTTTTAGATGTAAGTGTTACCTTAAGCAAACTATTTAGTCATGTTGTAGCTTAACTGTCTCTAGTTTGGTTTTAGTAACAATATTTTTAGTTGTAGTAACCTTTGTCTTCTCTGGGAATCACAACTTGATGGATCAAGAAGGAAAAAAAGGAGATAGACAGTTATCGTCCGGCCAGTAAACCTCACCATATAAACGCAATTGCCTGACCACATCAAGCACCCATGTCATCAACTAAATTAACTCTTATGGACTATGTTGTGTCCATCAATTCTTGTGGAAACCAATGTACGAGAAGGCCTTTCGACCTTCGACTCCAACATCTCCGCATGATGCAACTCTGATCCGAAGACCGTTGCTCACGTTATGCTCCATCTTTTTTCTATTTTAGCTTCATTTCATAACAATCCAAATATAAATGATGAATTTTTGGGTATCATGGACCCTTGTGTAATAATCTTTAAGTAGTTTAATAATATGCATGCTTCAAAAAAAAAAAAAAAAAAAAAGTAATACGCCACCATATTTTCTTATTTTTCAACTACAGCGGCTAGCCTAACAAATTGTAGGGTTTGCGACCGATTATAGCCCAACATTGTTTAAGACCTTTTCTCACTAGGTCAGACTCCCCCAAATCCAAACACAATGTATGTCCAATATATGTACGTCTAAGAGTTGGCCAATATCTTATTACCAAGCCTAGTCTCTAATAAGATCCAATCAGCCTACTTAAAAATAATAAATGAATCATGTTATTAAAATTGAAGGGTAGTAGTTGTCTATAATGTTCTAGTTTTCTTCGTCATTTTTTTGTTGATCGATCAAAGTGAACAGATTAAAAAGCACACAGGCCGTGTGCAGGCGCGCGGATACAACCAAAAGTGAGAGAAAAGCTCGAAGAGGAAGCAAAAAAACAAAGCTAAAGCTAAATCAGTAGAAGTACAACAAGAATTTCAACATAGGAAGACATGTCTTATGGCACCTGAAAATCAAAACGTCACTTGCAAACCATTAATGAAACCACTAACTACTTGTTGATGGTGGTTTTTAGACAAAGGATAAAATCGTAAAAAACCATGACCGAGTGTTACCCGCAACGCATTCACTAAGAGCATTTAACTCAGGTATAAACAATTAATAGGGAAAATACCAGATTAGGGTTTTCAACGCAGAACCCTAATTCCGCATACTGCGCACCATGGCAACAATGCCAAACCAAGCCGCATACTGTGCACCATGGCAACAATGCCAAACCAAGCCGCATACTGCGCACCATGGCAACAATGCCAAACCAAGCCGCATACTGCGCACCATGGCAACAATGCCAAACCAAGCCGCATACTGCGCACCACGGCAACAATGCAAAACAAGGCCGCACCCTGCGCACCACGGCAACAATGCCAAACCAAGCCGCATACTGCGCACCACGGCAACAATGCCAAACCAAGTCGCACCCTGCGCACCACGGTAACAATGCCAAACCAAGCCGCACCCTGCGCACCATGGCAACAATGCCAAATTTCCAAGCCGCTATGCCTTTGGCCCACGCCCAATATAGCGCCATAGGCTTGCAAGACTTGCAATTAGGTCAACATGGCCGCACGTGCCATTGGCACATGCCAACACGTGTCGCAAGCCATATTTCCAAGCCGCTATGCCTTTAGCCCACGCCCAACATAGCGCCCTAGGTTTGCAAGACTTGCAACTAGGTCAACATGGCCGCACGTCCCATTGGCACATGCCAACACATGTCGCAAGCCATATTTCCAAGCCGCTATGCCTTTGGCCCACGCCCGACATAGCGCCCTAGGTTTGCAAGACTTGCAACTAGGTCAACATGGCCGCACGTGCCATTGGCACATGCCAACACATGTCGCAAGCCATATTTCTAAGCCGCTATGCCTTTGGCCCACGCCAAATATAGCGCCCTAGGCTTGCAAAACTTGCAACTAGGTCAACATGGCCGCACGTGCCATTGGCACATGCCAACACGTGCCGCAAGCCATATTTTTAAGCCGCTATGCCTTTGGCCCACGCCCAATATAGCGCCCTAGGCTTGCAAGACTTGCAACTAGGTCAACATGGCCGCACGTGCCATTGGCACATGCCAACACGTGTCGCAAGCCATATTTCAAAGCCGCTATGCCTTTGGCCCACGCCCAATATAGCGCCCTAGGCTTGCAAGACTTGCAACTAGGTCAACATGGCGCACGTGCCATTGGCACATGCCAACACGTGTCGCAAGTCATATTTCCAAGCCGCTATGCCTTTGGCCCACGCCCAACATAGCGCCCTAGGTTTGCAAGACTTGCAACTAGGTCAACATAGCCGCACGTGCCATTGGCACATGCCAACACGTGTCGCAAGCCATATTTCCAAGCCGCTATGCCTTTGGCCCACGCCCAACATAGCGCCCTAGGTTTGCAAGACTTGCAACTAGGTCAACATAGCCGCACGTGCCATTGGCACATGCCAACACGTGTCGCAAGCCATACTTCCAAGCCGCTATGCCTTTGGCACACGCCAAACATAGCGCCCTAGGCTTGCAAGACTTGCAACTAGGTCAACATGGCCGCACGAGCCATTGGCACATGCCAAACACACACGCTGGTAACCTAACTTGCAAACCGTGCAACCTACCACCAAGGCATTCCGCACATGCCATTGGCACATGCCAAACACACACGCTGGTAACCTAACTTGCAAACCGTGCAACCTACCACCAAGGCATTCCGCACATGCCATTGGCACATGCCAAACACACACGCTGGTAACCTAACTTGCAAACCATGCAACCTACCACCAAGGCATTTCGCACATTCCATTGGCACATGCCACACGCGCCACTAGCAGCGCCACTTGCACTCAAGATGCAACCAACACTCGAGACATCGACACAAACCGGGGATGCTTCTTTAGGGTTTTGGTTTGGCGGTCACAAAGATGCGGCGTACACTACGCTCACATTAAGAAAGCGTGAAAGGAATAAAGCGGTCAAATAAAGAGGAAATAATGGTGAAAAACGTTTTCGCCCATTAAACCATGCGGTTACCACCTCCTCCCATTATTTCACCCTTTACTCTCTTCCTTCATGAGGCCAGGGTACGTTTCAATCTCGACTTGTATAAATAGGTCTTACCTATTTCCACCAGACGACAAGTCTCGGTCGGAAGAAAAATTCCAGACTCTCAGAAAGGCAACTTTGCAAGCTCTCCCAAAAGCTTCCATCTCTTGCAAGCTTCATAAGCTTTCACTTTCTGATACAAGTCGAGATACTATCTCCTCAACACCTTTCTTTGCTTCCCTCCCCAAATCAACCCTTCTCCCCCACTTTTGTGACCGAAGCAAAGTCCGGAACGGCCATTTCTTGGTTTAGGCCGGACTTGTACAAGATTGATCTCTCGAATCTATAAAGTGCTCACGTGCAGCACATGTTTTTAGGGTTTGAACCAGTTTCTCACTCACCCACCGAATTACCGAAATCGTGAGAAAACGATTTTTACCTATAAACAATTGGCGACCACGGCGGGAGGATCGATCTATCGGCTACAATGTCGATTGTCGATCTCGTTCTTCGACCCCAGATGTCAAGATGGTAGGGGAAGGCGACTCGATCCGAATCAAGCTGCCGGACGACCGGTTACCGGTTGTAAAACTACACCTGGCGGGGACTCGTTGAAGACGCTACCGAGCAATTGGGGACTTGCGACTCGGTCCAGGCTCGGACAACCCGGTTATCGGTTGTTAAAACTACATCGTAAAAACCGGGGACTCGTTGAAGACGCTACCATCAATTGGGGACTTCCGACTCGGTCAGACTCGGACAACCCGGTTATCGGTTGTTAAAACTACATCGAAAAGCGGGTACTCGGCGAAGACGCTACCGGCGATCGGGGACTTTTGGCGATGCTAAAGCAAATCCACCAGACAAAGAACCGCCTTTTACATGGAGAGGGGTGTGTTCGCAAAACCTATGAAGTGAGTAAATTCGGATTGGGCAAGATATACAATCTATTTTTAGGTTCTTAGTAAAACCGTCGTACTATCTGAGTCTTATGCCTATTGCTAGCACACACTTTCATAAAAGCAATATTCCTTTCCCAAAACATAATCGAGTCATATTATCAAAACCATTCATCCCGAAATAATCCAATACCCTAAAAAGCTACCATTTGTCTATCAAAGGTCAAGTTTTGAACCGGACATCCAATATGTCTTTTTCAAAAAAAAAAAGAGCCTAAATGAAAGTTTAACGGAGAAACATTCAAGGAAAATCATCCAATGAGGTGCAGTTTCGCTTGGAGAAGGTCAACTTTGCATCTTCAAGAGCCGCTCTCTTCATAGTCAACATCTTGGAAAGTTTTGAGAGTTCTACCTCCTGTCGAGCAATGTCCTCGGCGGAAAGGCTTTCGATCGCTGCATCTTTCAACTTTTGGATCTCTGCAAGGCCTTCGGCAAACCACGAAGTGTTAAACTCCTTCTCTATGCACACGTCGCGATGGTGCTCCCGTCGGCAATAACGTCTTGAAATGGTGTGACCGGTCACCTCACGCATGTCCTCGATGGAAGATAAAGCCTCTTCCACACGCTTAACCAGCGCAAATCGACTAGTGACTTTCTTGGTTGTAGCCATATGTCCATATTTCTCCCAGTTACAGTGTACAATGCCTCGTGCTTAGCCGGCACGCTGAAGCCGCCAACCAAGACATGACCGGATAAGGAACCAAGTATGGAGGATCAAAAATGGCGCCTGCACCTGGCCTCACGACTCGCAGAGAGGTTTTCCTCCATGTCTACGCGCAACAACCATCGAGAATTATCCGCCGTTTGAGCCACATCTGCGCCCGCAATTGGCTAACGCTCATCTCAAGTCACCGGTGGTCACCAAAGGCAAGTTTTCATGCGGCTCTACCCCGGAATCATCCTCCGAACCGGATTCCTCCTGCGAACTCGAGTCGGATATTTCCCAAAAGAGGAAATAAAAGGACAAAGAAAAGAAGTGCGAAACTCACCGAACCACTTCCCGAAACAGGGATCGGTGTTGCGGAGGAATCACTCTCACTTGTTGAACCTTCTTCTCTCTCGACTCATCATCGCTATGAGAAGGCTCCCAATCGCCGGAGTTCTTTGAAGAAATTGCCGTCTCCGGCAACGTGCAAGACCAGGAAAGCATTAACACTACCGAAGCCCTGAAGGAAACAACACACATATTCTCGCCCGAAATTCACGTGTTTTGAGACAAACCAATAAAGAGGCGACACATACCTAGTTATGGAAGAATCGAAAGACACAAGAGCCGTGGGAGGATCTTGTGAAACCGTCCGAACCCGCCAAAGACGATTCTTTGTTCTCCGTTCCTTGGCACGGGGATTTCCGAATTGTTAGGCAACTTTCGCTTGGGATCTCTCAACATTGGATACTCTTTCAGAACTGCTGGGGAAGGTTTGCAACGAACGTTTTCCACCACGTTATTCACAAAATCTCGGATCATAGTAAACTCGTCGCACCAAAACTCATTATAGCCGAAGGTCGTCGAAGTTACTCTTCCCATTTGAAAGAAGGAAAGACGGATACCCGGCTTAAGGGTATCAAGGCGTCAAGGGCGACACGCAATGAATCCTTAGGGATCACCGGTAGGTAAACAAGAGGCACCCCTTGATCGAAATCCATGTGACGAGCAAGACGGTCAATATTGTAAGTGACTATATCGGAAAGACCCCACGAAGAAAGACGGCATATAACCGGGCAAGCAGCTTTGAATGAACAGTTTTCACCAACGCTCAAAGCGTCATCGAAGACAAAGACATGAGCGGAGAGCGAAGCAAAAGTGTCAATTTGAGTCAACGACTTATGGACCGGCCCCATGGACGAAAGTTGATTTCATGCAACTTATCAAGAAAACTAACCAAGCTCACGCCAACTCTTGGACGCTTTTGTTCACCCATCGAAGAATTCGGGAGCCACCCCAACTCACGGGAAGCGAAGGCAGCGGTTTGAGCATACTTTTCAAAGTGCTCCCATAGCCGGACTTGCGGAAAAGCAACGTGCACATGCGAATCCACTTTCATGAAACCATTCGAAACTTGCATGTTCGCAACTAGGTGATCCGGATGCACATACGGGGAACCAAGGAACAGCTTGCCAATGGGAAGAACTTCACCCTTTGCCAACTTCACATGACCAAATCGCTAACAACCCGGTCTTATTCCTTTTTTGCCAGAACCATCATCAAAAATGTCTCTGGACAACCAGAGAGCCAAAAATGCGGCGACATGAAGATCACTGCTTTCTGTTCAGGCTCCAACTCGTCCGGAAACCATTGAGATATCCACCAACCGTAAGGGCACCTTTCATCCTCTTTACGGGCAGAATCCTTCGACTTCGCAATGGAGTCTTTCCGAGCAAAATCCCCCAACTTAGCGGCCAGGTTATCCCGCATCTTCACCTCACTTTTAGATAATTGGATTTTAAGATTCCCGGTTACCGGAAGATTCAGCAAGAGAGCCACACTCTCCAAGGAGAAAGTTATCTCGCCCCATCTACATATAATTGTATGGGTGTCCGAACACCATCACGGAGATGAAAGCAACCAAGCCCGGGATATCCTTCCTAACGGAGATTTCTTGAAGTCTTGACAAACATCAATGACTGCGCTCAAGTCAAGTTGGTATTTATATGCTCCTTTCTCACCATGAACTCAACCTATCTATCAAAAGAACGCAATGGGCTTTGACACATCCCGAAGTCAATGTTGGAAGAAGAATACACCCCTTTATGGAGACAGAACCGAATGGTGCTCTCGGGCAAACCGAACGTGTCTTCCTTTCATCCTCACCACCGGTTAGCAAAATTGGCACGAAACACGGGTGATTCTTCCGAGCGGGGGCAAGGGCTCTAGTGAAGAATTCATCATCGTGTTCGGTTTGGAATTATGAGCATCCTTGGCGAAGTGAAATTTGATTCAGGTAACATCTTATCGAATTCCTTCACAACAATTTGGTAATAAGATATCTGCACAAAACAAACGGAGAAAGACGAAGTTATCTCCCTGACACATAATCGTACCCAACAACAAAAAAAAAAAGAAGAAAGGGGAAGGAGGACGTATTTTATTCGCGTTCAAGACTATATACACAGTATTTTATTCGGGTTCAAGACTATACACGCAGTATTTTCTTCGGGTTCGAGACTATATACGCGGCATTCTATACGGGTACAAGTGCGTCTACGAGTATCTTTCTTCGGGTTGTAATTATATACGGAGCATCCTCTACGGGTTCAAAATACACACATGAGTATTTTCTTGGGGGTTCAAATATTTCTTTCAGACCGAAAATTCATATATGCAATATTTCTACGGGTTCAAACAATATATGCGGTATTTCCCTTGGTCGCATACATATAATATTTTCTACAAGAGGCACGCCAAGAAATCATATGCAAGGATTGTGGGAGCGCCTACTCTTAAGGTTTACACCTACGTGAAAAGAAAAGAAAAAAAAAAGTACTCGAAGACATACAGAAGTTAGGTTTCTCTTTGTCGCTAGTATGAAAAGAGGAAGGAATAAAGCGCAGGATGGGGAGAAAGGGGGTTTATATATATATATATGTAGGCGTGAAGACTTTGAAATAGGGAAGGATTTCCCTTTTACCAAAATCACGCGTGCAAGAAACGGGCCCACAAAGGGTGCAACTTCCCAATGTCGCCCAAGTCACGCCTACAAGCACGGTTTCGAAGCTGCACCGGCCCCACCAATTGCGCCGACCTGCAAGCACGCACGGCTTCTACACTTTGCGCCGGTCCCACCCGCCTAGCACACTCAGTTTCCCAACTCACGCCAACTTCCCAACGTCGCCCAGTGCTGCGCCGGGGCCCACCAATTGTGCGACCCTCCCGATTCGTGCAAAACTACCCAGAGGCAAGGATTCCAAATCCTATTTATAGAAGGTCGGCAAGCCTCCCTCAATTCTCTTTACGGTTTCTTTGTTAATAGTTTGTCACCATCTTATGCTTACCTCGCAACAAAGCCCCTGTTCCGAGCTAAGCAGGGGACTTAATGTTGATGGCGGTTTTTAGACAAAGGATAAAATCGTAAAAAACCATGACCTAGTGTTACCCGCAACGCATTAACTAAGAGCATTTAACTCAGGTGTAAACAATTAATAGGGGTATTTTTCAAAATGCATTAGGGTTTTCAACGCAGTAACCCTAATTCCAAAACCAAGCCGCATCTTTGCGTACCATGGCAACAATGCCAAACCAAGCCGCATATCGCGCACCATGGCAACAATGCCAAACCAAGCCGCATACTGCGCACCATGGAAACAATGCCAAACCAAGCCGCATCTCGCACCATGGCAACAATGCCAAACCAAGCCGCATCATCTGCGCACCGCGGCAACAATGCCAAACCAAGCCGCATATTTGCGCGCACCACGGCAACAATGCCAAACCAAGCCGCACCCTGCGCACCATGGCAACAATGCCAAACCAAGCCGCATCGCGCACCACGGCAACAATGCCAAACCAAGCGCACCACTGCGCACCACGGCAACAATGCCAAACCAAGCCTCACCTGCGCACCATGGCAACAATGCCAAATTTCCAAGCCGCTATGCCTTTGGCCCACGCCCAATATAGCGCCCTAGGCTTGCAAGACTTGCAACTAGGTCAACATGGCCGCACGTGCCATTGGCACATGCCAACACGTGTCGCAAGCCATATTTCCAAGCCGCTATGCCTTTGGCCCACGCCCAACATAGCGCCCTAGGTTTGCAAGACTTGCAACTAAGTCAACATGGCCGCACGTGCCATTGGCACATGCCAACACGTGTCGCAAGCCATATTTCCAAGCCGCTATGCCTTTGGCCCACGCCCAACATAGCGCCCTAGGTTTGCAAGACTTGCAACTAGGTCAACATGGCCGCACGTGCCATTGGCACATGCCAACACGTGTCGCAAGCCATATTTCTAAGCCGTTATGCCTTTGGCCCACGCCAAATATAGCGCCCTAGGCTTGCAAAACTTGCAACTAGGTCAACATGGCCGCACGTGCCATTGGCACATGCCAACACGTGTCGCAAGCCATATTTCTAAGCCGCTATGCCTTTGGCCCATGCCCAATATAGCGCCCTAGGCTTGCAACTAGGTCAACATGGCCGCACGTGCCATTGGCACATGCCAACACGTGTCGCAAGACATATTTCTAAGCCGCTATGCCTTTGGCCCACGCCAAATATAGCGCCCTAGGCTTGCAAAACTTGCAACTAGGTCAACATGGCCGCACGTGCCATTGGCACATGCCAACACGTACCGCAAGCCATATTTCTAAGCCGCTATGCCTTTGGCCCACGCCCAATATAGCGCCCTAGGCTTGCAAGACTTGCAACTAGGTCAACATGGCCGCACGTGCCATTGGCACATGCCAACACGTGTCGCAAGCCATATTTCCAAGCCGTATGCCTTTGGCCCACGCCCAACATAGCGCCCTAGGTTTGCAATACTTGCAACTAGGTCAACATAGCCGCACGTGCCATTGGCACATGCCAACACGTGTCGCAAGCCATATTTCCAAGCCGCTATGCCTTTGGCCCACGCCCAACATAGCGCCCTAGGTTTGCAAGACTTGCAACTAGGTCAACATAGCCGCACGTGCCATTGGCACATGCCAACACGTGTCGCAAGCCATACTTCCAAGCCGCTATGCCTTTGGCCCACGCCAAACATAGCTCCCTAGGCTTGCAAGACTTGCAACTAGGTCAACATGGCCGCACGAGCCATTGGCACATGCCAAACACACACGCTGGTAACCTAACTTGCAAACCGTGCAACATACCACCAAGGCATTCCGCACATGCCATTGGCACATGCCAAACACACACGCTGGTAACTTAACTTGCAAACCGTGCAACCTACCACCAAGGCATTCCGCACATGCCATTGGCACATGCCAAACACATACGCTGGTAACCTAACTTGCAAACCATGCAACCTACCACCAAGGCATTTCGCACATTCCATTGGCACATGCCACACGCGCCACTAGCAGCGCCACTTGCACTCAAGATGCAACCAACACTCGAGACATCGACACAAAGCGGGGGATGCTTCTTTAGGGTTTTGGTTTGGCGGTCTGAGATGCGGCGTACACTACGCTCACATTAAGAAAGCGTGAAAAGGAATAAAGCGGTCAAATAAAAGAGGAAATAATGGTGAAAAACGTTTTCGCCCATTAAACCATGCGGTTACCACCTCCTCCCATTATTTCACCCTTTACTCTCTTCCTTCATGAGGCCAGAGTACGTTTCAATCTCGACTTGTATAAATAGGTCTTACCTATTTCCACCAGACGACAAGTCTCGGTCGGAGAGAAAAATACCACACTCTCGGAAAGGCAACTTTGCAAGCTCTCCCAAAAGCTTCCATCTCTTGCAAGCTTCCTAAGCTTTCACTTTCTGATACAAGTCGAGATACTACTCTCCTCAACACCTTTCTTTGCTTCCCTCCCTAAATCAACCCTTCTCCTCCACTTTGTGACCGAAGCAAGTCTGGAATGGCCATTTCTTTTTTTAGGTAGGACTTGTGCAGTTGATATCTCGAATCTATAAAGTGCTCACGTGCAGCACATTTGTTTAGGGTTTGAACCAATTTCTCACTCACCCACCGAAATTATCGAAATCAGCAGAAACGATTTTTACCTATAAACACTACTATATATTAGTAGACTCATCAACATACCTTATACTTGGATCATCGTGATTTTTCGCAAGATTGCTAATCATTTCTTCACGATCAATCTTCAAATGGGGAAAGTCTAAGCCCCATAAGTGACCAAACTCCATAAGTTTATCATCTAATACTTTGTCAGGAGCTTTAGATTTTGGAACTTTTTCCTTTTTTATAGTAAGAGTGCCATTCGGGAACATACCTTTAAGTTTGGACTTCAAACTCAAATGCTTATTGTATCCTAGTATTGGCTCGGATGCTGGAGGATTTGTGATGCATATCTTTGGAACTTCAGAAGTTGATTGAGAAGTTGAGAACTCACTCTTCTTCTTCGATTCCATGACATATACTATGGGTTTCAAACCTAGGGGGAATGGAGGGATCAGTTGCTTGCACCTTCCACAACCAGTTGAACATTCATAACTGCACTTATCTTAATGCCTTCTTGGATTCCTCAACCGAAAGTGTTCCTTGATTTTCCTAGATCTCTTCTTTTTCTTCTTAAATATCTCATCTGAAGCAGTATTATCCTCATTGTCTTTAGACACTGCTTTAATCTTAGATGTACATTCAGAAACCAAATGCCCCATAATTTTGCAATGCGAGAAAAATTTAGGGACTTTTAAAATTTCTGCACATTGCCAAAAACCTTCTTCATTACCATAATTAATCACCTTCACCAACCCAAACACGATCCACAATCTTCTTAGCGAAATCAACTTCTACTAGAACACTAGCGAAAAACCATAATCCATGTCAAGAGTGGTGTTATCTACCTGGATAGGTTTACCAAAATATTTTTCCATTGCCAATAAGGTGTCCTCTGTCCAGTATTCCAAGCTTAGCCTCGAAAATTTAATCCAAACCTTAGATAGCGAGGTTCTCTGATTTTCATGATAGAATTTCGGCTCCCAATCCCTTACTTGCAAGACTTGGTTATCCATTTTCCATGATTCTCCTGCCCAAATCCTAGTCTTAGCCTTTTCATTACCCAACTTTATAGCAAAAAGACTTGTTCCAATTGGAATGAGCTTCACTTGGCCTTCAACATTCCATTGTTGGCACAATTGAACTTTAGCTTCTTCAAACTTGATCTAATTTAAATGAAGCCTACCAATGAGACTAAATTCCAATCGAGATAAGCCTTTCTCATACATACCATTATTGAGTTTGATAGATGGGAATTCTCGTTTCATATAGGGAGATGGGAGAGCATCTAAATAAGCTAGTGGAACTACCCTTTTAGGGGTAGAATTATCCATTACCATAGCAGCAGGATTACTTATGATAAGGCCAAAGCTAAACGAAGTTATTAACCCATAAAGTAAGAGCATAAACAACAGGGATTTGAAGATAATTTTGCATAATAAAATACCCACTCTGGGGAAAAGCACGATAAAAACAAGAAAAAAGAGAGGAAATACACAAAAGTGTGACTGATAAGTGACTTTCTTCCAAAAGTGTGACTGATTCCCAATATCTTCCAAAAGTGTGACTGAAATTAACTAATGGCTAAGATACCCTTTGACCCTTGATGTCCACATATGGATGGGGATTAGGGTAAATATTAATCCGTATATTTACACTAATTCAGTACACCCCAGTATACTGATTAGTACACCACTAATTCAATACGCACCCAATACGCACCCATATACTAGTACTCCACACTGCATCGATACTTCCAGTCGAAGGTTCACCCTCCTCTCAAAGAACTCTGGCGAGCGAAAATCTTCAGAGAAAATTTCAAACTCAGAAATTTTGGTGTACCCTTCTCAATCTCTTCAATCCACTTAACTCAGGAGAACTCTCAAAGATATCTAATCGAAGGTATCAAAACCGTCCTTTTAGTCTGTTCTCAGAATTGAATTTTAAACCCTAGAAATTTTAAACCCTAGAAATTCAAATTCTAATCTTAGCTTTGATGATGATCGCGGGGAGAAGAATCGGTCCAAATACTTGAAGATACTTGAAGATATTGGGAATCGGGGGAGAAGAATCGAGTCAAATACTTTGATGATTGAAAGGTATAAACTCTAAGTTGGTTCCTGTTTGTCATTTATCTCTAGTAAAATTACTAAATAGACAAATCAATCTAGATTTTGCAATTATATGTGTTTTTTTAGTTGAATCATAATGTCTAAAAGCTTAGGTATGTGTTTGATTTCTCTTTTGTGACATGATTTCGAGTTTGAGTTCTTGACATGAAACATACAATTTGGGGTTTATGTTCTGTTAATTTTCGGTTTTAATGGACGAAAAGGGTTTATATTTCTCATGTCAGTCTGGTGGAGAAGGAACTTACAGATGGATATACACTGAAATTGAAGCTCTTTTATCAATTAATTTGATGGGTTTTGTTTAAAATTGAGTCTAAACAGCTGACTTCATGGTGATATAGATACCTACAAGATTAAATGTCTTCTAAGTCATCAAGAGCCTAAACCAGGAAGAACTACTAGTTCTAGAGGCTTGAGATGATATTTACTGATGCTTAAATATGAACATCTAATGTCTTCTAAGTAACAAGGTCTTTCCAACTGTCCTCATATGTGAAAGAAACCCAACTGTAGCTAATCCTTTGTTAGTAAACATTCATAAGTTAGTAACTAATCCAAAATTTGTAGGTACAGTCAATGGGTTCTGGTAGACTGCCCAAGAATAAGCGAGATGATGGGAATCTGAGTAAGAATGATGAAAATATAGACCTCGAAGGAAGACATATGTATTTTGAGTCGAAATCTGCAGGTCCTGCAGAGGACAGGTATATATGACATACTAACAAGGCAGTTTTATTGCAGTTTTGAGAACTTATCTAATAATTATTAGTAACTTGTACAACGTTTATTTCAACTTTATATTGTGTTTCACGATTGTTTTGTGTACCCTTCAAAGTACAGGGGACGAACCGGCCGACGCAAGCACATACTCTAGCTTAGGTTCACTATCGGACTTATGGAGTGTGTTGTTCGAAGAAGAGATGGCCCTGTTCAAGACAACTGCACTAGGGCACTTAACAGACATTCCACGAGATCAAAGTTGGTCTAAAGCCATATTTTGTTTTCTGATGAGTCGTCAGATCAAAGTCGAACCTGGAGAATATTTGAATGATGAGATCCTTTTTAGGGTAAAGGATACAAACTTGTGCTTTGGAAAAGCGGAATTTTCTCGATAACCTAGGACTTATATTCTGGATTTGAGGGATGGACATTCCGATTTTGACTCTCCACCGAAGATGTCAAGGCTAAAGCATAAGTATTTTTCAGGTGATAACAATGAGAATCAGGAGGGCACTTGTATGACTTTCTTTTTGCAATACAGTCTCAAGGACCAGGCAGAGGTTGTCGGAGAAACCAAGAATGCCATTAAAAACGTATCGGATAAAATGTTGCATCGTCGCAGAAATGTAAAGGGAGTGAAATGGTTAGGTGGGAAGGTAATGATAGGGTGAAGGTGGCATTAGTCTATGTGGTACACATGTTCTTGTTGGGGCACCAAGACATCCATGGGATAGAAGAAGATCTTTGGGACTTGGTGGACAACCTTTCGAGTTCAACAAGTACCCATGGGCCAAAAGGGTGTACGAGGCCACTATACCAAAACGTGAAAATGCATTTAAATCTTCTATCAAGCCAAAAGGAATGACACAAGTGTTGGTGGTAATATAAATTGATTTTGTTTCAAAAATTCATATGTTTAGGCTCTATGTTTTTTTGCATATCCATTAACTTCGATTGTGGTTCTAATAGTTTTTGTTTGTATTTTAGGTTTGGTTCTTTATGATGTTCCCGGTGTGCTTGGTGATATGGGAAAAGAGATTAGTATTAAAGGGTGGCGCCCTCATATTCTAGACGTGTTGTGCATGGAAAAGGTTAAGCATCGTCAGCTATGTTGTTCGGTGATTCGTTCGGACGTGAGTGAATCAATGATGCGAGATCGCAATGATCCGGGCTGTTGATAGTGCAGGGGTAGCCAAGGGACCCCTCGATTATCAGCAGTGGAGGATATCGAGACCGAAATTAAGTTAGGAAAGCAATGGCAGACTGAAGATGAGGTTGTTGTGGAAGATTTGGAGGCGAAGAGCGAGGAAAAAGGATGACATGCTGAGGATCCTGTAGTAGCTGAATTACGTGATATGGTGGATGACTTAAAGCGTGAAAATGAAGAGAGAAAAATTCGGAAATTCAAACAAGCTTAGATGATGGCGAAAATGATGGGGATGCTCAAAATGCAAGAGAAATTACTCCTGTCGAGGAGGGCGATGTGGGTGGATTTGATTTGATTTCAGAAATCATGTTAATTTGTTATGAAAATTGACGAACCCGCATAGATCTAACTGTTTTCCAAACTTCACGTTAACAGGGTCCTGCACAGGAATTGGAGGCAAATCCCTGTAACACAGAAGATGAACATTATGAGACTTTTGAGGACTATTGTGGTCGATTCCCTGAGCAAGATAATGATGAAAATGTTCTTGATGATTTTGGTGGTGAATCACTAGCTGATTTTTGTGAAGCTAATACTGGTGTAGAATCTGTAGTTGGAAACAGCGAGGCAGAAATAATAAGCACAGATAGCCCAGAGGTTTCACTGGTAAGTATTTCTTGCATCCTTTTTGTGGGAAAAATATAATCCTCTAGTCATTTGGGTGCAGGAGTATGGTATGGCTTGTTAATCTGGTATATTTTTCTACAACCTATTCGTCTCTAATTAAAATTCCATTTCAATGTCTCCGGCCCTCTGTATATGTAGGCCGATGTGTTTAACGAAATCAAGAGCAAGAAAAATAGTCCACATCGGGACAATGAGAAACTTTCTAAAGTTGTGAGAAAAAGGATGCCAAGGCCCCTGGTGAAGTCACCATTTACTACTTGCGGAGAGACTACTCCTAAAATCCAATGACCACTGGAGATCTTTTGAAGAAGAGATTTGATATTACCGCTGACGCTGTTCTTCTGCCGATGAGTCAAATCCAAGGAAGGTTCGTAGTATGGTGGATTTGAGCGGGGATGACGTTGATGCGGAGAATGGTAAGAGAAAGGCTTAGTGAATTTGGACAATGGGTGTAGCACTTCGACAGATGGTGCAACCGATGTTCAAGGTCTCGGTAGGAGAGCGAAGAAACATAAAGCTCAGGTAAATTATTTCAATAACTTCCAATCTGATCGCTTGAGGGTAGCGCCGGCTGACATTGTCGGTGTGAATAAATTTATAGAACAAGGGTGAGTGTCCATGGTATATCCTTATACTTTATATTATTGGGTGTCCTTGTTTATTTAGAAAGTAACTCTAGACTATCGTGTTGTTATTGTTTGGTATAGGGATGACGGTGCAAACGGATCCTTGTTAGGTTGTCAGGATTTTAAGAAATTACTAAGGGCTAGGGAGCCTCTAGGGACGGATGTAAGTTAATTTGAATTAAACTTCAACATTAATATAAGACTTTTAATCTCTCGTTTTAAGTATTGTAAGATGGTTAAACTTATGTGTTTTGGATTGTCATGCAGCATATTAATGTAATGTAGCGCCTCATGAGCGAGTCAACCCTGGGCGTATATGGCAATTGGACAACAATTGACAGTTACTTTGAAGTATGTTATGTGACAAAAGAACACAGCTCGGGTTGTAAATTATTTGTAATTTTTATGGTAAAGCATTGTTGTAACTGGTAACTAACCATCGTTTTTTTTTTTCCTTAGCCTCTTATAAAGGGGGGAAAGAACAGGACAAAGGAGGTGGCAGAATATAGGAATGGAATTAGGCCGAAAGGCGGGGCTAAGACTTGGGAAACCGTCTCTATGGTATATGGTGTGGTGCATCTTGTGGACAAACAACACTGGGTCGCTATAAGTATCGACATAGGGGAGCAGATACTTCTTATTTATGATTCCATTAGACCGAAACGGAGTGTTGGTAATGATGGGGTCCATGTAGAAATCAGGAAGATAGCGGACTATTTGGAGGATAACTGGTACGACGGGTCTTGGAGAGTCGAGTTCGTAAAGGATTGCCCTCAACAACCCGATAGGTAACTAATCTTTACCAGTGCAATTAATGCACAATTTCTTGAGTATAATTACCTATTTCCCTGAGTTACACATTGCTTAGTTGTCTGATAGCCAAAACTGGTTGATTGATGCTCTGCCTTGATTAATTGCCATGAATGCTTGCTGAACCAGTACTTCACATAGCATTATAAACCCTGCAACAAACGGTATTTTAGTCCGTGTCACTGTGGTAGTTGAGTAAAATCATTGCTTGCTGAAATCGTTATCACAACCCATCAATCTCTGCAGGTCAGTGTGTTTTTGTGAATGAAAAGTCTGTTTGCTGTTCATAATCTAGATATCCGTTTAATTAAATCCTTCTTCCCAGAATTATGCACTAAAGCTTGCTTGGTTAGTATAACATTTTGGCCTGCCTGAGAACTGTTCCACCATGATTCTCTCGATATCTGCATGATACTGTGTCTGTAAAAAAAAACTTTTCTGAGAATACCTAATCTAGGACTAGGCTGTGTGCCTCCCAAGTCCTCTTAGACCTTGTACATGATGCATCCAAACCGGTAGATTATGTGCTCAAAAGTGTATCTCGTTGAATCCAGAGTTTGGGGGTAGCTCGGTTATATCCACGATCTTCCTTACCCTCTCATGTTATCTATGTTTGGGTTGATCCTCAACTCTTTAGATTGTTGGTATATGGTGAATCATCAATGTATTAATCGTTTGATGAAAATCGTGTTATGATGCAAGAAAAATATATAATCATTTACGTTTCTAATGCAATCTGTCTCCATTTATGCATACAAATGAGACACTCATGCGGGGTTTATTCCTTGAAGATCATCGAGCATCTAATCGGGGGCACCGATTATAAAATGGTGGATGATAAAAAAATTCTCGAGATCGTCGGGAGATGGGTCAGTGCGTTCCACGAAAAAGAGTTCTTCTCATTAAGTAACATGTTTATCTATTTGTATAGGCGGCTTTGACATGAACACGGGTGGATGCGGGTCATTGGTATTTTGGATGTGTAAATAATATTATGGCAATGAATACGATTTGTGGGCTCGCTTGTGGTGATTGCTTTCTTAAAGCAACCACACCTCTTGTGAAAACTTTGGTTTGTGTTATAATGTGAAATGTGCGGAGATTAAACCTTCCTCAATAGCTCTTCATGACGAGTGTTTCTCTTTCGTTCAAAGTATGTGGCCTTTTTGTAGCTAAATATTATGAGATTGGTGAAGAAAGTGAAAGAGGCTACCAATTAAACGACAGATCAAGGTTTCTCATCCAGATTATTGTCTTCTCGTTCTCATGTACAAGTTATTAGGCAAGCTCTATTTGTTTTTTCTATTGGGCTTGTTTGGTTTCCTTATTCTTGGGCTTGCTTCATATAGTATTCTTTTTGAATTGTAAAGAGTCATCAAATTCTTCATGTTGTATCGGGCGGTATGTACATTTAAGCTTTGAAGTAGATCTTAATGAACATATCTTGAATTTTATGCTCAACATGTTGGTTATTAAAGTACATTTTCTGCATATGTTCCCAACCAACTTAACTTTATAGAGAGGAAATACTTTCCAAATCTCTATTTCAAACAAAAATCAACCCAAACAATCAAATATATTCAATCAAATTACCAACAAAATTATCTTTGAGATATTATCTACATCAATATTTCGTGTCTTGATACCATTCATGTGGATCATAAATAGTTGTTTGTTGTAGTATAGCGTGGAGTAGGCGGGTCGGTTGGGCAAGTATGGCCAATAAATTATTGAGCATTTTACAAGTCACTTTCATTGGTTCTAATTGTTTGTATTGTTTTGGATGGTGAACTGTATTATAAAGCTAATGATCAGTACTACTATGAAATGGAACAATGATAATACTGTTCAAGTTGTAAATGAAATACACGACTTCATAATTAAGCTTGTTCAATTTTACATAACACTAAGCACCAATGTTGGTGAAAACGAGATCATCCAATAATTGTCTTTTTATTGAGAATCACCAAATCAAAAATAAATACCCAAAATAAAAGGTTTAACAAAGTGTGACCTCAAGATACCCAAAATAAATACCCTAAGATTGATGAGTGGTTCTCTTGGTCGCCTCATTTTCAACTTTTTCCTTATCGGTGAGGCCTGTCCTAGGAAAGCCGCCTAATCTTCTTTAATGGTGGTGGGTTATCCGGTACTGCGGCGATTCGGTAATGTCGGCGATTGGTAAATAATGCCAAAGATACGATACCATGTACATCCCGACGGTGAAATACTCGTGAACATATCGAGAACCCATGAGAACAAGTGTTAGTACATAACCCGTAATATAATACAAAATGCACATGAATGATGACTTACTTTTCATAGAGTGGTGATCTCTCGATATCGTTGAGCAATAATCGCCACAAGACATGCACACAAGGTACACCTGATATCTGCCATTTGCCGCATTCGCACTTTTTCTGTAACAAATTAACATTCCTACTTGGCCTGTTGCATATATTCGTCACCAAAGTGTTGTGGTCGCTGCGCCGCCAAATTGGACGTAATGATGCATAATACAAGTCTTTACGAAGGATTTGATGCCCTAATTTTTCACTTGCTCTCGGAACGATACGTCCATCCTTCCACATTCTTCCATTCCTTCGCCTTGTCAAAAACAGCTGAATAAGCTTAGCTTCAAAACCCATTACGAACTGGCATATGGGCAAACACTTGAGCTCAGTTATCCACAGATCAAACGCCTTGCTGAAGATGTTTACCATTTGCGGACAATGGGCAGAAGGGTCATACGAGTGCCTAGCACAACTTGATTGCCCACACACTTCAACCCAACGCCTTTGAAGCTCTGTCAATTTTTCTAGATTCCTTTGGTGGTCAACAAGGTTGTAAGACTTTGCTGCATCTAATGCTTTTTTCTGAGATTCTGGTTCAACAAACCCAATACGGATATCCTGATAAAACTTACGAGCACATAGTCTATGAAAATGTTTAACATCCTGGAAGTTCTGGTCAACAGCAATATCGATGCCTGTAAGGACAGCATTCGAGCACATTAGCCGCATCAAAAACATATACATAACTGATAGATATGAGATTCCAGTGTCTCACCATTTGAGAAGTCGTGAAAAAATGTAATTTCCCTTTTGGTGTTCTGCAGGATCGGAGTGATGATAGACAGAAATTTGTCCCATTCTTTCATTCTTCCCTCCCTGCAGATGTAAATGGCAATAGGATACATGCCATTGTTACCATCCACAGAGGTAGCAGACAAAACTGTTCCACCATACATACTGTTTAGCAGGGACCAGGCTAATGCTATAATTGGTCTGCATCCAGATCTAAAACCTTCAATGGATGCCTTATACGCAATACATAAGCCTTCAAACTCTTTAGTCTCTGGGTGGATGGTCCAACTAGCAATGCTTCCAGGGTTCGTTTCAACAATCTGTAAGCACATCTCGGGTACTAAACTGAGTTTAAACAATTGAAAAAAGGAATCATATCAACAACATACACATTACCAAATAGAAAAACTTCACACACAAGGCTTTAGAGTTACCTGAAGCTGTTTATATAGGATCCATACGTCTGTACAAGGCAGTCATGGAGTGCTTTGCGTGCTTTTCTTTGTAGAGATTTTAACTTTTATCTTTCGAAGATTTTTTTTCCTAATGCTTTTGGTCTTACACCGTATCCCACTTGTTATGTATCCCGTAACTATTTCCCTCAACATTTCTTCCCCAATGTCGATTTTTTGGGACCTATCGGTTTCATTATCACTAGGATCACTAAAAGACCAATCAAATTCCATACTAGAATAACCACTCAAAATATCGTCATCGGTATCACAGTGCTCCTCGTCAATTCTGCTTGTGGGCTTCTCATTTTCCTTCCCTTTGGCCCTCTTCACCAATTTCGAAAGGGGAACGTTGTCAACATCAGGCTCGGTTGTGGCGCTGCAAAGAAAAGGAAACAGATTAAAGGGGCACACCACATCCGATTGTTGAGAATTGGGGCATGAGAATCTTTGATTGGTCCAAGGTGTTGGGGACCAAAATAAAAGCGATTGTTGGAAGATGCGTAACAAAACAAAATAACTACTACTTTCCGAGAAAAAAAAGAGTAAATCTAAGTACAATAAAAAGTTCAACACCCCCATGTGGTACGCGGGAATATCGATGGATTAAAGTGGTCCTCCATTTCGTATTTCTAAAAGACAACTTATCGAGTAAAGTCAAAAATTCACCTTTTATTGATTTTAGTTTTTAAACACACAACACCGACGACAACATGAACAACCCCGGATGTTGGGTTTAAGGTGGTTTGCTACAATGAACTCGCCGGTGTTTTGATAATTAAATTAAAACGGGGGCCCACTTTTACATCATCCAACGGACCACTTGACAAACAAAGTCGATAATTCATTTTTTGTTTTCTTTGGGTTGGAAAAAAAAATTGGTCTTTGGTATTTACACACATCACACTTTGAATCATGGGATCCAACAAAAATAAAACACATCTTCAATCATTTAATCATGGGAACATCAATCCAAAAAAATCAAAATCCTCAATAATAAATACTACTAGCATCATCTAGATCTGAATATTCTTCTTGCCATCAACACCAACTACTAACCGATAACAATCAATGCAATAACTGTAGCATACCACCTTAAACCCAACATTCGAATCGAATCTAGTAAATGCAATATTTGTACAACCTGAAATTAAAGCATTCATACTCAACAACTTAGTAGCTAGCGAGTATAAAAGTTCAAAATTCTCTCGAATGCACTTACCGAGTTTCTTCGCTTTCCTCTTCGTCATTTAATGTAATCAACTAAACCCTCTATGGATCTGCAATAATGGACCAGAAGATCTCTAATCTCTCTCTATACTCTTGTCTGAGTTCAATACAGTGAGATAAGCTAAAATTAAATGAGCGTAGTAATTGCTTCATATCTAGACATCCAAACCAGATCTACCCACCCGCCACATTTAATGTCACACATTCGTCGACCGCTCATCCTCAACTACTTATTACACGTGCTTACATCTGGTCTACCACAAAAACCAACAAGATACGATTCTTGACCAGATGACTCTGTTTGACCGGTCAATTTAACTTTTTCAATTACTTTGATCAAAAAATAATAATGGCCATTCCTCTTATATGCAACAGGTGGTTCATGTCACCACAGGCCTTGGTAATAAGAAATTTTGTGGGGAGTCCGCAAACCATTGGTCACGGTAGTTGTGGATGGGTCAAGGGATTTCCAAAACAAAAACAAAAAAAAAATGTGGATATTGCATTCCAAGAGTAATTTGTTCATAGAATCCACATCTGAACTGTCTTAAACTTCACTTATCTACCAAAAGAGTAACAAAGACTTGTTGCAAACGAAAGGGGATTCTTTTATTAACTTACAAAATGCCTTCTACTTCTCTAAAGGGCACTCGTTAACATTTTTTTTTAGCAAAAAGTAATATATTAATCAAGCAATAAAGTACATAACATTTATAATATCTTTTTTAAAAAAAAAAAAAAAAAAAAGTATTTGTAGTGACTCTTTAATGTACATGATCATGTACCACAGCCTCCGCCATCTTATAAGCAAACATACATGTCAAAACTGCGGAAAGCAAAGATAGGCATGATCTTTGATTTGGCCAAGCACAATCAAACAACTTTCAAGCTTGCGGCATGATGTTACCAATATCCAGCAAATTTATTAAACAAAACAGAATAACCAATTACACTGATGTCTTCAAAGACGAAGACGGCCGAGGTCTGACAAGTTTCTTATAAAAAACTGGACCTCTTGAAGTCACCAATGTACATGATCATGTACCACAGCCTCTCCATTCAGCTTGAACTGCAACCATTTACTCCGCTTTCTTATAAGTAAACAAACATGTATACTGTGGGTACGCAGAGACAGGCATGATGCAGATTTGGCCAAGCACAATACAGTAACTTTCAGGATTGCAGCATGATGTTACTATCTAACAGTTACCAATATCCAGCAAATTTATTGACCAAAACAGAATAACCATTTACACTGATTTCTTCAAAGACGAAGACGGCCGAGGTCTGACAAGTTTCTTATAAAAAACTGGACCTCGGCCGTCTTCGCCTTGAAGTCACCTATGTACATGATCATGTACCACAGCCTCTCCATTCAGCTTGAACTGCAACCATTTACTCCGCCATCTTATAAGCAAACAAACATGTATACTGCGGGTACGCAGAGACAGGCATGATGCAACAAGTATAAGCACGGTAATAATACAATTGCAAGAAACAGCAAACCTACCAAGTATACAAGTGAAATATAGCCTGTCTGATTATGACGAAAAAGAGGGTATACAGGGTTATCCCGGTGATAGAAAACAGATGCGTCATCATCATCACGGCTGATGCAAGTAAAAAACATGTCAGGTTCAAAGATAGATGTGAAGGCATAATTCTTATCAACACTCAGAGGAGCAGGCAGTTTATCAATATGATACCTAGTTGCCCTGTATCCAAATAGAGCACCCATCAAAAAGAGCCCGATGCATGTTTGCTTGATAGAGCAAACAGAGACCTATTCAATTTACGCATTTGCAATCCAATCATTAATATATAACCCGATAAACCAAACACTGATTTAGTTGAACTTTATCATACAGAACAAAAGTTCAACTTAAACATAGAGAAATGAAATGTCTTTCTGCCTCATGGGCCGTTTCACAAAATAAAAATCAAAATGACCATTACAAATAAACTTAATGTCCAATTGAAACCGAATTCACCTAGTCAGGGTGATTAGAATCAGAAATCAATCCAATTGAAACCATCAATTATCATCAGCATCATCAAATCAATCCTAAATTGAATGAATATTCACAAAACTTAAAACCCTAAGCGTAAATCAATCCCAAAAACATAATGATCAAAATGACCAATTGAGATTTAATCTACAAATAAGCCTAATGTTTCTATTATCTACAATTGAAGTTTGGGCCAGGGTGATTTAGAATCAGAATTCAATCCATGGAGACAACAATTGAAGTTAAATCATATCAAATCGATTTAAGAAAAGAAATTTTTTTTTTTAAATTATCATTACCTTGATCGATTAAGATTAAACTCCAAAGTAACGCAATACCTGCACCAGAAATTGAAAAAAAAAATCAATAAACTGAAAACCCTAAGCAGAAATGAATGAAGATACTCGAAAAGATAACAATCAACTCACCTTCCAATTTTGATTAAAGCAACAGATTCTTGTTAATTAATCTTCAGATAGAAGGAAATGATTTTGTTTGTAGAGAGAGAAGGATTGTCTGAGCTGCGGCGAGGAAGGAGAAGCCAAAAATATTAGGGTTTCTGCTCGTAAGTTGTTGGTACTTATAGTCTTATCTAGGGTTTCTAATCCAACGGCTGATGCTAACCACTAACGGACGGTTTAGGATTCCCCGATTCAATAGGGCTGAAATTCATTTTTTTCTTCCTTTGCAAAAGCCTTGTGTGCAAGTCTTAGTTCACCCGCATCGGCTTTGTCATGCGGAGTTGTTTGGGTATGTACACAACCCTTTTGCACAACACCAATATTCGAGGCATTTTAAGTCTTGTCAATTTGACTTAAGCCTTGACTATGTCAATGCGACTGAGATTGCTCAATATGCCAGAATAGGGTTTGTTTAATGTTTCAGGGAATATTCCAAAGGAATCTTGCATGTAAATGGGTGGATTCATCGTACTTACGAAGTTTCCGACTTATAATAGTCCACTCACGGCCAGGTTTCGATCTCGGAGCCATGGTATGCATACAATATGCAAGAATAGGGTTTCTTTAAAGTTTCGGGGAATATTCCAAAGGAATATTGCCTGTAAATGGATGGATTCATCGTTCTTATGAAGTTTCCGACTTATAGTAGTCCACTCACGGCCAGGTGTCAATCTCGGAGCCAGGGTATGCATACAATATGCCAGAATAGGGTTTCTTTAATGTTTCGGGGAATATTCCAAAGGAATCTTGCCTGTAAATGGATGGATTCATCGTTTTTATGAAGTTTCCGACTTATAGTAATCCACTCACGGCCAGGTATCGATCTCGGACCCATGGTATGCATACAATATGCCAAAATATGGTTTCTTTAATGTTTCGGGGAATATTCCAAAGGAATCTTACCTTTAAATGGATGGATTCATCGCTCTTACGAAGTTTCAGACTTATAATAGTCCAGTCACGGCCAGGTGTCGATCTCGGAGCCAGGGTTTGCATACAATATGCCAGAATAGGGTTTCTTTAATGTTTCGGGGAATATTCCAAAGGAATCTTACATGTAAATGGGTGGATTCATCGTTCTTATCAAGTTTCCGACTTATAATAGTCCACTCACGGCCAGGTTTCGATCTCTGATAAATGGTATGCATACAATATGCCAGAATAGGGTTCTTTAATGTTTCGGGGAATATTCCAAAGGAATCTTACATGTAAATGGGTGGATTCATCGTTCTTATGAAGTTTTCGACTTATAATAGTCCACTCACGGCCATTTCTCGATCTCGGACCCATGGTATGCATACAATATGCCAGAATAGGGTTCTTTAATGTTTCGGGGAATATTCCAAAGGAATCTTACATGTAAATTGGTGGATTCATCGTTCTTATCAAGTTTCCGACTTATAATAGTCCACTCACGGCCATTTCTCGATCTCGGACCCATGGTATGCATATAATATGCAAGAATAGGGTTTCTTTAATGTTTCGGGGAATATTCCAAAGGAATCTTACATGTAAATGGGTGGATTCATCGTTCTTATCAAGTTTCCGACTTATAATAGTCCACTCACGGCCATTTCTCGATCTCGGACCCATGTTATGCATACAATATGCAAGAATAGGGTTTCTTTAATGTTTCGGGGAATATTCCAAAGGAATATTGCCTGTAAATGGAAGGATTCATCGTTCTTACGAAGTTTCCGACTTATAGTAATCCACTCACGGCCATTTCTCGATCTCGGAGCCATGGTATGCATACAATATGCCAGAATAGGGTTCTTTAATGTTTCGGGGAATATTCCAAAGGAATCTTACCTGTAAATGGATGGATTCATCGTTCTTATGAAGTTTCCGACTTATAGTAATCCACTCACGGCCAGGTTTCGATCTCGGACCCATGGTATGCATACAATATGCAAGAATAGGGTTTCTTTAATGTTTCGGGGAATATTCCAAAGGAATCTTGCCTGTAAATGGGTGGATTCATCGTTCTTATCAAGTTTCCGACTTATAATAGTCCACGCACGGCCAGGTTTCGAGATCGGACCCATGGTATGCATACAATATGCCAGAATAGGGTTTCTTTAATGTTTCGGGGAATATTCCAAAGGAATCTTACATGTAAATGGGTGGATTCATCGTTCTTATCAAGTTTCCGACTTATAGTAGTCCACTCACGGCCAGGTTTCGAGCTCGGAGCCGTGGTATGCATACAATATGCCAGAATAGGGTTTCTTTAATGTTTCGGGGAATATTCCAAAGGAATCTTGCATGTAAATGGATGGATTCATCGTTCTTATGAAGTTTCCGACTTATAGTAGTCCACTCACGGCCAGGTTTCGATCTCGGACCCATGGTATGCATACAATATGCCAGAATAGGGTTCTTTAATGTTTGGGGAATATTCCAAAGGAATCTTACGTGTAAATGGGTGGATTCATCGTTCTTATGAAGTTTCCGACTTATAGTAGTCCACTCACGGCCAGTGTCGAGCTCGGAGCCGTGGTATGCATACAATATGCCAGAATAGGGTTTCTTTAATGTTTCGGGGAATATTCCAAAGGAATCTTGCATGTAAATGGATGGATTCATCGTTCTTATGAAGTTTCCGACTTATAGTAGTCCACTCACGGCCAGGTTTTGATCTCGGACCCATGGTATGCATAAAATATGCCAGAAAAGGGTTCTTTAATGTTTCGGGGAATATTCCAAAGGAATCTTACATGTAAATGGGTGGATTCATCGTTCTTATGAAGTTTCCGACTTATAGTAATCCACTCACGGCCAGGTGTCGAGCTCGGAGCCGTGGTATGCATACAATATGCCAGAATAGGGTTTCTTTAATGTTTCGGGGAATATTCCAAAGGAATCTTGCATGTAAATGGATGGATTCATCGTTCTTATGAAGATTCCGACTTATAGTAGTCCACTCACGGCCAGGTTTCGATCTCGGACCCATGGTATGCATACAATATGCCAGAATAGGGTTCTTTAATGTTTCGGGGAATATTCCAAAGGAATGTTACATGTAAATGGGTGGATTCATCGTTCTTATGAAGTTTCCAACTTATAGTAATCCACTCACGGCCAGGTGTCGAGCTCGGAGTCGTGGTATGCATACAATATGCTAGAATAGGGTTTCTTTAATGTTTTCGGGAATATTCCAAAGGAATATTGCCCGTAAATGGAAGGATTCATCGTTCTTACGAAGTTTCCGACTTATAGTAATCCACTCACGGCCATTTCTCGATCTCGGACCCATGGTATGCATACAATATGCCAGAATAGGGTTCTTTAATGTTTCGGGGAATATTCCAAAGGAATCTTGCATGTAAATGGATGGATTCATCGTTCTTATGAAGATTCCGACTTATAGTAGTCCACTCACGGCCAGGTTTCGATCTCGGACCCATGGTATGCATACAATATGCCAGAATAGGGTTCTTTAATGTTTCGGGGAATATTCCAAAGGAATGTTACATGTAAATGGGTGGATTCATCGTTCTTATGAAGTTTCCAACTTATAGTAATCCACTCACGGCCAGGTGTCGAGCTCGGAGTCGTGGTATGCATACAATATGCTAGAATAGGGTTTCTTTAATGTTTCGGGGAATATTCCAAAGGAATATTGCCTGTAAATGGAAGGATTCATCGTTCTTACGAAGTTTCCGACTTATAGTAATCCACTCACGGCCATTTCTCGATCTCGGAGCCATGGTATGCATACAATATGCCAGAATAGGGTTCTTTAATGTTTCGGGGAATATTCCAAAGGAATCTTGCCTGTAAATGGATGGATTCATCGTTCTTATGAAGTTTCCGACTTATAGTAATCCACTCACGGCCAGGTTTCGATCTCGGACCCATGGTATGCATACAATATGCAAGAATAGGGTTTCTTTAATGTTTCGGGGAATATTCCAAAGGAATCTTGCCTGTAAATGGGTGGATTCATCGTTCTTATCAAGTTTCCAACTTATAATAGTCCACTCACGGCCAGGTTTCGAGATCGGACCCATGGTATGCATACAATATGCCAGAATAGGGTTCTTTAGTGTTTCGGGGAATATTCCAAAGGAATCTTACATGTAAATGGGTGGATTCATCGTTCTTATGAAGTTTCCGACTTATAATAGTCCACTCACGGCCATTTCTCGATCTCGGACCCATGGTATGCATACAATATGCCAGAATAGGGTTCTTTAATGTTTCGGGGGAATAGTCCAAAGGAATCTTACATGTAAATGGGTGGATTCATCGTTCTTATCAAGTTTCCGACTTATAATAGTCCACTCACGGCCAGGTTTCGATCTCGGACCCATGGTATGCATACAATATGCAAGAATAGGGTTTCTTTAATGTTTCGGGGAATATTCCAAAGGAATATTGCCTGTAAATGGAAGGATTCATCGTTCTTACGAAGTTTCCGACTTATAGTAATCCACTCACGGCCATTTCTCGATCTCGGAGCCATGGTATGCATACAATATGCCAGAATAGGGTTCTTTAATGTTTCGGGGAATATTCCAAAGGAATCTTGCCTGTAAATGGATGGATTCATCGTTCTTATGAAGTTTCCGACTTATAGTAATCCACTCACGGCCAGGTTTCGATCTCGGACCCATGGTATGCATACAATATGCAAGAATAGGGTTTCTTTAATGTTTCGGGGAATATTCCAAAGGAATCTTGCCTGTAAATGGGTGGATTCATCGTTCTTATCAAGTTTCCGACTTATAATAGTCCACTCACGGCCAGGTTTCGAGATCGGACCCATGGTATGCATACAATATGCCAGAATAGGGTTTCTTTAATGTTTCGGGGAATATTCCAAAGGAATCTTACATGTAAATGGGTGGATTCATCGTTCTTATCAAGTTTCCGACTTATAGTAGTCCACTCACGGCCATTTCTCGATCTCGGACCCATGGTATGCATACAATATGCGAGAATAGCGTTTCTTTAATGTTTGGAGAATATTCCAAAGGAATATTGCCTGTAAATGGATGGATTCATCGTTCTTATGAAGTTTCCGACTTATAATAGTCCACTCACGGCCAGGTTTCGATCTCGGACCCATGGTATGCATACAATATGCCAGAATAGGGTTCTTTAATGTTTCGGGGAATATTCCAATGGAATCTTACATGTAAATGGGTGGATTCATCGTTCTTATGAAGTTTCCGACTTATAATAGTCCACTCACGGCCAGGTTTCGATCTTGGAGCCATGGTATGCATACAATATGCCAGAATATGGTTTCTTTAATGTTTCGGGGAATATTCCAAAGGAATCTTGCTCTGTAAATGGATGGATTCATCGTTCTTATGAAGTTTCCGACTTATAGTAATCCACTCACGGCCAGGTGTCGAGCTCGGAGCCGTGGTATGCATACAATATGCCAGAATAGGGTTTCTTTAATGTTTCGGGGAATATTCCAAAGGAATCTTGCATGTAAATAGATGGATTCATCGTTCTTATGAAGTTTCCGACTTATAGTAGTCCACTCACGGCCGGGTTTCGATCTCGGACCCATGGTATGCATACAATATGCCGTAATAGGGTTCTTTAATGTTTGGGGAATATTCCAAAGGAATCTTACATGTAAATGGGTGGATTCATCGTTCTTATGAAGTTTTCGACTTATAGTAATCCACTCACGGCCAGTGTCGAGCTCGGAGCCGTGGTATGCATACAATATGCCGAGAATAGGGTTTCTTTAATGTTTCGGGAATATTCCAAAGGAATCTTGCACCGTAAATGGATGGATTCATCGTTCTTATGAAGTTTCCGACTTATAGTAATCCACTCACGGCCAGGTCTCGATCTCGGACCCATGGTATGCATACAATATGCCAAAATAGGGTTTCTTTAATGTTTCGGGGAATATTCCAAAGGAATCTTACCTTTTACGAAGTTTCCGACTTATAATACTCCAGTCACGGCCAGGTTTTGATCTCGGAGCCAGGGTTTGCATACAATATGCCAGAATAGGGTTTCTTTAATGTTTCGGGGAATATTCCAAAGGAATCTTACCTGTAAATGGATGGATTCATCGTTCTTATGAAGTTTCGGACTTATAGTAGTCCACTCACATCGTTCGTGGTTTCGAGCTCGGAGCCAGATTATGCCTCGAGAGTGTTACCACCGATTGGTAATTTTGTAATATTCTCTAATCCAACGTACCAAAGTTCAGGGCAGCACGTCTTGCGGATCACTACTAAATCTAACGGTGGGAAGGCTATTTGGTTTTGCTAAAAATTGTGTTTTCTTCTTAATCCGTATGCTTCTGTTTAAACCAATCAGACTGTCTTGATTTAAATCCAACGGTTGTCTCGCCCAGTAATTTTAGCTAATACTTTTTGTTGGACCACCCCAACGTGTCATCTCACCAGTTTTTCCCCCCAAAAGTTTCAGCCAATTTCCAAAACCCGCCCAAATTTTACATCTCACTACACAAAAATGATTTCACTAAAACATCTCACCAAACTCTCTCACCAAGAAAAAGAAAGAAAACCCTCTCACCATGTCTGCAACTCCGAAGCTCTCAATCTCTCAATTTATGAAATAACCCATCTTCAGAAAACCCTTAACTCTTGAAATAAACCATCTTCAGAAAACCCTTAACTCTTGACCTTCAGATTGCTAACAAACTTTTGGCGTTTCTCTCTGGAGAACATCAGATACTGGAAGGTCAGATTGCTATCTTTTGTGGTTTATTTTCAACTTCTGGTGTAGTTATTGCTATCCTGTAGAGTTTAGGTCTAACAACAACAGATCTGTTAATACTGGAGGGTAAGATTGCTATATTTTAATTTTTTTTCCCCCTTAATTGATTTCAGACGAGGGCTATTGATTTTGTGTTTTATTTTCAATTTCTGGTGTAGGTATTGCTATCCCGTGGAGTTTAGGTCTAACATCAACGGATCTGTTACTGCTGGAGGGTAAGATTGCTATCTTTTAAGTTTTTTCCCCTTAATTGATTTCAGACAAGGGGTATTGATTTTGTGGTTTATTTTCAATTTCTGGTGTAGGTAGTGCTATCCCGTGGAGTTTAGGTCTAACAACAACAAATATGTTAATACTGATTATTCTGTATGAGTATTAGGTTATTTTGAAAAGGGGCTTTCATATCCTGTTTAGTATCATGTTGTTTGTCGTTATAATTATTTCTTGATCTTTGTTAATACAGATTATTCTGCCTGAACATATTTTGTTTTAAGTTGATTTTTAGTTTTGTCAATTATGATGAATTTATTTTTTGAAGTATGAGAGATTTGAAGTACTTTTGGTTTAATGCAGGTGAGGGCAGTCTCTTTTTGACAGATTATAGTGTGTGAGTGTAATTAGCCGAGATTTCCCGGAGGAAAACATTGTAAATTCCTGTGTCTTGAACTTTAAAGTTCAATTTTCTATTGTTCAACTGTTAGCTATGTTGTGTTTCAGTTAAGTTGTCGTTTGTTCTAATCATAGATGCTCGATTTTTGTTTGTTGTTTGTTTAGTAGTAGCTATGGAGGCCTTTGAAGGAAGCAACACATGAAGACATGTTCCTCTTACAGATTTTGTAATGAATTATTGGGTAGCCTGGCAGGTTTCCTTTTTAATCTCTCGTAATTTAGTTACCTAGTATGATCTCTTGAAATATGTGTTTACATGATTCCTGCCAAAAGGCTACAACTTACCACCATAGAGTTCCGAAGTGGAGATGTATTGGTCGTTAGGTTTGTTGTAAATGAAGGAGATTGGTGCAACTAACCTGACAACCAATATGTTATCCTCTCTATCTATGTTGGTGATTGAACTGTTATAATAATTAGTTTCACTTGTTATCATTCGTATATTTTCTATCTGGTTGATACAGTTACTCACTACTATTGTTTTTTTGTTTTGTGAGGATTCACTGATGCAAGGTCAAAAGGCTGGAGAATTCCTACTGCGAATAAACTTTAGAAGTCATTTTAATCTAAACTCATCAATGAAAACTGCTAGCATCAGCAATACAGTTCCCGTCAGAGAATATGATTACTTGATAAACTCATCAATGAAAAATGCTAGCATCAGCAATATAGTTCCCGTCAGTGAATATATAAATCAAAACATTGTTTATAACGTTCTCTTATTACAAGTGTCAATTCCCTTAAGAACAAATGTTTCTCCTAAAAATAATCAAACAAAACTTTGTCCTCAAGATTCTGAAATCTGAGAGAATTTCATTACAAGTGGCAATATTATGCAGACTTCTTGTTCCCTTTAATATTACATGCAATCGAGAAAATCTATCCCTACAGTCGCTTCACTCCTCAATCACCTCATTGTAGAAAATTACAAGTGACATTTACCCACTTTAAGACTTCCTATATATTCATCAAGAACTTGCTTGAATTAGGAAGACAGAGATTTCCATTACAAGTGGCACATCAGTGCAGTTATTACTGTTCTAAGATTACATGCAAGCAGAAAATCTGCTCCTATAATCATTACATTCTTAGGCCACCTACTTGTAAACACTTACAAGTGTCATATACTAATTCTAAACTTGCCTATATATACATTAGTAACTTACTTGGTGCTCACACAAAACAAATCAGAAGAAATCTTTCAGAAAAGGATTATAGAACCAAGTACAAAAACTATTTTCCATATCTTCTCAATAATACTCAGAAACTTTCATATCATTTGAGATTTGTTATAATGTCGATGTTCCATCTAGGAACTATATTTTTCATCTTACTAGTATTTTAGAGGATGAAATTCAGAATATCACAAAATCTGGTAAGAAATATATTGAATTTCTTAGAAATGCTGCTGTGGATACTGAGAATAGGAAATTTCCTAGTGTTATTGTGAAGCTTTTCAAAGAAATAAAGAAAGGTGAAAATCCTAGAGGGCTTAACACAGGGGAACTAGTTCATGCATTGAATTTGTCTTGGAAGCCAACTGGAAGATTAATAGTGAAGAACAAAGCAGACCCAAGGGTGTTCATCATCAGATTTTCTAATGTTGCAGATTTTGCTGGTGCAATCTACTCTATCCCAAACAGAGCTCAGGGTTTTCTTCTGACAATGAGAATGTGGAACAATGAAACTAAAGTGGAGAATGTGGATTTTTCTGCTCAAGACTTAAGGTTAATTTCATGCGATGGGAGATTTGGTGGAGAAATAATATGTGGCAAAACAAGTAGCGAGACAAGATTGGTAAAGTACTTAATCGATTGGTCCACTTGAATGATAGGGGAGAATACCAAGCTCATGTTGTAGCTGATATTTCATTTGGAATGTCTACGGTGCATGAAGTGAAAGTCATCATTATTGATCCAAATGACAGAGAAACTGTTAAGGTGAAAATTTTCTTCGTGGAAGTTCCACATCAAACATGTTTTAGATGTTGGCATGTTGATGCCTCTCATTCATTGGAGAAATGCAATGCTAGGAGAAGTATTTATAATAAGAACTGCCCCAAAGTGTATGTCTATAATGAGGAGGAAGAAATAAGGAATGAGGATGCTCAAACAAGTGCAGAGGTGGAGGATGTAACCATTGAAGGCTGCTTGGGGATCGGGAATATATGACAGTGGAATTGATATGGAAGACCAGCAAAGAAGAGGCATTAAGAGGAGAAGATCAAAGGATGACAGTGTTTCTAGCTTCAACAATATGGAGATGCCAGGAGTTGGTATTATAGGAGATGGAAGAAAGAATGTAAAAGATAGGGAAGGGGCTTCTACCTATCGTAATGGTGATCTTTGGAGGAAAAGCAAGCATCAACATAGAAGAAGGCTTAAAAGATGAAATGAGAGGAATCGAATTGTTGACAAAGGTAAATCCCTGTGGCTGAAAGTAGTGGTTCTAAACCAAAAGAGATTTTCCATAAGAGAAGGCAGGAAAACTGGTTTCGACTCATTGACCACTACTCAGCACCAAAGATTGAAAATGCTTGGGTCTTGATAAATAAAAGGAACATAATTGGAGGAGTTGGAAAAGCTGGGGTTACTAAAGAAAAGGCTGTGATAATTACTGATGAAGCTGAGAATGCACTTTGCTGGAGTATAATTGAGGAAGAAGTGGAAAAATATGGTGAGGTGATTCCAATGGAGATGGCCAATGCTGGTGACTGCTCTGGAAATGCTGCCCTGGTAGATAACAATGCAATGTTTGAGGTATTCTTTAGTCGCTTTACTCTCAAAGCATCTACCTCTAATACTTTTGCTAATGCTAAGTTATTTGACTATCTTTTTTATCCTGATTTACAAAGTAAATTTTGCATTAGTTTTTTAGATTGTTCTCAAAAATTACATACTATAAATATGGCTATGGATGATTTGAAATATGGGAATGACATCCTGGTATCCTAAAGGTCTGAGAGTGCATGTGTATGATTTAAAGAGTTTACCTTTGAATTTACAGAGTTTGAGTATGTTTATAAATTATATGCAATTGATTCAATCAATAATCTTGATCTAAACTTTAAATTCTACTTTAAAACTTCTTGCATGCATGTTTTTATAATTTGTTTTTACAATATTCTCATTAAAATTCATAGAAATAGGAGCAAAATAAATTTTACACAACAATCTTTTTGTTTGTGCAGTTTTTATCTGTTCTTGTTCCTTAAAAATGTCATGAATAATTTATTTCCTTGGTATAATAAATTACTATTCTTATATATGGTAATGGATGATAAAGCTTATGGGTTTGAATTTAAAGTTTTATCATGGAACCTCATCCAGGGTATTAGGTCTGAGTTGAAACAAGATCATTTAAACCACTTGAATAAAACTCATAATCCTGATATGATATTCTTATCTGAGACTAAAGTTAAGATGCAATGGGTTGAAAAGTGCATGACAAAATTGAAAATGAAAGATTGGTTTATCATCCCTTCTATAGGTAGATCAGGTTGTTTTGCTATTGCTTGGGCTCAGGGAGTTTCCGCTAGCCTCATTTCTTTTAAAGATAATGTTTTCAATTTTCATGTTTTAAAGGATAATATGAGCTTTAATATTTCTATTGTGTATGGTGCATTAGATAAGAACTTAAGAACTAAGCAGTGGGACTTCATTTCTAATTTTATTGATGCTAATAGTCAATCTAAGAACTTTGCTTTTGCTTTGGTGTTATTTGACGAATTTGGTTCTATTTGTGATTTTGCAGGCGGAACTTGGAACAGTAAGTTAAAGTTGGATTTCCATAAAAATGTCTGTAATATGAACAATGTATCTCTTTCTGCTTAGTTTTAATGAATTTGCTTTTATCAAAAAAAAAAAATGTATGTAATATGAACACCCCCTGAGACATGTCTCGTTCAGGTTTGCAATTGCAGACCTAAAATCAAACAACCAGATCTCTCTAACATTCAAAACAAAGAAAGCCAGCCTACCCTTAGTTATATAACAACCAAAATAAACATCATTTCCATTCATATCATCATTAGCTACATAATCAAGACCACTGAGACAGACAACTTTATATCATATCCAAAAAACCACAAAAATGCTACATGTACTTGTCCCCCAGAACACACAAAGTTTAGAATCCCAAAAAACAATATCTACAAATTCATTTTCTTAAACCGGAAACGTAAGATTAAACACCCAAGCATAGCAATTTCCAACCATTTATGGCGCAGTCTTCAGCCTAGACACGGAAAAGTTACCTCTGGGTGTAGGACCTGGCAAAACAACATCAGCTGGTACATCACTGGAAGCAGTCATCTCACTAGGGACCAAAGAGGAGAGATCATAAGCAGCCTCTTCCAATTGATGCATCTCTCGGAGCCAACGAGAAGACAATTGGGGAAGACTACGGCGTCCTTTGGGATGGCCAATTCGATCATTCTCTCTAATTCTGTCCTTCACAAGCTGCGAGAACGGGTGCGAGAATATAACCCTTGATTAGCACCCCCACTCACGACCTGCTCCTCTCCTACAAGAACAACACCCTCCTTAACAATAAATTGCCCTTTCTCAGGGTGAACGGCATACACCACCCAACCCTCTTTAGCGGCCTGCAGTTGAGGCAGATGAGGACTAAATACTCTGGCCTTGGAGTGGTCATGCACTGTTGGTACTGCTGTCTTGTCATGTATTGTTGGTACTACTGGCTTGACATGCATTCCACTACCAGAATCTACATGCTTACCAGAAAGTGTTTCTTCATCACGATCAATTTTCACCACCTGGCAATTCAGATTCTTAGAGAAATTCAAATCAATACCCCCAACTTGGTACCTAGAAATTCTAATAAAACTAGTCGTAAATTCAAATCAAGTCGGGGGTATTGATTTTACCCAAATCAATACCCCCAACTTGAAACCAAAACCTATCACAAAATACCCAAAAACTCTTACCTGGCATGCATGCATATCAAAACGGGACTTCTTGTAGCAGGGCTCTTCATCGGCACCTCGATTAGTAGACATCGCAGGCTGATCAACCTGACTCAAATATTCCATGTAAGCTTGATCTCGTTTCGACATTGCTGTAGTCTCCGGAAATTGATAGGTAAAAACAGAAATTGGGAAGGGGAAGTTACAGAGTTGCTAAATAGGAAAACAGAACTGCTCTTCTCTTTTAAGGCGCTAGGAATGAGAAGACCAACAGTTAATGCATCACACCCGTCCATATTATCCCTTAGAGATCATGTTGTGGATATCTCGGAGAAATCTATACCTAGTCATCCCATACAGAGACCTAAAGAACGCAAGCCCAATCTATTGGCAATGCAGGGGCGGCATCAGACACTTGGCAACAAGTTGGAATTTGGTCATTCAGTTCGGATTACCCGGCCCAGGGAACTGGAACCGCTTACCAACCCGCAGCTTCCAAACCTAGGTGCACAACAGGTTGGAGCAAGGGGTTTGAAAATCTCAGCCAACTTCAACTAATCAGTATAATTCTACCTCTAGAAACTAATCAGTATCATTCTTTATACCTTTCTTTTTCTCCCTCCATTTCTACCTTACCTCGACGAGATAAAGTCAAATTGACACAGTCCAAGCACAAGTCAAATTGTACAATATTGGTGTTGTGCAAAAGCGTTGTGTATATTCCCAAATAACACCGCACAAAAGCGGATGCGGGTGAATTAAGGCTTGGACACAAAGATTTTGCACAAGAAGAAAATTGGGTCATCCTCAGCCGTTCGTTGGTGGTTCGCATCAGCCGTTGGATTAGAAACTCTAGATAACCAACCTCTTTTTATAGAGTTTTTGTAAGCACATATAAGTTTAAAACACATATAAGCAATTGAAAGGATTGGGGTTTAGGTTCATCAAATAAAATTGTCCACGACACTGAATTTTAAAACACAGTTAAAACAAAACATACGACGGATGAAAATCTTGCTTGGAAGGCTTTTTGGTTTCACAATTCGGGACAAGTTTTAACATAATGACTGGCTCATGGCGATTCTTTGCGAGGGCCTTTTTTCCGACCTTTGCCTTTTTTCACCATGAGAGACATATCGCTTCCTTTTTCGACGACCCTTTTAAGGCGTTGCTCGGTATGGAGGCAACACTATGAGCCCATTCTCCGGCACAACCCGGCGTTCTTGACTCAGATCTTGGGTTTATCACGGGAGCATACATGGATCTCCATCCCGAATCTTGAATAGTAATCTCCACACGAGGCGGAATAACATTAATCTTCATGGTGATAACTACCGCAATGGCGTGTGGACATGGCAAATGCTCGAAGTTAAAGACCTTGCAAGTGCAAGACTTACGCTCGATTCACATAATGTCGATCATTATTAACCGCCTCACCTACTTGGAATTCACCATCACATATTTTCATGACATCAAAGGAATACGCCAAATCCCACCGATCTCTAATTGTTTTTTAGCAAAGTCACTCAAAGGATACCTATCTTGCTTAGCTAGGCCTACGTTGAGAGAACCACAACATGATTTGTGACCGTATGCAATCGACCAAATGGGTGATTGGTAGCTTTCTAGCATTCAAAAGAATGGCATTCCAACTCTCAGAGGTTTGTTGTCATGAAAAGATAACGGTCATTGTTTTGCAATGAATCCTAGCCCAATGCCTTTACGAGACATCCCGTACAAAGGCTAAAACCTTCGGATATTTTTTGACTTCTTCCATAGCCTTAGGTAATCATCAACAAGTGTATGCCGGTAGCGGCGTTCATAAACGCCGTAGTAGTCTGCGGCATTGTGATACTTCATTCGATATTCTCTGCATTGTGAGAAAATGACAATCAATCAACCAAGTATTGAATATGCCCTCAATGTAATATGCTCTTGAGACTAGCCAAAGGCTAGTGCTACATAAAGCTAAAGATAAGCTCAAGGGTTAAGGGAGATGAGTTTCTAACAAATGTAACTCGACCGTAAAGTGTTGTTGCTAAATACCTTTAAGATGGTAGGCGCAGTAAACATGAGATGCCTTGGTAAACACTGTTGAAACCCCGTGTTCGATGCTTTGCGATCTGTCTGAACACACAACTAGATCCTCTCTTGATGAAAAGTCTTTACCAAGCGCATCGAATAATGTTGCATGAACCATTCAAGGATTCCCTATTCTCGGAAGCAACAATGGCAAACGCATAGGGAATATTTGATTATTAGCGTCAAACGCAACTCCGAAAATAGAGTTCATAGCCGTCCCCAGAGAGATGCGTACCATCCACAAGCAAATGCGGGTCTACACCAAGTTTTGAATCCATGTAGACATGCACCCAGCGCAAAAAAATAATACATAAATTGATCATCTGCATTTGTATGAATCGCCGTTTTTGTGCCTTTGTTGTGTAGTTCAAGCATGTGGCTGTAACCCACCAAGTATTGGTATGAATCGTCGGGAGAACCCCTAACCGCTTCAGTTCCCCTCTTACAAACTGCAGTATGCCAGCCGTAAGTGATGGTGATACCATGATCTCTCCACATGTCTTGCATCGGTTGTTTGGGTGTATACACAGTCACACACAGCCCATTTCTTCTGAAGAGTTTGGCCATTGCACGAGCCTTTGCTTTTTTCCTGAGTGCGGGGTCCAAGTTGTCCTCTCTACAACAAGTGTGTGGAGCTGCGACTTTAGTGATTACCCACCGTGGTAAGGGCTGGCATCTGTCTTGCCCACACAGACCCACCCGCACCGCTTTGTGGGATCCTTACATACGAAGCGCATAGAACGTAGCTTACTCACCGAAACCTCGGCCTCAAAAAGTCTAGTATTTGGACCAACCCAACAGCCGGTTTCGGTGATCCTTGGTTTTGAATCTTTGATTCTCACACGCCTCATACCACTGCAATTTCTGTAGGTTTCGGGAGGTGGAGAAATCCGCATGGAGTTTTGGATTAGACAGAGCATCATGTAGGCGGGGTAACTCGATGGCAAATGGTGTGTCCCAAGATGATTCAAGGCTTCTCCTAGCTTTGGAAACATATTCAGTCCCGAAATAGATAAACACAATAGAGATTAGTGAGACTAGATAATGTAGGAATACATCTTTGGCATGACATATTTTAGTTTCGTATGTAAAAATATATACAAGTTGCTAGCTATTACTGGGTTGCGTAAGCAACATAACAAAGTTCTGAGTGTTCTTTACAAGGAAAATACGTAAGATCCACAGGATGGGATACGAGAGAGATTTGGAAATGATATTGAAGTATAACAATTAGAGGGAGAAGCCAGATAAAATTATTACCACTGCCAGTATGACTTGGGCGGTGCCGCCGTACAATGCTGGAGTTATCATTGACGGAGGAATCCACTCGCTACCGCTGGTAGGAGCTAATGGGGTTGAAGGTGTATTCCCAGGTTGAACACCCTTGAGTAACATTACCGGTAAAGGGAGTTGTGGGAGTACGATCTACTTTTACTTGCGGAGATGCCTCTTTCCGAGATGCTATTACGAAAAAGATGGAACTCCCCGGTGCTTCCTCCACATAAGAGTTCAAGGTTTCTTGTCCGGTAATCAATATCCGTTGTCTACACCCTGTAGTCGGAACAGAGAACCGGACCATAGACTTTGAAATCAGGTCCCTGCTCAAAACCAGGTAGACCCGCTACTTGCTTCTTTATATCTCTCGGAGTAAACATTTCTGGAAAACCGGATATTGTAAATGAACCGGTATATGCATCGTTACCGCTTCTCCGTACCCAATATCCATTGTAGTGCACATGGACTTTCATAACGGGCATCAAACAAAAACACCCGCACTGAAACATATAAAAATCATTACAACCCTTACAATATCTGAATATACAGTAGAAAAGTGAAAATTGCACCGAAGGAACGCAAATTCAATGAATTGGTCTTGCTAATGGCACCAAAAACACAAGTTGGCGTTTGTTCTTTTTGCCATGTGCCACTCCAAATTATGAGACGACTAGTACCCCAATAAGGGCCTCCAGCGAATAAGTAGATATGGCTTCAATAACTACTTCAATGGTAATTACGTAAAAGGGTGCAACAAAAAGGGTGTTGAATAACTACTTGAACAAAATTTCATTGTGAACCGAAGATAACCCAAATTCATTTTCTCACTCTTTGCAAAATCGTGCTCACAAATTGAGGACGGACATTTCAGAGACCGACTAACACGCTGATCCACAATGATATTAATCTAACTCTCCCCGCTTAAATCATCTTTAAAAACCGCACTACCAAAATCAAACAAGAGCATTCGCAATCGAATTCGTACCCAACCCACTAAGAAACTCCCTATTAACCCCTATTTGAAACCTATTTCATGAAATCAAAATGAAAATTTTTATCCAATTTTACATTATCATCATTTGTTAAAGAAAAATCAATATCGACAAAAAATACCACAATCAACTATATCATAACCTAACATGGCTTATTTTCGATCTATATGGAGAACCCTAATTTCCGATAAGAATCACATACTTTCGATCTACATGGAGTTTAAAATCTAAAAAAATTAGAAATCAAAACCAAAAGGGTTTACAAAATCAAACATTATTATGATTTTCGGAAAACGGATTTCCCATACCGATATGTAGATCTTATAGATGAGCTTCACTTTAGGAAAAAGGAAGAGTCAAGTCGAAGATATGTGGGAGAGTCAAGTCGAAGATAACGAAGGTGTGTGGTGTGTTCTGTGGGAGAGATGGAGTCGAAGATATAAGTGAAACCAGCATTAAATTAATGTCACCATTAGCCTAATAATTCTTCTTTAATCCCGTATAATTCTTGTATAATCATTTATTCTTATACAATACCGTATAATATTTCTATAATTATAATTAATCTTTTTGTTATTATGATTAATCTTTTTGTTAATTATGATTAGTGTTCGATGTGTAGAAGAAAGAAACATGGATGTCTACACAAATCAAACATCATGTTATGCCTAAATTATGGATGTCTACATATCCTCACTACACATCCACGTGGCATCGGTAAAAAATGGTGGGGTCATGATCAAAAATAAACTTACCATAATATTATAAAAAAGAAAAAAATAATAAAAAAATCGGATGTCTACATATGAAGCGTACTTTTAGGACAAAATCTGGTATTTACAGAAAAGACCGGGGCATACTTGTCCGTTGACCGGTCATGGTCACACTTTTGGAACAAATTTCATTTTGGTCACACTTTTGGAAGAAAACCACTTATCAGTCACACTTTTGTGTAAGTTCCCGAAAAAAGAACTATAGAAACAAGAGTGACAGGGAGAAACACAAGAAAATTAAAGAGGGATGTTTTTTTTCATTGATTGAACAGAACCCAAACACAATCAGACGACATAATCAAAGGAGGAAGATTGAGGGAAAAAATCAAAGACAAAATATGAAGACCAACAGTGAAAAGAGGAAAAAAGATAAATGATTAACATACCTGAAATCCAAAACCGACACACAAAATCAATCACAAATGGCCCGAGAAACAAACCAGTAAGAGATGAAGAGATCATCCATCACACCAAAACATGATCGATTGATAATCAGACATCAGAATCAAGAATACAGTTTGAAATTTTTTGATACCCTAGAAAGGTTAAAATCGCCAGACTAGGGTCGAGAAAACACTATGCCTTCTTCGTCATATTATTAATTATGTTAGTCTGTAATGGTAAAAGAATTCTTGATTTTCACCGTTATAAAGGCTCATTTCATTGTACCTATTATTAATTATGTTACCTGGGAATGATTAAACCGTGTAAACTAAAGGCTCCTTATATGATCAAATTCACGTGGTACCTAAAACTTTCTTAAAATAATACTCGTTAAAATAATAATCTCTATAAAATAATAAAATTCTTTAGTCCCAACTCAGCTTGCAGAGGTTAAATTTTTTCTTGCTAAAATAATAATCTCTCTAAAGTAATAATTTTTCTCGGTCCCAAAACTATTATTTTAAAGAAGTTTTACTTTATATTTAGAATTCGCTATGATCAAAATAACTATAGTTATTTTGCCATCTTCGCAAGCGTGCAGTTCCGGCAATCTAGCCGGTTTGCCATATGAAAATGCATATATTGCTGCCTGCTAGTATTTCTTGGAAATTTCCATCCAAACCGAAAACTCATTTCATTGTACCAGCAAAAAGGTTTGTAATCAAATTAAACAGCTAAACTCACATAAAATCAAGAAACAACTTTACACCTAATTAAACACTAAAATACCAAAAGTTTTGTGTACACACATCTATTAAATAAATACATGTGTTCGTGCGTACGTAATTGTGGATTTAGTGGATGGAGGCATAGCCAAGGACATGCAACTTTTGCTAAAAGTTGCTGCTATTGAGACATTGATTAAGTCCCCACACGGTATTAGCTATCTAATCCGACAACAACCAAACCCTGATCCTCCACACGTCCATAATGTCGTTGCACGTACGTACACTCATCTATCAAAATCATGAGATACTTAATTAATTTTGTTATGTCCTACTTAATTTATTTGTTAGGTATAAGCTTTCATGTCAAACAGCTAATATCTTAGTATCACTGTTTTGACTAGGACCGCCCATGGAACTAGCTAATTAATTTAGATGGTGTATGTGATCGCACTCTGATGTGTGTAACCGTGTGGTATTGGTATTGATTCTGTATTTTTATGGTGGTGGGATCATAATAAGACGGTTAGATCTAGTCTTCCCTTTAATTTTAGGCCTTAGGGTCTCCCCATCTGATTTTCCTGGAAATTTCGGCTTTTTTTTTTTTTTTTTTTTTTTTTTTTTTTTTTTGATCGTGTTTAGCTTCCTGGAAGCTACATAACATCAGAGGTCATAACCACATGCATTGCAAGGATATGACGGTGCGAAAAATTCTTTGGAGGATGACACTGCTCCCGATTGTCAATAGTATAGTTTAGTCTTTTTTGACCAAATTATGTCAAAATCATGATTCGATGTGAAAGTCAATCTAAAAGAATAATAATGTGATTTAAAACCTTAATAAGACAGTTCCTAAGTAGCTTTAGAGCCAGCAGATGTTTGTCAATATCAGTATTAGTTGTAAACTATGATCTCTAATCTCCCAACATCAAAACATAAAATAAGTAAGACCCCAAACTGACATCACTTATGGTGTTATTCTTGATTAGCTTTAAGATCCCTAATTGACATTCTTACTAATTAACTGAACATTCTACTTGTGATTAGTTTAAAGTGTGTAGTCATGGCTTCACCCCGGAGGCTGGAACTTATTTATTTATTTACAAAAAATGAATCTTCAGTTAATTAGTAAGAATTGTTTAAAAATTAAAAATTGAGGAGATTAGAAAAAAATTGATTTTCCATATATGTGGCTGATCGTGGATCACATCTACTATACAACTACCTCCGAAAAGAAAAGAAAACACCAAAATACAAAAAGAAGGTTAAATAAAAAACAGAATTTACCTTTAATTACGTCATCAAATTGTCCAAAATAATGCTCCATACTAACTAAAACCGGATTTATTAAAAACGAAATTCACCTTTAATTTATTTATTAAAGAGTCTAGGATAATAGTACATAATAATGGCTTAAATAAAAACAAAATTCACCTTTAATCAGCTTATTAAAATGTCCAAGATGATATATAACAAAATCTGTAGTCACCTTGTTAGGAAAAAACAAAATGCCTATGTATTTTTTGTTCTTTGGTGATCGACATCTTAACCATTGCTAATGAAGGTAATGAAATGATTTTGTCGGTAACGTAACAAAGATATAGATTATGGCCTTAGCTCGGAGCAATTTCCATCTTAACCGACAGAATGATAATAATCTTGACGGGCATAAGCAGGAGAAAAGGTAAACAATTAAGTCAGTGTACATGACCATAGCTCTCCTTTTTTTTTTTTTTTTTTTCTTTTAACTCTGCAAAATGTATTTTTTTTTTTTTAGCAACTCGGCAAAATAATTATGGTACAGAAGAAGCTAACAAGCGTAAGTATATTTTAAAAACTTTCACTAGAGGATTCGTATTCGGTATTCTCATAGAACAGGCTCAACCTCCCCAAACTTATGGTTTCCAGTTCCCACTGACTTAATTTGGAGTGTAGCCATATATACGTACTCGTACGTAGTTGACACCACCATATACAATTATTATGGTACAGGATGAGAAGAATTAGCGTGTATTCGTGTACAATTATGATCTTTAATTAAATGGTTGGACCAAGAAATTATATGAATTATTAAAATCTCACTTAAAAAGTCAGTGACTTATCCATAGAAGTTGGGGGTTAACAGCTTGTGTTTATACATAAAAATCCATCCACGCTGTATACCTAATATATGTGGTTATGTACACATTGTCGAGCAGTAAGAATTATTAGAGTTAACTCTCCTCTGTTTTTGTGATTTGCCAAACAAATTTACTTAGTCCAAAATTAAGATCTTTGTTGAATTGAACCCACGTCCACACCCTCGAGCCCAAGCCCAAACCCCTAGGATCATTCCTTGGACTGCTTGAAAATGCTGGTTTCCCACCTCTATAAAACTTAGCCTTAGAACTCATTTTCTCTAACAAGATGAACCAAAACCAATGGCCACTGCAAAGAAAGTGAAAGAGAAGAGATACCCTGAAACTGAAAGCATACCAACCCACTTGAATAGAACAACATACTGATCCCAAGACCACCAAGACAAAGAAAATGCTAGTGGTGGTTCAACTTGATTCCACCTTGCAATTAAATTTCCATGTTACCAAGGAAGCTGGTTAAAGCACAAATATTCTCTATGCGATCTAAGACTTGTTGTTGAATCCATTTGATCCCTCTCTGCGACAAAGTTCCCGGATGATAGCAGAAAGAAGGATCTTCATCACATTTGCTTTTCTAGTATTCGCTTTAGACTTAGGCCACGAAGAAATAGCTATCGTATAAGTGTGAGGCATGTTTCAGTTGAGATTAAAAGAAGTTTTCGAAGAAATAGTATGTCTAACGTTAAGTGTGAGGCATGCTCCATATTACTAAGTTACTAACATTATCCTCTTTAATATAATGTGCTATTGCTTATATCTAGCTTTTAAACTGAGTAGAGCCTTGTTTCATGCGTTGCTTAGAAAACTAGTGTTTTAATTCTATCCTCGAGTTATTACTTGATTTACACAATAAGCAACTGGTAGTGGTGAATCCCATGCACCAACTGATACTTACCTGATTAATTGAGTGGATGATATTTGAAGGATGATATTATTTATTCTCAAATTATGATTGGTCGATGAATCCAGTATTCTCCCTATTTGATAAAGAAAATCTCGGCTATTGTTAACTTGTATACCCGTATACATGTTAAGGTTTAATAAAAAATTATTTTATTTATTTGGAAGTTGTGTTTTTTTGTCTTATTCTACTAGAAATTGGTTTTTCTTGCACTAAAAACAACAATTTTTGTTCCCAATGTAAAAAATTACTGTTTTTAATGCAATAAAACAAACAATTCTTGTTTCCAATGCAAAAAATTGTTGTTTAATGAACCTTAACATGTATACCGGGTATCAAGTTAACAAGATCCGAAAATCTCATGTTGTTGACTTTTAGCACATGGTGTTATGAATCATGCCATATGTGAACATTATCCTGGCCAATACATATAAGTCATGAATGATAACTAGGCGTATTATATGCATATGTGCATGCCACTATACATAATTTCATGTGATATTTGTTCTTGAAAGAGTAAATGCATGAGCATAGAAGTTTATGCAGCAATCCTCCTTTCAACAATTTACATCTGGGAAGGAATCGGACAATAAGCATTTTTTGCCTCAAACTAAAAAGGATAATTGCATCCACGTCTCAAATATACATAAGTTTAATAGGAAAAAATAGTCTAGTGCCTATATTGAAAGCCTGTGACTGTGAATTTGGCCAAAATGCCATAGGTATTGACAAATATAGTTCGATTTTTTTTCTTTTTGGCATTTTAATGTGTGGCTGTAAAATTGGAAACACTTAGATCAAACTGTTTTTCCTTTTCAAAAAAAAAAAAAAAAATCAAACTGTTTTTAGAATTTACATTCAGGCTATTCGGCTTTGATTTGGTCATCTTTAGTCACGGTTGATTGTCAAAGACCATTGAATTTAGGAGGTCAAACAACAAGATATACCAAACTTAAAGCAAGAAAAAATAAATAAAGCGATCGAGTACCCAAACTACTATAGTAAAGAAAAAACGAAGAACAGAAGTCAACAAAAAAAAAAGTAATCCGTTGAGTAAAACTTTGAAAAAGAGAACGAAAACGAAATTGGATAGAAGTCCATATATGTACCTCATCATCTAATATTATATATCAACAACAACCACCATTTTTCCTTGATGTAGATTTGACAAGATCACACTATACCCAGCTAGCTGTCATAAGATAGTTGAAAAAACTACTACTACTATCACTTCACCAATATTCTGTAAAGTTGAGGTCTGGTTTTGTTCATGACCTCATCAATCATTGGTACTTCTTCTTTGTAGACACTTACTAATTAAATTCTTATCATTTCCAAGTAAAAGAGGTTAGACCAGACGGTCCAGACCTCACTTTGTTTCCTCTTATTATATAAAGACTCTTAATCTCTCATAGTTTTCTCATCACTCAATCCACTCTTCATTCATTCTTCACTATCTCTCTCTCTTTCTCTTCTCTATCTCAAACTCTAGCTCTTGGATTTGCTAAAAAAAATATTGAGTATACTATTTCATTATCTGAAATCATATTCCATATATCTAGCTAGATTAATGGCTATTGAGATTGGTTCTATTACTAGTAGTAGTGTTGAGTTATCAAATGTTGCTAACTCTGATACTCATGGAGAAGATTCTCCATACTTTGCTGGATGGAAAGCTTATGATGAGAACCCTTATGATGAGATTACTAATCCTTCTGGTGTTATTCAGATGGGTTTAGCTGAAAATCAAGTAAAGTATTCATCCATCACCTCAAAATTCTCTTATATTCATGTCTTTTCCATTAATGGAGACTAGTTTCTAATATATTCATTTCTTTGTTTTGGGCAGGTTTCATTTGATTTACTAGAAGAATACTTGGAAAACAATGCAGATAAACAACCAACAATCAGGAAAAGTAGTGGGATTTCAAGCTTCAGAGAGAACGCTTTATTTCAAGATTATCACGGTTTACAAAGTTTTAGAAAAGCAATGGCAAGTTTCATGGGGAAAATCCGAGGCGACAAAGTGAAATTTGACCCCGAAAGAATGGTTCTTACCGCTGGTGCAACAGCAGCAAATGAACTCTTAACTTTCATTTTAGCAAACCCTGGTGATGCTTTATTGGTTCCAACTCCTTACTACCCTGGGTGAGTAATGATTACTATACTTTACTTAACGCAATCTCGTAATTTGATTTTGATTTAATGATCCATATCTTTGTGTTTAAAATTAGTATTAAATGTTTCTTTTTCTTTTTTTTGATTAACAGATTCGATAGAGATTTAAGATGGAGAACTGGTGTAAACATCGTTCCGGTTCATTGCAACAGCTCGAACAACTTTCAAGTTACTCCACAAGCATTAGAAGATGCATACAAAGAAGCTGAATCAATGAACCTCAAAGTTAGAGGACTTCTGATAACAAACCCATCAAACCCACTAGGTATAGCTATGGAACGTAAAGTACTCAAAGAGATACTCGACTTTGTTACGCGTAAAAACATTCATCTCGTATCTGATGAAATATACTCAGGGTCAGTTTTTTGTTCAACCGAATTCGTAAGCGTTGCCGAAATACTAGAAGCACAAAACTACAAAGATGCCGAAAGGGTTCATATTGTTTATAGTTTATCAAAAGATTTAGGGTTACCGGGGTTTAGAGTTGGAACTATTTATTCATACAATGATAAAGTTGTGACAACTGCAAGAAGGATGTCAAGTTTTAGCTTAGTATCATCACAAACACAAAATCTTTTAGCTGCCATGTTATCCGATACGAAGTTCACTGAAAATTATATTAAGATTAACAGAGAAAGATTGAAGAAAAGATATGGTTTAATTGTTGACGGACTACGAAAAGCTGGAATTGAGTGTTTAGAAGGAAACGCCGGATTATTTTGTTGGATGAATCTAAGTCCGTTTTTGAAGAGCTACACAAAAGAAAGCGAATTGATACTCTGGAATTCAATGGTGAATGAAGTTAAGTTGAATATATCTCCTGGATCATCTTGTCATTGTGATGAACCTGGTTGGTTTAGGGTATGCTTTGCTAATATGAGTGAAGCAACATTAGAAATAGCATTGAAGAGAATTTACGACTTCATGGAAACTTATCAAAGAAGCATGAAGAAATAGAACCCAACACATTTTTATTCATATTATTTTTTTGGTATTACATTGATTCTTTAGATGAATTAAGATAACCCATATCTTATAATGGGATAATTCATCTCTAAATATTGTTAAGAAATGGGACATGCATTTGATTGTCAAATAAATATATTATTTTTATTCTTAATTTTACACTACATGCATTCTTTGGAAGATTTATTTACCCATTCCTTGAAATGAGCAATACCTCCTTTTTGAGCTTGTATTCGTTCAATCCATTTTCAATACGGAAAGGATTAGTTGACCGAGATATAATCCCGATTTTGGTCCCGCGTGCAATAGAAAATGGGACCCACACAAACCCTTTACCTGCCAAATGTTGTGATCTTAGATCTCGTCATCAGGAGGTTTTGCGGGAGCAGGCGTCGGTAAGTGTATATCATCTTCCTTTTCAATATAGCTTGTTCTATCCAACTACTTTAGAGGTGTGGACCAAAATGAAACAGCTACTTTATCCTTGATATGGAAAGTAAAGTATTTTGCTGGAGAAATTACGTACCTATAATAAAGATCTTTAAGAGTTTCCACTCTTTATGACTCTTGCAAGATTATGACTCTTGCAAGATTAGTCAGAGTTTACAGGTACAGTACGTATAACCATGACAAAGAAACATATATTAGGTAGGTCGGAAAAGGATATTTCAAGTGGCGGTGGTGTTTGCATTAATGTCCAAACAATAACACACAACAAGGACATATTCTACTTAATTAAGGATATCAAACCATGCATAATTATGATTAAGTTGTAATCCATAGTTTCATTTTCATTTTGTAATCAAGGTAGGTCGATTAGAAGGAGGTGACTCAGTCAGGAGTTGACCAGCCTGACCTTATAAACGTATTTAGCTTTGAATCGTAACTTAATATTGAAACACTTTGTATATCTGTTCTTCCGGTTTGCACAAGCCTGAAGAACAGCATTGACTCGTTAGTCGTTACTATCGCAATGACAATATCATTGAAGGACTGCCTTTGATTATCATACGGGATAAAACACGGTTAGAATTTTTGAACTTAATAACACTTTCCTAAAGAAGTACATGTTCGAGGAAAATTCAAAGGAGAGGGACCAAACATCAACAACAGAGTAGTGCCAAAGAGAAAAAAAAAACAATCGATCAAAATTTCACGAACATATTACGTGGCTTATGGACCAATGACAGTTAGGAGTCACATCGGAGTCTCAAGTTTCAATGGCTCATGGGCAAGTGGCTTCTTCTTATGTCTTGATCGGCAAACAAGCAACTGACTTTTTCTAAGCAATTTTTCGTTAAACTTTTTCTAAGTATTTGCCAACCTCTTTTGTTAACTCTTTCTTTCACTGAAAATGTAATCCTGACTCCCGATAGTGAAATTTGTCTCAAATCTTTTAATTTTGTTTTTCTAATATGGTCAAATGTGGTCCTTCTTGTTACGTGCCATTTTCTTATTGTGGTCTCTATATACTTCGACAATTCCACACACCTGTAAATTTCGTCTTGTTCCTGTAGTAAAGTCAACCCAATACTCCAACATGACACTCTAGTAGCCAAGTAGTTATAATCTCCAAAATACTCCTCATTACGACGTGGCATTCGTACATGGTGGACTTTTCCGGCTCTTATTTATGATCACCGACAAGTCTCCTGTGGAGTCTAATGTGTTCGCACTCTTTGGAAGAGTATATGTTTAATTATATTTTTCTGATTGGATAGGTGATTTTTCAATAACTCAATATATAAGAAAAAGAGAAGAAACTAATCTAAGAGATCAGGACTCATTTGGAATCAACTCTTGTATAGTTGTCCGTCCGATGACCGAATTTGTATGATTTTACTTCCCCAAATAGGTACAGAGTTTGAGTTCATATTACATTGCTCAAAAGCTTTAACAGAATCATAAGTAATAGCCGGAATTAAAAAGGAAGGTGTATCGTTGAAGCTAGTAAGTGGTTGTGTTGAAATTCTTCCTTTTTTTGCCAACAAATCTGTCACTTTATTGGCTCTTCTATCCACGCAGCGTTGAAATCCCCCAAAAGAAACTAGTCCATCTCGCCATCTTCTTTACTTCATCTAATATGGCTATACATTGCCATTTGATTGAGTTTTGTTTGCCTTGAAGATATAGGATAGTATTTTGATTATCACCTTTCGACATTGCTAGATTTTGCAAAAGTTATTAACCGATGGCCCACGTCGTAGTCTCAGATGCTACGACTTGCCTTCTTCCTCGGTGATTCCGCCCCCGCAATTGCCCATCCTCCGCTCCTTTGAAAATCCTGTCGATTTGCAGAAAACAAAACCAAAAACCAAAGATTAGTTGTAGTAAACCCAAGAAGCATCACAAGAATTTATAAAATTTCTCATTGGCAGAGTCCAATATATTGAATGGCCGAGCTCTAATGCTATTTTGTGTTATGGCTTGTAATTGTGTTGTTGGGTGCCAATATTCATAATGTCTCTCGTATGTCCTTAGCTAATCAACCGATGTTCTTCTTGTATCTTTCAAAAACTCTTAGACATCGTTCTTTCCATATGAACCAAGATTTTAGTTGCTAGCTTCTAAAGCCATTGATATTTTGTTCGATCCCTTCATCCATTCATTATACATATCTAAGAAAGAAGTATGTAGAAATAGAAGAAGATACTCCCGTGATGACATTGGTCGAAGAGACCAAATTTCTTTTTATAGGCACATTCAAAAATGATGAAAGGTGGATTCTTCCGTATGTTGACAAACACACAGTTGTTATCTCCGTCTCTTCTTGACCCAAGTTTCTTTTAGTTGGTAAAGAATCTTGCGTACATTTTCGGATGAAGAGCTTGATTCTCCGAGAAGTGTTTATGTTCCAAAGTTTCTTCCAAAATTTTTTTTGTCTAATTGTGGTCAATCATTTGAATTTTGGAGCTTGGCATATAGAGATTTCACCGAGAAATTATCCATTAGTCGTAAGAAGCCATCCGATTTTATCTTTTTCAGTGCTCCCTCTCTTGTTAGGAAGAGTCTTATGTTTAAAATTTCCGACTAAGGAACGGTCGAACATACATAACAAGTTAAAATTCCACTTCTTCGTGTGGTCAATCAACCGTGATACAAGTGTTATGTTGGAGTTATGATTTGGGAAAGAGTGAGCTAAAGTCTCTCTTCCGTTTGGTATCCATTTATCTCCGCCATACATCCATAAGTACCATCACCTACTTCCCGAGATAGTGTATTTTTTGATGTGTTCAATGCCTTGCAAGATGCACTTCCATACCCATGAAGCTTGTGATTTCTTCTTGGAATGAAGTGCACCATTTTTCTTAAAATACTTCCCTTTAAGAATTTTAGCCCATAAATCGTCGGTGGTGACTAACTAGTCCTGCCACAGTCCGTTTAATCATTGCTTGTTCATTTTATTAGCTTCTTTGAAACTCCAAACCTCCCCGTTCTACAGTGTTTGCAAAGGAAGTCAAAAGCCTTGATGTAGATACCCTTAGAATTTGTGTGTTTTCCCCACCAAAATCCCGATTGGATATCATTTATGCGCTTAGTTATTTTTTTTGGTAAGAAAAACATCACATCTTTCAAGATGGGCATACTAGACAAGACGATTTGTTTAAAACCATTTTACTTGGTTGTGATAGAATTTTTCCAAGCCAAGTTTTTATTCTCTCTGCCCATCTTTCGATTATGTTATCGAACGATTTTAATTTAGACTTATCTATGAAAAGAGGAGCCCAGAGATGAGTATCTTTTATGTTGATTTTCTTAATTTTCATTAGCCTAGAGATGATACCCTTGTGCTTGTTGTGAACCTTTTTTACTAAAGAACAACCCGACTTTGCAAAATTAATTACTTGCCCTGATTCTTTACTAAGCGGTTAATAGCATCTACCAAATTTTACAAACTATCTAGATCTTGCCTTAGTAAAAAGAAGTAAATCATCCGAAAAACAAATGTGAGATGGGAGGAGAAGAGGTGTCAATTTAATGCCTTGAACTTTTTTGACAGCTTTCCGAGTGACAAAAATAAATGAGAAAAAACTTCCATGCAAAGAATTAAGAGGTAGGGGGATAAAGGATCCCCCTGCACGAATCCCTCTTGAAGGATTGAATTCCTTACAAGGGCATCCATTGGAAGAAAACGATAGAAGGGGGTGGAAATGCACTTGAAAGATTAGCTCGCACCATTCTTTCGAGAAACCGAAAGTTGTTAATGTTTTTTATTAAAAATTTCCAATCGACTCTATCGAATGCCTTTTGACATGTCTATTTTTTACTCCTATGTTCCCTGTTTTTTTCTGCTTTTTTTCATTGAATGGACCACTTCATGTACAATATGATATTATCCGAGATCCGCCAGATGATAGAATGCTGACTAAGAGGGGATATGATTTTTCTAAGACTTTTTTTGAATCTATTCGTTTGACAATTTAGCAATAACCTTATATGGTGTGTTCGCAGCCCTATTGGCCGAAAGTCATTAAGTTTTTTGGGTTTTTTGTTTTGTATAAGAAACAAGAAAGTTTTGTTTAAATCAGTTTAGCTTTTGTGTTTGAAAAGTTTTGAACTATCGCCATTTAATTGAGTACCAATCGTTTCCCCGGTTGTGCTTAAAAAAACTAACAAGAGTTTTGTCCGCCCCTATGGTGCTTTATTTGGCTTTAATTTTAACCACCTCCCAAATTTCCGAAGTAGAAGGGATTTCCATTAATTTTAAGTTTTTCTTCAGGGATATCAAGGTTTTATGTGAGAAAAGATATCATTGTCGATCTTTTTCAGTGGCGCTTTGAAAAGGTTTGAGAAGTAGTCGATTTAGTACATTTTCTATGTCATTCCTAGAAAGAGACTACCTCTTCTTTGACTATCCATTACGCATGATCGATATTATTTCTTTTCTTCCTCTTAAGAGTGGTTACATGAAAAATTTAGTCATTCTTTACTCCCAAGGCGATTGTGTTATTTCTAGATTGTTTGTTTGGTTTCTCGTGTGTCATAAAGAGATTCTAATTCAAGCGGTTTTTCTCTATAATCAATTTATTGCTTGCATCTCCAGGAGATTTCTAGCTTGTCAGGGTTTCAATTAGTTTGAGAATATTTTTAATTTTCTTATTTGGTTTCCCAAAATATCTCTTTCCAAATTGCTAAGTTTTCCCCTAAAGAAGAGATGTTGTTTATCAGTCCCAACATCTGGATTCCAAAAGTGGGTTGTTTATTCCAAGATTGTTGGCTGATGAAGACAAGAATAATCTTTAAGCCAAGTATCATAAAACTTAAAGAGGGACTCAAATACATCCTTATTTGGAGTTTAAAGAAAAAAAGGCATATAGGCCCATGGTCTGTCATAGCCACCAAGTTTTCAAGCATTGCTTCTGGAATTGATATTCCATCACTGCGTTTGCCCAAGGCCCCTTCAAGCCTTTGTTTAATATTAGCTACGCCCTCCCTTTTGTTGCTCCAAGTAAAATGTTCCCTTTAAAACCTAAGTCTTCCAAACCCGTTCTCGAATTAGATTTAAAATTGGTTCCCTTTTTTCCTATCGAAAGGGCAATCCACCAGTTTTTCATTTGTTGAAGACACGTTTAGGTCTCCGGCTACTAACCAAGGCATCTTATTGAAGTTTACTCTTTGTGCATCTCTTCAGATAGCTCATCACTCTAACAAGATGTGCTTAGGTGATCCATAAAAGCAAGTTAGCAAACCACTCCGGAGAGTGAAAATTATTTTTAACAATGATGTTAATCATGTTAAGGTTCCGTTGAACCACTTCAAAATGAAACCGTCCACCCAACAATTGCAGGACCACAAATTTATTCCATCTCGGGTCTACAATGGTGTTTGAAATGATTAAGTAAGTTTTTCATCAAGCTCCTCTGAGACTTGGTTTCGGATAAAACAAATGTCGTTTTCTAAATCAAGCAAAGAATGTAAATGTTGTTGTGTTTTTTCATGTCCACACCCTTGTGTGTTCCATGCTAGAATTTTCATGGCCAAAAGCAAAGAGAAGAGCAAATAATGGTATTTCAAGATATTCTAGTCTATAGTAATATGTAGGATATATCCTAAGGCATAGGTAATAAAAAAATCCCCGGATACTCGCAATGTATTTAAAGAGCTCGAGAATGAGAGGAAAGGTAAAAAAGTAGCAATTATAAATCTGGGACGATTGTCAAATTCTAAATCTAGAAAGTAGGAAGTTTGTAAGACAAATACAAGAAAAATAAAGTATTAAATATCAAAAAGAAAGTTTGAATCAAAAGCCGAGGATAGCACCCGACCGCAAGAAACAATTAGATTTTAATTCCAGATAGAAACCTCAAGCTTTTGTTACCTCGATTCTACTTTATGAATTCTTGTTTGTTGATAAAGCAATAGCTCTTCAAAATGGATCACCAAAGTCATGCACCAATATCTTCAATAATAATTTCAATAAAAGAAAGAGAGATTATACGGGGTAGATAAAGAAGGAAATCAAAGAATTAGGTTAGCTTACCTTTCGGTTTTATCGGTTCGAGAGGAGCGTAGGTTTAGATATGATATTTAGAACAGTAAAAATGATGATTTTATTTAAATAAATTTATAGATTCTCAAAGATAAAGACACTAAATGTAAGGGAAAACTGTAATCAATGATTTTTAAGGAAAAATGTAAGCGAAATGCGATACAATCCATAGAAGATAGCAACACAAAAAATGTGAGAAATTTACTGAATGTAAACACCTTATCACTATTTTTAGTACCCATTAATCACTAACACCGTAATTCAAAACAACTTACTAGGATACGTCGCACTATGAGCCTACCAATATTAACTCCTTTGACCCCATGTGAAGGTGTTTAAACCAACAATGAAGTTAATGATAATTCAAAATCACCTCGAACATCAACCTTGTTTTTTTCTAAAAATTTCGATACAAGACACTACAGATCCCTTAATCCGATTAAGAAGACTCAATTATAATTGTGTGTAACCACACTCAAATCCTAGTGTATTAAGAGCATTGAGAAAACATTACCACATGAACTATAAAATGAATGAAGATTTCATAATGCATTTTTTCTTCTCTGAATCAGACCCTTTTAATCTAAGAGACTCATCAAACAAAAACAAAGGTGATTCCTTCCAAACTAGTGCACATACACTTGTTTCACCACACATACGACTCAGCTACGCGGAAACTTGAAATTTTAGCACACCTGAGATGCACATACACACAGACATAGAAAATAGCTATGAATTACTTGTTTAAGATGCTAATTAACCACTCTTGCTTTAGTTGCCATTAGAGCAGAAAAGACCCTAGTGTTTAACGATACCAAAGAAAATTTTATTATTCTGAAGATAAATTTTGATTGCTTTTAAGACACAGGGGTGATGTTTTCTCTTTTTAAAAAAATTGGAAGGAAAATATTGACTGATGTTGCAATCAAGTTGAACCAACAAAGATTTTTAGGAAACAAGGTAAACAAGAGGATATCGTAACAAAGTTATCCTTGAGACATCAAAACTCCTATAGGTGTATCATAATCAAAGCCCAGGTTAAAGACTTTTATCGAGCAGGCATATGGGCAAGAAAGGATAAAACCAAACCCGATCTTCATTAGGATTTTAGAAGGAAATTGGATTGCAGTTCGTCACGGATCCAAAAAATAACAGAAGCAAAAAATTCTCGAAGGTTTCCAGGGACACCCATATTAGGAACATTAAATGCGAGCTTAAGGAAATCGGACCAAAAGTGGAAAGAACTTCTAATACCGGGTTGCTCGTATGTAATTGTACCATACATAACAACCTTTAAAGGGAAGAAGCAAATGAACACTAAGCTACTAAACATGGCATTTCTAAAAATGAATCAAAAAATTGAAAGAAAGAGCTCGGATCTGTGTTGGTGTTGTACCTAATCAACGATACCCGCATCAACCTAGAGGAGGGAAAGGAGATTCAATCAAAACAATAAACAAGATCGAAAAGATCCAGTGGTGCCCTGTCAATTTGAAACCAGTACTTTGTATTCTACTGATTGAAACAGATAAAAAAGTAAACAAGATTTAATTTAGCAAATGTAAAGAGACCTAAAAACAAAATGTATGAAAGACCCATTCATCAGCACTTTATCATTCAAAAACATTCAAATCCTTTCCTCATTGCTCATAACTCAATAATTACAAGGTTAGCCT
>JAJJWW010015093.1:0-308162 GCA_023531295.1 Papaver armeniacum
CATTTTACATTTTGCGAAGGATATTTTTTAACATCATTTTGTGAAATTTTGTGAAATTTTTTCACTGCTGGAAAATTTGGATGTTCCAAACCAAATCGGGTAATTTTTCTAAACATGAAAAAGACATTGGATTTAAAACATGTTATCAACTACTAAATACAGACTGTCACAGCTATTTGAGACATCAAGCGGAGACATGATTAGGGAGTCCTTGAATGACAACAGCTTAGGGAACTTATCAGTCTTTCAGTTTAGTTAGATGCACCATTTCACAGTTGCTTCTAGCAGCAACAATAACCTTAGCCTGTTCTTCAAGTGTGAGGCTCCACCCAAAAGTCTAGGAAGTATTACTTAGACATCTCTAAGATCTCCTTGTGTCTCAGCACACGGGTTCGTAAAGTACCATATGATTCATGCTAAAATCAATGCCGTTTACACGTGACGGCATGGTATTCATACTAATTTCAATGACGGATGTAGTTGCAGGAAATCCTACACTACACCCCTCACAATAATCCCACACAACTAAGACATCTTAAGATGGATAACAATGATTTTATTGATTACTTCTTTGTAATTTTACAAGAGAAAATAGAAAAGAGCTAAAGAAATTACAATCACCACAAATTTTCTCTCTCCTAATGACTTGACTAACACTCTGAAAAAGAATCCCCCTCCAACAGACTCATTCGACTCTTTATATAGGGTAGTATACAATGGATGACAGCTAAGTTGTCCTTTATTTTCGGGAATGACTTGCGAAATATCGCAAGTGTACAAGTATTCATTCTCATGACTCTCTAAACTTCGCTAAATCTTCACCTTTCTCGTGTTTTTGTTGTCGTCATTCATTACGTCATTTATATAACTCTTCTGCGACGCCCTCACAATGTTGTTGTTTATTGATCCTGCGAAGTATTGATGTCGCGATATTCTGATCCTACATCTTGCCTCTTCTCATGTCTTCTCTGCGAAGAAGAGAATGTCATGAGAACCAATATTTTGAAATGCCGCAATCTGTTCATCTTTATACATTACAATCCCGTACTATTACACGGAATTTATTACACATGTTTCTTCTTCCACTATTTTCTTGACACGTTTCTTTCAACCGTTTTTCTTGACCATTCACGTCCCATCTCGCATTAAATGCATTTGTTTTCTAGAGAATTCTTCTCTCTATATATAGTTTTCTCACCCTTCTCTTCTTCTCTTTTACCTTCCCTCTGCAACTTTTCTTCAACTCTCTTCCTCCGCAATTTGCGTTTCTGCTACTGCAAATCTTCCTTTTCTTCTTTCTCTTGATCTTCAGTTCTCTAATCATTCCCATATTCTAAGAATGGCTCCTTCTGGTCGTAAATATGAAACCATTTTTGATGAAACTCAAAAGAAATTACAAGATAAGGGTTTCACCTTATCTACTATTCCCAATCAAGAATCTTCATCTATTCTTTCTGCAAAGTTGTTTACTGATCATCAGTGTGATGATCAGAAAATCATAATCTCGCTAGGTCAAATCCTCGCAGGTCTTCCCATTCCCATGTACGATCCCGAACTGCCCTTGTTCTATGAAATTCTTGCTCATGAGAAATTCTCGCGAGCTATTTATCAATTAAGTGGTGATTGCATCCGTCTAATGCTTGAATTCGCCAATCGCGGTATTTGGTAAAGGATCTTTATATCTGATAGCGTTAAAGATCCTAACTTCGCAAGCTTAGAGATAGTCATTTGAAAAGTACCTTTGTAGAAAGCTTTTTGAAAATTATCAAGTAATAAACATGAAGAATGATAAATCTCGCTGGGGTGCCCGATTAAAAAGAAAAGAGAATGTTTCCTACGATAAGATTCTCATGCTAGATATTGACTGGCATTCTGGCAAGAACAATGTTCCTCGCTACTCTAAAGATGAGAGATGGTCTGTCTTTCCGCTATTTTTGAGTGCGCCTTACATTTCAGGTTCCCATGTACTCCCTGCGAATCTCGCAAACTACCATCCTTGGGTATTTAATTGGCCCGAGAAAGCAAAAGAGGTATACTTCCTAACTTTTACCTATTTTACAATCTGTATTTCCTCTTATACCTAATCTTGCGAATTTTTCAGATTGTTAAATTGAGAAGGAGCTACAAAAGAAATCTAAAGGCGAGTACTCTGGCGACACTTCGTTCAATCACGGATGAAGTAAGAAATATTTTTCCTTATTATTATTTTTTAACAATATTGTTGCCTCTGTTTCTTATCTTCATTCGTGTGCGAAGGTTGGCGTTGAAGAGAATGATATTTCTAAGGCTGCGAAAGTTAAAGGCAAGAATAAAATCACTCTTCGCAAGGATAAATCTTCTGCTCCATCTTCTAAAAAACGGAAAATCCACCCCACTTCTCACTCTAATTCCCAAACCAGCGAGGACTCTGATGAAGATAATAATGAGGTCGATACTTCTTTTGCGAAGGAGAATCATTCTGTTGAATCTGGTATGGCGCAATTGTCTAGTGTTTTCTCTGATTCTATGCAAGGAATGGGAGATGATCGTTTTTCTGCTACTTACGAAGCTCTCGCGAATATCTGCGACGCCCCTCTGCTAGTGGATAATGATTCTTTTCGTGGAGTTTCCCGGACGATGACTCCCAGTTTCTTAACTGCACTCAATGCCTTGGTATGTTCTTATTTCTTTATTTCTTTGTGATTTCGATTATAAACCTTATCTTAACAATTCCTTTATTTTCCTTTATAGTCTGGGAGAGCTTCTTTTGTCGTTGCCTCAGATCTTGAGAAGAGGCGTAACAATCTTGAAAAGAAAAATCTTCAACTTAAGGAGAAGAACAAAGAATTAGAAGTTGAAGTTGCGACATATCGCAAGAAGGATGAAAGTGAAACTGCCGCTCTTCGCGAAAAAATTCAACAGTTGGAAGTTGAGTCTTCTTCCCAGAAGGACAAAATATCTACTCTTCAAAGTACTAATCAGCAACTTTATGGTATAATACCCTTCTCTTTTCTTCGTTTCTACTTTGTCGTTTATTTTTCTTTGCCTGACTTATCATTTTCGCATACATTTATAATCTTTCTGACGAAGCCATCCTTCTCCATTCATTCCCTGAACCTATGGATGATGATGATCTTCTCGCTCATCTCAATGAATCTTTAAGTAGTTCTTCAAACAAGATCAATTCTCTCTCATTAAATGAACTTCGAACCAAATTTCATCTCTTAGAAATTGAACATAGATCTAGTTTAGGTTTAGCCAACCGATTTAAACGTTTATATCTTAGCTCCCAGGAGAATAATAATATTCTAAGGAAGAAAATTAGCAGCCTTATAGATGATAAGGATCGCATTGCTAATCAAGGTGCACAAGCATTAGCGAAATTCCAAAAACTCTTCTTGAAGTTCAAATTGAACGAGATGAATCTCTTCGCCAAAATGCAATACTTAATGAGCGAGAAAATCAAATTCGTTCACTTCTTGTCATAAACAATGATGATGAATTTGCTTGGGCTGCGAAGGTTCTAGATAATGCCAGAAATAACTTAGGTGTTAGCGTCGGTCTTCATCTTGAGCATACTTGCCTTGGTTAAAGATATGATTTGACGAGAGAAGGTTGTTTACTATTCTTCATTACTTTTCCGCCTCTTTTTTATGAAACTCGCTATTAAGTTGCTAACTCATTGTTATTTGTTCGAGAATACGAGAAGAGGTTTCAAACTAGAATCAAGGAACTTGAATCGAGAAAGCACAACTTGCAAAAGACTTCTCTCTTCGCAATGACAAATATTCTAAGTGAAGAAGCAACTACAAACTCTTTGTGGCGAATTTCAATAATGATGTTGTCCGTTTTCGCAATCAAACTATTGAAACAGTTTGCAATGGCCACAACATTCCTCTTTCTTCATATCCTTGTCTTCTCGATGAAATTCCTGAAAATATGCCTTCCTCAGATGTCTCTGATAGTGATGCAAGCGAAGAAGAGGAATCTGATAAAGAATCTGATGAAGAAGAAGAATAAGTTGAAAGATTGTTCCATTTTCCTTTTTCTCTTCTTGTGATACTTGTACATTTATCCTTCTAACCTTCCATTTTTGTAATCTCTTAATGTAAATCTATCATATGAAAATAAATAACAAGTTTTTACTCTAATCATTCCCATACTTGCCTCTGTTATTTATTTTCACATGAGAGAAATTAAGTCGATAATCTTTAAGTAATGATACTTCTTAGTTTTCGCTAACTGCTGTTGCCAATTCTCCACAAATAAATGAAGAAATATAGTCGTATTCGCAAGCTTATTTGCTTACTCAATTTCTTGTGTTATCTTATCTTCATTTATGTTGAAATTCATCATTGCGACAAGATCGCGGGACGTCTTTACATTTTCATGTAATGACCCATTGATCTTGTCTTATCATTGTTTTTGTGTGGTCTTATTTTGCCTTCCTAGTTAAAGGTCTTATTTTGCCACCCCTCATTTTGCGTCAATATGACAGGCCTAAATATTCTTGCGAATATAAAGCCCCGTGACATTGCCGTCTTGCGACAAAATCGCAGGACGTCATTACACTTTCATGTAACGACCCATTGATCTTGTCTTATCATTTTCTTAGTATTTTTGCCTCTGCATGATATTTTTGTTGCAACAATATGACAGGCCTAAAAATTCTCGCGAACTTGAAGTCCCGTGACATTTCCGTCTTGCGACGAAATCGCAGGACGTCTTTACACTTTCATGTAAAAACCCATTGATCTCGTCTTACCCCTCGCGTTAGTATTATTGCCTCTTCAGGATCATCGCACAAATATGACAAGCCTAAATTTTCTTGCGAAAATAGAGCCTCATGACATTTGCGTCTTTTGACACTTATCAGCTCCCTAATGAAGGGTGCCGCCCTTATCATCTCCCTGGTTGCCCCTTCAAGGAGGCGTACATCGGCCATACAAGACTAGCTCCTCCACTCCGGTCTTAACAACAACCAGTTGTTTTCGCAACCTCTTATCCCTTATACCTATATGGTTTATGGTTACGAGACCGCACCCTAAGTGGAGTTTTCTTGGGCCGAGTGCGGCATGTGCCGGGACTTGCCAAGAATGGCCGAGACACTTCAAATGCCCCGGGCACCCTTGTCTCAACCGTGTACCTCGGCGCCTTGGTCATACACTGACTCCTTGGAAGAGACCCTCGGTCGTCCAACCAGGGTATAACCTTATATATATAGTTGGAAATCCAAGGCATCTCCCCCGGATAGGCTTTCATGGGCCCCAAATTTTCATGACCCAGGTTCCAGGGGCGGTGTAACCTTTTCCCTGAGCCATGTCAAGAGATACCCCCTTATATGACGCACTTTAGGTCTTACATTTGCCTCTTATGAAATATCATTCGCGAACTAGGGTGTACGCCATAAAGGTTCGTCCCATTCACTCACTCATTCATTTCTGTCAATTCTTTAAATCATTCATTGATTTTTGATTATTTCTTCTCGTCTTCTTTGTGAAATTTTCATATAATCTTGCTTCATTTGCTGTGATCTCGCTGTAATTATTTAACTAAACTTTCGTTACATTCATGAATCGCGAGACTCTCGCGTACTCCTTCTTCGATCATCACATTTGCTTCATTTGCTTCATCGTTTTTTTTTTTTTTTTACAACTTCTAAAATCAATTACTTACTTTTTTGCACTTCTTACTCCTGCTGTTCTCTGTTTTTTCATTCAAATTTCCAGATATTTCTTTCCCTTTTGCGAGACCATCGCAATTTCCAATTGTCTTCAAGCATTGATTTCGCAAGATATCTTCATTTCTCACTTCTATTGTGTCCACCATCAGTCTTTCTCTTCTTTGTTCTTCTTTGATATTCCTTTTCCAATTCTTCTGTTGAACAGCCCTTTCCTCGCAAGACTCCACATCGACTTCATAGCATTTTTGTCCCTCAGCCCAATCTTCTTTTATAACTCCAACACCACTGGGATGTGGAAATTTGATGCACTGGTGGTAAGTTGATGCTACACCCAAGATTTCATGTAACCAGGGTCGCCCAATTAATGCATTATAAGGGGATTCCACATCGACTATGCAAAACAAGATTTTAGTTGATAATCCATTCAATGGTATTCGCATGCGAGCTTCTCCTTTAGGTTTATTAGCGGTAACATTAAAACCATAAATTTTATATGTTGAAGGTATCAAATCTTCATCTTTGCCCCCCATAGTCTTGTAGGTGTGGTAAAAAAGGATGTTTACAGAGCTTACGGTATCAATTAAGATTCTATTTATTGCCCATGAATTTTCTGCACCATCACTTTCATCATCAACAGGTTTTGGATTAATTTCTAATCTTACCACTAATGGACTGTCATGCAACTCGCCACCTTCGTGTACTTCTTTGCGGTAAAAGAAATAATCTACGCTTGCCATTCTTTCAGTGGCGATGACTTCGCGATATTCATTACTTCTCTATTGTCAACATCTCTTGCGAAAACTCTACTGAGAACACTATCATGAAAGTCTTCAATTGTCCTGTACGATTGTACGATAGAGTTGCAGAACAAGTTTTTGGCCTTCGTTCCAACTTCTACTACAAATGTCTCTTTTCCTTTTGTCGTATTTACTCTGTGATTTTCTGGAGGTGTTGGTAATGGTTGAGTCTTCTCTTCACATTTTAAGAATTGGTTTAGCTTCCCTTGATCTATCATTACGAGGATAATTCTTTTTATATTCCTACAATCATTCGTTAAGTGTCCATGAAAATGGTGATAGGAAAGCAGAATTCATGACCTGTCACTGGAGGTGGTTCATTCCCCATGTTCCATGGTGTAGGTATGTTTTCCATCAGGATTATAGTTTCCCATATCTTCTCCACGCTAGCGTTTAGTGGTGGCATCTTGATTTCTTCCCATACGACTCTATGAACTCATTTGTCCTCTATGATAATTCCCGCCTCGACCTCCATAAGTCTCTTGTGGATTATGCCTCTGTCCTCCATAGGTTTCTTGCGGGTGATCAAGCCTTTGAATTTTATTATTTCCACCACGGTTGTAGAAATTTCTTTCTCTTTCAAATTCTTCCCGATCGCGACTCCCCATAGCTACCAATTTTTGCTGATCATCATTTGGTATCTTCACTCCTTGTTGACCTTGCGAGGTAATCGCCACAGTGTTTATCAATTTGGGTAACAAACTTGCATTCGCAGCTCCTGAACTTGTATTCGCGACAGGGTATGATTCCATCTCATTTTGCTTTTCCTCTAGAGCAATATACTCCTCTTGAAGCTCTCGTAACTCAGTCATGGTGATTGTATTCTTGACTCAAAAAATTTGAATATACAACAGATTTGTCGCGAACATTGCATTAATGAATGATAAGATGAGATATCTCTCCTCCACTCGGCCAGCTATTTCGCTACACATTGTCTTCCATCTCACGGTTAGATGCTTCAAACTTTCACTAATCCTTTGTTTTAACCCAAATACATCTTCAATACCTGGTCGCGAGGAATTATTACTTATATATGCCCCTAAAAATATAGCCTGCAAGTGATTGAAAGATGTTATTGTATTTTTCGGTAGCCCTTCAAACCATTTCAAAGCTTCTCCTGTCAGACTTGATGCAAAATATTTGCACAATATAGCATCATGATTCTCCCATTGTAGCATACATCTCATATAAGCTTTGATATGTTTGTATCGCACAAGTTGTTCCATCGAAAATCTTTGGTTAATGTTGGTAAATTGCACTTCGGTGGTATTCCTCTTAATCTTGTATCTCTTGTGTGAACGGAGTTTTCGCGACTTCTTCTATTGCTTCATCCAACCTGTCTTTTTCCTCCTCCCCTTTTCTTGTTCATCATTCCTCTCATTTCGCAGTTCTCTCAAAATTTGTTCATTTACATCAGAATTTGAATCTCTTGGTCTTTTTAGTTCGCTTCTCTTCGCTGCGTTCATGTCTACTTTGACTTTCTTGTTCATCATTCTCTTCTCTTATTTCTCTGCGATCTTCTCCTTCATTTCTTTCGCGAATTCGCACACCATTATATCTATCGATTTCTCTTCTTTGGTGCCTATCAGCTCTCCTTTGTGCTCTTTCATATTCTTCATTAATATTATCATTGTTGTGATTTTGTTCTCGCCTTCTTCTCGTTTATCATGATTATTCTCGCGAATTGCCTCTTCTAACTCTTGTTCTTCCATTTCTCGCTCTCAATCTTCTCTCTCGCGAGCTAGACGTGCTTGTTCAACATAATGTCTTTCAATGTCATCCTCAATCTCTTTTTGCCTCCTCTGTGCTTCTCTCCCATGCAATATTCTTCTTCCTTCTTCTTGATTTTCTTCATCAACTGGATTATTTTGCCTCTGACGCTGCCTCTGACGCTGCCTATTTCCTTGATTTTCATCATTCTGCCCATTTTGAAGAGTCTCGGGACGTGGAATATAACGATCTTCCATCATTTCTCCTCTCTCGCAATGTTCCCTGCCTGGATTTTGCGCTTCACCTTGGTTTTCTTCATCAATGACTTACGTAGGTAAATTTCTCCTTCTTTCCTCTCTAACTGATCTTGAGCTTGATCTTGTAGTACTTCTCGACCTTATGCTTTGTAATCTCATGTTTTCCATCCTCAATTCATGATTCTGTCTTGTTAAATTTGCACGTTCCTCTGCCTCTAATCGTCTTTCTTCATGTATTGTTTGTCTCAACGCCTCTAATGCTACGATCTCTTCATTTCCATGAATTATCTCTCCAATCTCTTCTCGGTCTCTCCCCTCTTGTCCATTGTTTACCAATTGTTGTTCTTCTTCCCCTTCGTCCACAAAGTCTGATCTCCAAGTATGCACGCTTACTCTATCATAATCCACAGTTCTATCCGCCACTGGTTGAATTGGTGATTGAATTTGATTTTCTTCATCATTCCTTATGATCCTTCTTGAGGATTCTCCCATTTCATTTCTCTCTTCTCCGGCAAGTCTCCTACTTCTCCTAACAGTTGTTGGTTGCTCAGATGCATTTCTCCTTCTAACCATTTCTTAATTTTGGTAAACTGTTGAAAATTATATCAAATTCCTTCTCTACTACTCCAAATTCTTTCAAATCACGATGTCAATCCTTACTCAAACAACTGTTTCTAGCGCCAATATGTAGTTGCAGGAAATCCTACACTACACCCCTCACAATAATCCACACAACTAAGACATCTTAAGATGGATAACAATGATTTTATTGATTACTTCCTTGTAATTTTACAAGAGAAAATAGAAAAGAGCTAAAGAAATTACAATCACCACAAATTTTCTCTCTCCTAATGACTTGACTAACACTCTGAAAAAGAATCCCCCTCCAACAGACTCATTCGACTCTTTATATAGGGTAGTATACAATGGATGACAGCTAAGATGTCCTTTATTTTCGGGAATGACTTGCGAAATATCGCAAGTGTACAAGTATTCATTCTCGCAGCTCTCCTAAACTTCGCTAAATCTTCACACCTTTCTCGTGTTTTGGCTGTCGTCATGCATTGAGTCATTTATATAACTCTTCTGCGACGCCCTCGCAATGTTGTTGTTTATTGATCCCGCGAAGTATTGATGTCGCGATATTCTGATCCTACACCGGAAGTGATTGTAGTTGAATTTTTTCAGTTAGCGTTCGCGATTGTAACCTAAACCCAATACTATAAATCAACTGAAACACTTATACAACGATTAAAATTCACTTACCTTCTCACAGAGGCCATTTGTACGAGCGTTTGATCCTCCGATTCCTCTTCTTCTTCAAGAGCAATCCGATTTAATCTCTCTTTTTGAACTTGTTGTGTTTTCGATTTTGATCGTGGATTGAGTTTCTTTCGGGGAGGCATGTGTATAGATTCAGGTAATCGATGAAGAAATTTTTGAATCGACCATGAAATCATGTTAAAGATGAACGAACGATAAAAAAAAAAATTTCTTCTAAAACCCTGAAGAAGGGAAGAAGGGAAGAAGAGAAGGGGGATATGGTTTTTGTTTTTGATTTTTAGATATAAGTTTTTATTCATGGAAGGGCATCATAGTTTTTTTCTTAGGTTTTTCACTAACGGAAAGGGTATTTTAGTATTTCCATCCCTAAAAATACCCCTTAGTAGGAACTATTGGATGAGAATATTAATTCATATCCCCATTTATTTTGCATATTCCTCAATTGCGCATTCATATTTAACCTCAATTTTATGAAATTGTAAGACTTAAAGTTTCAATTTTAAATTCCTAGGACATTTATTAAGACCGACAAATTACAACTTTATCATCACATAGAAGGCATCTTTTTAGGTCAGCCAATTAGTCGAAAATATTAAGTTTCGGTATCAATTTTGGTCGAGTATCGGAAGGTCAGTGTTGCCAACACTGTCGTATCGTATCCCATGACTTAGACGCTCAACGAAACAACCAATCTGGAAGATGAATCTCTTGCCTAGAATCAAAATGTTTCTATGGAAATGCCTCCATGATATTCTCCCTGTGGGGGATAGAATATGTAAAATCATGCCTAATGTCAATAACAAATGTCATCTTTGTAATTCTGGTATTGAGAACACCGAACACCTTTTTATGCACTGCGATCTTATTAAAAATGTATGGAACTGTCTACCGTACAACACTAATTGTGTCGTGACTAAAGAAAACAACTTAAATAGGTGGATTACAAACTGGGTCGAGAATAAAAAGAATTTTAAAAATGAGAATGTTAACTGGGATAATTTGTGTGCTATTGCTATGTGGTTTGTGTGGAAAGCTAGGTGCCAAAAGGCATCTAAAAATGAGCCACCTTGTGCTAGATCGACAACAAAACAGATAATGAATTACATTGCAGCTGAGAAAAGGAAAAAAGAGTATAAGGATTATAAACAGAGGAAGATTGAAGACAGGGGGAATGTTTTGGTTTATATCACCGTGGTCAATAACAAAGATGATTCTAATGCTACAGACAGGGAAGTTCAAAGGTGCCAGGTGTATTAGTGCACCATCTGGAGTAAACAATCGAGACTGCAGGCAGACCATCATGACCGTAATGAAGTGGCTAACAAGTATAGATTGTGAAAGAGTTACCATTAGGTGGCAGAATTGGGAGTCCTCTGGAGACTCTACTTTTTGGGAACAAAATGTGGACTTAACTAGCTATATGCAAGAAGCTGAATTTTACAGAGCAGCAAAAAAACTTTCAACGTTAGAAATTATGATATGTAATAATGTAATAATTAATTATGCTCTCATAAATATGTATAACCTTAGAATCACCTTTGAAAGAGACTGGTCGTGGACAGAAAATGACGCAAGAAATATGCAGAACTGGTTTGAAGTCTTGGGTAAAGTGGATCAAAACTCTAAGACAAGTGCAAAATCTACTTTTGGTTTCTTACGGAATATGGAAATGGTACCAGAAATTATTAATAGAGAGGATGTCATCAGAGAAATTGGTCGGAATGTGGACAGCGAGGAAGAGACATATCAAGGTTATTGATAGTGTTGACACAATCAGAGGAAGCGGAAGAGATAACCAGGATCAGGTCTTGTGGAAAAGAAATGGTAACTTAGCCAGTAGTGTCTCAAAGGATGGCGCAAAGAGGGGATTTTTAAAAAAATTCAAACTATAAAGAAGGAAGTATGAGCCTAGTCCCGGGAGGTTTGAATAGATTAAAGCTGGGTTTGGTAAGGTTTTACCTATTCACCACCCACATTTTTTCCTAATTACCACTCACATTAATTCCCACCCATAGTTATCCTATTCACCACTCGTACAATCTTTCATATCCCCTAAATACTACCCATTGACTGTTTTATTTACACCTAATATCTAAAACCACCCAACAACTAAATACCCTAAAAATACTTTAAGCAGTTCATCATCGTCTTCAACAGCCGATCAGCATCTCCTCTACTCCGTATCCACCAACCCGCCACCACTCTTCAATCACCTTCTTTTTTTTTTTTTGCGATATCTTGATGGAGTTGAAAGAGATGTAGCACTTGTTTATAAGAGAAAAAAACAATACCAACTAGATTAGTTGATAACGGATCATGGATTTGTTCACTTTTCAATGTTCTTTAACTTTAATCCGATAATCAGAAGCGAGTCGGATTTTCAAACAATTTAAGGGTGATTTCTTTTTTGGGTTAATTAATGGAATATCTTGTCTCTACTGAATCTACTGATGCAAAACCATGATGCGCAACATTAAAAATGCGTCTGTTGTTAGGGGACCTTGGGGTTAACACTTACCATTTATAAAGATTAACAAACGATATTTGTTAGTCGATTATGGTACCATCCCGAGATCAACGTGTATTGACTCTAGAAACAATGATAGATATGGAAAAAAGGATAGCTGAAAGGTATGATGGCTTACCGCTTGGAGTAAAAATTTTCGGAAGCTTAATGACCTCGAACGCAAAAGTACTGGTTGGAAATCTATTTCTCCCTAGATTTTCAATTATAGAATCCTCCACAATAATAGATGATGGATTTAATCACTAATCAGTTCGTCTTCGACGAATTGGTGTACTATGATTAAACAAAATCCTAATTTAGGGTTAGTAGTTTTGGTTTTGATGGTTTTCAATTAAAAGAGATACCGGTAAACAAGAAAGACATAATTATAGTCAAATTTAATTTGACTTTTTAAGGTGGTAAATAGGAAGAATTAGAATTTAAAACTAGAATTACTTTAGAAATTGTGAGTAGGTGGTAAATAGGAAAAGTATAGGTGGTAAATAGGGGAAACCTTTGGTAATGCTTTTATTTTTTCAAAAGCACTTTCAAAAGCTATATATGTCAATAATTTTTGAAATTTGTGTTTGGTAAAAAAAAATCAAAGTGCTTTTTATCAAAAGCACTTCCCAAATTCCTCAATTTTTAAAAGCTGGGGAGGAGGAGCTTTTAAAAGCTACAAAAGCATAAGTTGTGGCCCCACCAAAATTTAATGATTGATTTATCTTTTTTATCTCTACTTTATTTTATAAATGACAAAAGTTACCCTTAAATTTATATACAATCAATTTTTTTACTATTTCTTATATTGCATTCTTTAAAAAAATTTAAATTTTTTTCTTAAATTTTCAAACTATTTTATATATCATTTCATTTCATTTGTCAACAGTAAAAATAAAATAAAATATTAAATAATACTTAATTTTTGTTTCAATTTTTGTTTGAAATATATATACATATATACAAGTGGTTAAGTAAAATATTTTTTAACAATCATAATAATAGTGGTAATTAGTATGAACATTAATATTATATAGTAAAATAATTAATTATTTTTAAACCCAATAAAATTGAATAAAACTACCATTAGAGATATGTCTGTTTTTGTCATTTGCTACAACAACTATGGTTGAATCTGAAATTTTACCAAACACAATTTGATTGCTTTTTTAATCAGCTTCGACTTTAATTAATATTTTACCAAACATGTAACTGCTTTTTTCTCACAGCACAGCACAACAACGCACAACGGAAAAGTGCTTTTACAAAAGCTACGACAATACCAAACTAAGCCTAAATGTACCACTAATGTTAATATTTGGTATGATCCTCCAGCCAATTTGGGCATGTAACTCATAACGCAACTCTATTATCTTTAATACATAAGTTTCTTCTTTGCCAAAAAAAAAAAAAAAAAAAAAAAAAAGTTCAACCAATCCCGACAACGTGTTTGATTATAGGGGTACTCAAACAAGATTTTTATGGACTTTCATAGATTTTTAGTTTGAGTGAGTCCCGGAGATTTTCTGAAAATCTAGATACTTTTAGTGATTCTCTGTGACTATTTTAGAGAATCTTTGTGACTTGTGGATACAAAAAAATGAGATTTGTAAAGAGTCTTTGTGACTTGTTGAGACAAAAAATATGAAACCTATTATAGGGGCTCCAAACATTGGGTTTTGAGGGCTCACAAGATGACAAAATCGGGTTATGAAATAGTAATCAACAAAACCCCATATCCAACTATTTTTTGTAATGGCTAAAATACCCTCCATGAATTATAAAATTAAATTTATTATCTTCTCCTTCTCTTTTCATTCATAAATCATGATGAAGATGATGATCATATACAAAATACTAAATCTATTATTATCTTCTCCTTTTCTTTCCATTCATAAATCATGACGAAGATGATGACCATAAAAAAAACCTATTATTCTTCTTTCTCTCTTCTTCTTCTCCGTCGTGATGAAGATGACGATCATAAAAACAAAAAACTAAGAAAACCCATCACTTATTTTTGCAAATTGTATTCAATTTCAATACTGTCTACGGTTGGGAAAATTCATATTTCCTGACCGTCGACTGTCTACGGTGGGAAAAATTCATACTTCCCAACCGTAGACAGTTCTGAAACTGTTTTTTCAAAAACCTAATTCGATCGGTTCCGTTTATCCATGCATTAAAACCAATAAAAAGATGGGTTTTTGATTTTTACCTTATTGAAGTAATTGCGGGTGGATTAAGTGGTGTTAATCGATAATGAATTATTTTGGGAATTGACGATTAATCGAAGAAATAGGCGATGGAGGTGATGGGGAAAAAGAAAATGGAAGAATTAAATGAGAGGAATGAAAACAAATTAGTTTTAGGTTTCAATATTTAATAGGTTAAGGGTATTTTTGATATATTTAATTGATTATCACTTTTAAAAAAAAAAAATATTACAAATCTGATTCTGGCTCTTTCAAGAAATTAGTTGGCACACGGGAGACAAGTTGTGTGCCAATCCCTCTTTGAAGCACCACCCCTATCCTATGGAAAAGAAAATTTCCAACTCTAACATTGGCATCATGACTAGCCGAAAAATTACGCAATCTCTTAAGAAAGTCGATGGTTTCATCCCCAAGCCCACCGAGAGTGGTAAAGGCTAAGGTCCCAAAACCGAACCCTTGAGCATTACACTTTTCCAGATACTTCTTACGTTTGCGTGAGACAGCTTTGTCAATGGCTTCACCCGTAACAAAGGAACGAACTCCGTTCCCTGTGAAAGGTGAAACGGCCATGACATCAAAGCAAACATCACGACCACTATCCCAATTTAAAACCAAAACGTCTGCCGGTTTTAGACTGGTGCCATTATCTGAGAGAAAACCAAGGTCTACCTCTTTCCTCGTCGGGACACCCACTCGATAACATATATCAGCAAAAGTATCACGAATGAGGTCATGCCTGAACTTCAGACCAAGGTCACTTTTGCAATGCACATCATGGTCTCTAAATATGTCCATCTCCGCCGAGCAACTAGGACAAATCCCATCCTCTTCAAAAAAAGGAATTCCCAATCTATATTTGAGAATTGCACTGAAGTGTCGTGGACCAATCTTCTGACCCAAGCCTTCAATGGGGACCGCCAGCAAATAGTCTATGAATTAGGTATTTTAGTATTTTTCTTATGAATTAGGTCCCCTTATCTTCATTGTAGGATATTTGAATCCTTAGGAGCCCTCAAAACTCTTTTCTTGGAGCCCCTATAATAGGTTTCAAAAATATATAATATCTCTTGAAAAATTCAATATGTCTACCAATTTTTTTTATCCACGTTACAATGTTCATTAAAGTACCGTGAATACCTAATGAAAATGAAAAAAAAAAACTAATGAAAAATGTGTCCATTTCCTAAATAAATCTCATCATAGTTGTCTTATGCCTAAATTTTCATTCTCTTTATTCCACTCGTCCCACATTTTGCTATCCATGACATTTGTATGCGATAGTTTTACTCTTTTTTTTTTTAATCATATAGTTCAGAGGTGGTTATAAAGGCATCACAAGATTGCACGAAAGACAAAAAAAAAAAAAATGGAACCCTCCATCATTCCGTCAACATGGTTATCTCGGCTATGATGTTTACCAAAATTCCGCCCCTTTTTTTTTGTTTAGAAAATTCTCAAATTTTCAAGTCTCCCAAAATATCACCTCTTGGGGAGAGACTTTTACCGTGCCTATTTTTCAAAAAAAAAGTCTCTCCAAATCTCTAAAAATTACAAATCCATGACTTTCAATTCTCTTTCGAATAACAAGAGTGTTACTCTTACGAAATCATAATCCAATAACATGGAGTTTCGGAGAATTTAAATGACTTAAAAAACCTGGCGTGATTGGGGTATACCCAATGAGACAAAATAGGGTCATTTTGAAGTAAAGCCAAGCCACCCCTTAAACTTGTATTTTCAAAATGGCTAATATGCCCTTGTTTAATTAACACTAAAAAATTGATTAGGTTAATTAATTGAGTTTAGATTAAAATTTTAAAAATGAAAATCCAGTAGGTTAAACCTTTAATCCGTCTTATGAGTTCGATTTCGATCAAAAAATTTGGTTTTCAAAAATGTCAAAGGTCGGCAAGATATACGTTTGAATAAGGTCTTGGCTATATATGGAAGCGGCATGGTCTTTGTTTGAATAAAATGCCGACCAATTTTAGCCGGCAAGGTATTTAAATGAAGAACATGCCGACTTTATTTTTTTTTGACATATAGGAGATGGCTATTGAAAAATATTAATCGGCAAGGTCTACAAAAAAAAACCCCGCCGGCTGGTGAAAATACCCCGCCGGCGGTATAAGTCGGCAAGGTATTTAAATGAAGAACATGCCGACTTTATTTTTTTTGACACACAGGAGAGGGCTATTGAAAAATATTAGTCGGCAAGGTCTTCAAAAATACCTACAAGTTTTGTAGAAAAAATTTCTGATCGTCGCCATGGATGTTATGAAAAGTCGGCAAGGTATAGATATGGATATCTTGCCGACCACATGTAATTGCTAAATTCGGAGATGAAAAGTCGGCATGTTATTCAACCTTATACCCGCCGACTATATTTTGGTCGGCAAGGTCGACAAAAAATACCCTGCCGACTTTTGGTTCGTTTTGATTCTTCGTTTTTTTTTTTTTTTTTTTTTTGATTTCACATGTATAGTTAGAGTGTAGAAGAAAGATTTTGATTTTTTTTTTTATATGTTTTGGTCGGCAAGGTTTTTTAGTATGGGCAATTTGGTCTTTTAACACCTTTTAGACACCCCTTAGCATACTATTTTGGATGGGAACAAAATGGGTATATCCCAATTAATCTGGGTATACCCCAATCAAGCCAGGTTAAAAAAAATCTCTAATCAATAACAAGAGACATTGTGAGACTTTCCAAAAATCTCAATAGAATAACAATAGATTTTGGAACTTCCCGGAAATCATTTGAAATCTCATTTGACTACCTCCACGTAAGATTAATGCGAAAGTTGTTAACCACGGCCTCGTAGTTGTCCCTAAACTTTAATCTAACAGCTCTTTATCCAATCTCTTCGTAACATTAGTACGTCGGTCTTATTATCTAGCGCTACAGCATATTCCTATACGTAGAACTACTGCCACACTGCCAAGTGCCAAAACAAGTCGGTCGTTGTGACAGTTCGACACAAACAGGTGCTCCTTTCGCTTACCCGAAGAGACGTATAATATTAACAAGACTTTAAAGCGCGAATTCTGTCTCTCTATCTAGAGTTTGATCATCAGCATCTTCTTGATTTTCTAATCAACTAGAAAAATGGGAGCTTCATCGTCTACGAATCAGAATAATCAAGAACAACAAGAATTGGAATCTCTTGCAGCATCAACTGGAGGTTTACCAATTCTTCAAAAGGCTTTTACGAGACTCTCTGATCCTCATACCAATTCAATTCCTCTTCATTCTGTGCAAGTAAGTCGTTGTACTTACAAATCTAAACCCTAATTTTGTAACATGATTCTAAAAGCATGAGTTTTTTTCCTTCAGTTATGTTTATCCCTAATATCTCACAAATGTATAATTTTTTGATTTGTAGTAATAATTGGAGTCAACGTTGGTTATATTTGTGTTGTGTTCGTTGAATTGATGCATCCTTTAGACCAGAAAGATTCTAAGTTCACATTTCTGTTGGATGAACAGTAGATTTTTTAATGGAAAAATTAGCCTAAGGTACTATAGTAACTTATATTCATGGTTTTTAGGCCACCAGTTTTTTGTTAGGAAAAAAAGACCAAACTGTTTAGTTTCTGATGCACGTTTCATAGTGCATACCCAAATTCATGAAGGATACACTATGGGCATTTTGGTGTTCTAGATTTTGGAACACCAAATAAGATCCTAATTAGCCGGGGGAGGAGACACAGTTCAGAGACGACTGTCTCACACTCATACCTGTTTATAAGACTTCAGCCCTTAGGGTTTGACTCATGTCTCATTTGTGGTTGTATTTAAAGAAGTGATGTATGATTTGAATTTCTCCATGAATCAGGAATGCTTTGCTTTAGCCTTTACAAACACTAAGAGTATGAAATCTCAAATGCCCGAAAATTTCCCGAGTTTATTATCTCATCTAGGTCCGGCGATTGTTGACTTGTTCTTCACAGTCGACAAAGGAGGTGGAGTTCACTGGACTGAGTTCTTGAGAGGTTATATTAGATGTTGCGGAAGAACGTCGTTGTCGGTGTCGATTAATACTATATACAGGCTATATGCTGCTACAGCTGCAAAAGCAGGTTTTCCTTCGAAATTGGAATTTGAATCAGAAGAGGATGATTGTAAGATCAGTGGTTATTTTATGTCAACTGATATACTTATGCTCCTTTGGATGTGTTGGAGTATGTCGTGGATTTCGGAAATTTCCAAATACTCTAAGTACCAAGGAGAACTAGATCTTCCAGATGTTAACCATTTGGTGCTATCAGCTATCACTTCCTGTACCGAAGTTAACAAGGATGTAAATTTATGGAACTATAATATTTCCGGTTTTGAAGCTCAACTGCCTGCACAAAAGATTCATTTGTGGGCTTTATCAACAACCCCATGTCTTGCACAATGCTTTACCCAGTATGTCCATGAAAGACTCCAAAGTTGTACCCCTGCAGCTTCCGAGGTAATGCATATCTTCCTTTGAGTAATGTTGTTTATTAATACTGTCTACTCAAGATAATGTACTTGAGTTGATCGTTGCCGATATTCAATCAAATCATAGTATTTATATGCAACTAGCCATTTACATTATTGAACTGTGATGCTTAATCATTAATGCCCATGAATTCGAACAGGAGTCGGATACTTCCAATGTATTAGTTGGGGATAGCTCTTCTACAGAGACACATAACAAAGTTCTCCTAACTTCTGGACGGGCCTGGGCGATATCTCTCGCACTTACAAGTACCTTAAGCAAAGAGCTTCTGAGGGCATCTGTTCTTAGAGATGGCAGTGGAGACTTTCAAAACCTTTTGTATCGGTCCGTTATTTCACATGTGACCTTTTATTAATAAAAGTATTTGTTTTACGACTGCTTAAGCATGAAACGGTAAATCATTTGTTTAAAGCTTCTAATACTTTGTCCGGTATCTGCCATTTTTGTACTGCTTCTGCACAGGTCATCCGTCCATGGGAAGGGCATGAACAGACTCTGGTCAAATGTTGAGGGTTACAATGGGCCATTGCTAATTTTGGTTTCTGCTAGTTGCACAGAAACCGGTGATGTTGATCCCAGTGCTGAGAGATGGATTTTCGGTGTACTAACTGACCAGGGATTGGAAAATAAGGATGTCTTTTACGGAAGTTCGGGATATTTATATGCTATAAGCCCAATTTTCCATGTTTTTTCACCCAATGGTAGGTAAACAACAGAAGTTCTTTTGTTTTTAACATTGGAAGTTAACTGAAAGATTTTCCGACTATTAAACAGGGAGAGAAAAGAATTTTATGTACAGCCACTTGCATGCTACTGGTAAATATGACCCACATCCAAAGCCTGTTGGCCTTGCTTTTGGAGGAACTTCTGGAAACGAGAGGATATTTATTCATGAAGATTTTGCTAAAATTACAATTCGGCATCATGCAGTGGATAAGACTTACCGTCCAGGTTCTCTATTTCCTGATCAGGTATTACCAATGTGCACTCCATGGAAACTTGACCCGGTTGTATAACATATATATACCTGCTAACGAATGGGTGAACACACATGGCAGGGATATTTACCTACAGAAGCTTCAATTTTTAAGGTTGAAGTATGGGGATTAGGTGGGGGAAAAGTACGAGAAAAGCAGAACCAATATTTGAAAAGAGAACAACTATTCACTGAGCAAAGACGGAAGGTCTCTCTTTCTGAAAGTCAAATACCAGTACACACTCAGTGTTCACTTAAAATATTTCAAAGGATACTAAGATACTAATTCTAGATTTCTTCTTTGTCCCTCAATGTAGGTTGATTTGAATTCCTTTGGCGCTTGGGAGGATTCACCAGAGAATATGATGATGGGCATGATGTCGGATCCCAACAAAGTTCAACGCGAAGAGCGCTAGACTGATCGTGCTCAGGTTCAGGTATATATATACACACTCATGTTCTTCGATTTTCATGGAAATGAAAGCTCCTTAATGCAGCCAAAAGATTACATAGATCCACTAGTCCCAAATAGAGTTTTCTCGAGAACTTAGCAAGAAACCCAGACTCTACATTTTAAGTTTCAAGAGAGAGAGAGATCTTCATTATGTTTAGCTACTTTATCTATATGAATCCTTCTTAGAAATAAGCAAGCAATTACAGTCACAACTCAGAAAGAAACCACCTTGTGGAGGTTTCTAGCGTCATTGGCAATCTGTTAGGTCATCTGCTTAAAACAGCTACACCACCAACACCACTGAAATAATCTGGTATCTCCTTTCAGTCACCCAAAAACCAAATGCTAGACATCAGCTTATAAGTTGATCTTTTAAAAGCTTTTACTCTTGTTGCAAAGCCAGAGGCTCTAAAGGTCTTCTGGTTCTCCTGCAGCTGTTGAACAAATTAGGCCAACACCAATAGTAAACGAAGCAAGTTAGTTGTGTGGGGAGGAAGACAGTAACTACTATATCTTGTGAGCTTCTAAAATAAAATTGTCGCTGAGATTTAACTATCAACAAAGCCTTTTGAGGCTCAGATTATTATTTTTTTGACAAGCAGAAGGGCAAAATTTATTAAAAAAGACCAAAAACTTAACAAAATGGTGGCAAAGAGATTTACAAGAATAACGGAAGCAAAGCCAAAACTAGCTGTTTACCACACCATTCCAATTACAGAGAGTAGTAAGGGACAAATCCTTGAATAGATCAGAATGGATAGCCCAGTTGAAAAGTGAACATTTCATAGCTATCTTCCCAAACTTGCTTTTTGCCTGATCTTTTCCCTTATCCCTCCATTTCTGCAAAAGTGTTACTATCACTTTGGCAGAAACAGAGATAGTATTACAAAATTCTAATGGTCATATTTAATTGTAGTCATCTGATTGATGATATACTTAATTTTTTTTTCTCTACTTGGGGTTATTTACCTTTCGCTTTCCTTTTGACATGTTTCTGTTTGATGCTTGCAGAGCGACTCAACATGATATTTGATAGTCAACTTGGCAGTGCTGGAAGGTCAAAAATGGAGCTTATCAGTTTCGATCCCTTTTTTCTTCATAGCTCTAGGCTTCTCTAGTGGTTACACAGTCAGTTGATATATCTGGATTCTGGTGCACTCCGTCAAGAGTAAATGTTTTTGGTGTACATATTATATACTCCTAGCTTTCTGAGATTGTAAACTAAAAAATACGAAGACCCTGTTTTTATGTGCAAGTTATGGTTTTCTGTCGAGGTTTATTCACAAAATGGAGGACAAAGCAATGTCCCACGTACTATGAGGGTTCTTATAGTAAGTAGGAATTACCTATAGGTACTAGTTTAGTGATACTAGTTAGTGGCAGGTCCATCCACTAAAGCCCAGTAACCAGAGGTCCATAATAAAAAGAAAACAGAAAAATGGACCCAATAATAAAATGCGGGACAAATCATGTGAAATTTTTAAATACCTAAAATGGACCCAATTTTTTTAATCCCGGTTTCTGTCCTTTCGGACTAGGGTAAAAGGGAAAAAACATAGGTGGGACAAATCATGTGAAATTTTTAAAAATATTTAAACAAAAATACCCCCTTCCATTCCTACGTATATTTAAGGAATGAAGTTATTTCAAAGTTTCTACAAAAAAAAAATCGAATGAAGCCATACAAAAAAGCGAACTTCATTCCCGGGAATGAAGTCCATCCTAAAAAAGTTTAAAAGCTTCAGACTTCATTCGGGAATAATTTTCATTAGGACCAAACAATAATTTTTAGGACATGACCTAGGACCAAACAATAATTTTAGGGTTTCTAAAAATTTCTTTGTGATTTTATTATCAAATAGGACCAAACAGGTATGTTGGGTGCGACTAATCTAATATATTATTCTAGGACCTAATGGTATTTCCTTTCTAAAAATTTCTTTGTGATTTTAACAGGTATGTTGCGTAATCTTTCCGTTTTTTTTCTTTCTGCTACAGTTTTTGAATCATGTTTAAGATTTCAATTTTGAATCATTGAAATCAGTCGTTTCTGTTTGTTTTTTATGAACCTTGTTCGTATTTATTCAGTTATTTGGTTAGATTGTTGAGTTTTCAGCTTATTTTAGCTTTCGATTTGATTATCTTTCTGTTTTCGTTTCAAAATCAGGTTTGTTTGCACTTTCAGATCGTATTATCCAGCAGTACATATATGACATACTCATTGTTTCTGTTACAGTTTTTGAATCATGTTTAAGATTTCAATTTTGGATCATGGAGATCGGTCGTTTCTGTTTGTTTTTTATGAATCTTGTTCGTATTTATTCAGTTATTTGGTTAGATTATTGAGCTTTTATCTTATTTTAGCTTTCGATTTGATTATCTTTCTGTTTTCGTTTCAAAATCAGGCTTGTTTGCACTTTCAGATCGTATTATCCAGCAGTACATATATGACATACTCATAGAAACTGCTCTTAGATTTTATTTCTTTCATAGTTTTCTCACTTGTTTTAGTTTGATCCATCAGTACATATGTGAAATACCGTATTATGTGCTTCGATTCTGCTGTTTCTCATAGATCCTTAATTATTCTTGTCATGCAGTTGATTTGTAGTTCATGAATCTGCAGTACATATATGGCATACTCATAGAAATTGTTCTTAGATTTTGTTTCTTTCATAGTTTTCTCACTTGTTTTAGTTTGATCCATCAGTACATATGTGAAATACCGTATTATGTGCTTTGATTCTGCTGTTTCTCATAGATCCTTAATTATTCTTGTCATGCAGTTTGATTTGTAGTTCATGAATCTGCAGTACATATATGGCATACTCATAGAAACTGTTCTTAGATTCTGTTTCTTTCATAGTTTTCTCACTTGTTTTAGTTTGATCCATCAGTACAGATGTGAAATACCGTGTTTTAATATTGTTACATCTTTGTCACATTTGCAGGTTCAAAACATGTCTAATGCTGAGTGTTCCAATCCAAATACTTACTGCTATGCATACATCTACTATAAGCACCATCATTTTACCCACCCAAGTCTAGTATTGATGATCTGAAATTTCTTATTTGTGAGAATTGGAGAACCTTGAACCCTTCTGATGTTGTCATCAATTATGTTGAGAATGGTGTCAAAGTGCCTGTGATTGTTGACTTTCAACTTCATGGTCTCGCTGCCTTGCATTTTTCAAAGAAAGCGACATTCTTTGAGCTGTATGTGGAGTGTCTTTCCTCCGGTGCATGTAGTTCCTCTACTTTCAACAACGTTGACAACAATTTAGAACTGATTAGGGCAGCTAAAGATAGTTATGAAACTGATGGTAAAGAAGTTGTTAAACCTCTTTTGTCCGATGAGTGGGAAAATGTTTTTGAAGATCCGGACAAGCTTTTTCGTGGTGGTGTTGATGTTGTTCGCTTGGCCTGTCAAAAGTATTGTTTGAAGACTGGGTATCGCGTTACAAAAGTGAAGAATGATCGTGAAAGGTTCACAATGAAATGCAGTAAGGTTCACAATCATTTTGGTCAATCACTGCTTTTCTAATAGTTTCCTACCTAAAACAAATCATTTCATGTATGAAAACATAAATAATTATACTTTAATTGACCCACTTTAATCAGTTTTTGAGATATGTACTGGTTCATCATTGTTTCCTAAACCAAAACTACAAGAAGCATAATGAAATAAAACTTATCCTAGTAATATGTATTGTTTTTCTTAGGGACTTAATGTGTATTGCGAAGCCTCCATATCCTTTAGAAACTCAGAAGATACTTCTTTGATGTTCCACCTTGCCGCTCTTGGAAGGTATCGATCATCTGGTAACGCCAGTGGTTTCACCAAGTGAGTATGCTCCGCATACAATAACTGTGACAAAATAACATCAATAGAATCAAATACAGAATCTAAAATTGACAGTACTGTAAATATGTACTTGGGAAAAAAAACTTGTACTAGCCATACATACCAGCAAATAGACGACACAACCAGTGATGTCCTCGGGAGTGTTGTAGTTCTTGAATCGTCTTCTGATGACCTATGAGCAGTGCTATCATCCATTATTGTTTCTTCTTCTTGGATTGTTCTTTTGATTTTTCTTCTTGTAACCATTATCAGAATATAGGTTTTAGGTTTTTCTCTGAATCAAAATCGTTGTTTTAGCAAAATTTCTGAATGAATTTGGGTTTTGTTTTCTCTTTGAGAATGAATTTTGAGATATGTTTATATCTCAATCATTTTGATTCTCTCTGAATTCTCTCTGTGAAGTTTTGATTCTCTCTGAATTCTCTCTGCAGTAGTAACGTTAAAATTCATTAAATATTTTTCTGACCGTTTCAGCGGTTTTTGTACGGGAAACAAAACCGTAAGAATGTGGTGCATTCTTCACACGTGTTTAGTTCTAGGGTAAGCTGATCATTTTGCTAGTTTCAAATAACTATGGACCTAATGATAAATCTAAAACCCGGTTGGACCCTACTATAACTAACTTAATTGATTTCTAAATTCACACGGACGAAGTGAGCGGGTTCTTAATTGGACCCAGGAAATTCCCTTAATTGGACCCCCTCTACCGGCAGATACAATATATCTTAAGCTTAACTTTCTTAAGTTTACTTTAGGTTCCTTTCCACTTAGCAACTCTTTTATCAAAATAATCGACTAAATAATCAAAAGTGTCGCTCCTAGATTGATTTAAGGTGAGTGGTATGCCGAGTTATTTATCTGTCATTTCCACTTTCTTAACATTTAATTGCTTGATGAGGGAAACACAATGGTCTGGGTGGACATTTTTACTAAAGAAGCAACCAGATTTTTGAAAATTAATCACTTGACCGAAATAAGACTGAAATCTTTTATGAGAGACATGAGATTATCACCCTCATTGTGAGTTGCCTTTGTAAAGATGAGACAATCGTCAGCAAATAGAAAATGAGAAATGCTAGGTGCCTCATGTGTCACCTTGAAGCCGTGAATGAGATGGCATTGTTCAACATGCAATAAACATGCATAAAATAAAAAAATATGGAGAGAGTGGATCTCCTTGTCTAAGTCCCCTAGTTGGAGTGAAAGACTGACAAGGGGACCTATTGAGAAGGACAGAAATACTGGTAGTGCAAATACGTTGAAGAATTAAGTCACACCAATGGTTGGAAAATCCAAAACTCTTTAGGACGTCGATCAGAAAGGGCAATTCGATTTTGTCGAAGGCCTTGGACATGTCTAATTTTAAACCCATTATACCACATTTATCTTTCTTCCTTTTCATAGAATAGACAAGTTCATGTGCAATTACCACATTGTCTTGTATATGTCTATTGGGAACATATGTTGCTTGGAAAGGAGATAATCTTTCCAAGCAACGGTTTCATTCTGTTCACAATAATTTTCGAAATAATTTTATAATTAGTACTGCATAGTGATATTGGTCGAAAATCCGCCGGAGTGGAAGGATTATCGACCTTAGGATTTACAGTTTGCACATCATTCTCAAGAAGCTCCATGTTATGTCTATAGAACCCTGGTGGGAAACCATCAGGGCCCGATATAGTGCATTGAACCATTTGCATTATAGTATTCCTAACTTCTTGTATACTAATGGGACTCAATAATTTCTCATTGTCCTCATTAGTAATATAAGGGCTTGTGCAATTAAGAAAATTTATGTTTCGAAAAGGATGGGAAGTGGCGCTAATGGACTTAAAATGAGAGAAAGAGGTCTTCCAGTTGTAATCTATCACTATACCAGAGCATGGTTGAGTTTAAGAGCACTGATATGATTAAAATGCTTCCTTCTATTTGCAAAAGTATGATAAAAGCTAGTATTCTTACCATAACTCTTAATGTACTCAACTCTGGATTTTTGAGCATGGAAATCCTCTTGGATTTTTTTGCCAATGCTCAAGATCTCGCTCGAAGTTAATTTTTACAGAAAGCTTCTAGCACGAGCTTTTTAACCGACCACAAAATGGTACAAAGAACAACAGACAGAAATGTGACATCTGGGCTGACTGTTGAAATAACCACAGCTCAGCATCTTAAAGCATGAAGTTAAGGTTAAGACGCTATTCGTCATGGAGACTGTTGATGCTTTCTAAACTTGCCTGTAGAGCACTGTCATTCCAGCTCGAAAGTAATGACTGACTAAATTTTAATACTGAGTTATCCATCATAGTATTATGAGGCACAACTAGCAACGAAATGTTGAATCAACGATGAAACAAGATATGTCTGATAAATTTTGTTTGCCCTTCAAATATCTTTCAATACAAAACCGATTAACCAGGAAAAAACAATGGATCTCAGTAGTTTCTTAAACCTTAACTATGATAAACAAAAATAAGATTCCCCTATAGATCATAATAAGCAAAATTCTCTAATCTTGGGATCCATGTCCAGCCAGTTACAACTGTGACATCAATGTTCATGGGTCTGCAATGGTCACCTCAACCTCGACACCTGGTTCAATTGTGATAGATGTGATTTGCTTTAATACTGAGTTATCCATCATAGTATTATGAGGCACAACTAGCAACGAAATGTTGAATCAACGATGAAACAAGATGTCTGATAAATTTTGTTTGCCCATCAAATATCTTTCAATACAAAACCGATTAACCAGGAAAAAACAATGGATCTCAGTAGTTTCTTAAACCTTAACTATGATAAACAAAAATAAGATTCCCCTATAGATCATAATAAGCAAAATTCTCTAATCTTGGGATCCATGTCCAGCCAGTTACAACTGTGACATCAATGTTCATGGGTCTGCAATGGTCACCTCAACCTCGACACCTGGTTCAATTGTGATAGATGTGATTTGCTTTACTACTTCTGATGAACTCACAAGATCAATCACCCTCTTGTGCACACGGAGCTCAAACCTATCCCAAGTGTTTGTACCTGTTAAGAATAGAAACCATCAACAACAGAAATGGCAGAATTTCATCCAATATGAGAAAAGTTTGTCGACTTGTTAGAGGCAATAACCATAATCAAACATACGGTCATTTACTTGAGATGCCTTTTGCGCATTGGCATAAATATTGTTCAAAGAAATACAGATGAGAAAAGTTCCAAACAAACAGCTAAAAGGATAAGCAAGAGGGATGCCCATGATTGCTGTCTCTGTCTACTACACAGCTACTGGAGCTAACAAAAATCTTAACTACCACATTCCCAAGTGGTTGCTCCAATGATTTAGGTTCATGCATCCAACAGGATACATTTGGGAAATGGAATGCCAAGTCCCAATCAAACATCTAAACACATAAGCAAGAGGGGCTATCGCACCAGAGTATTTCTTAACTACTACATACCCCAAGAGAAAGTGGACATGCATTCCTGCTCTAAGGATCTATGCTCGTAAGCAGACAGGATATATCTGAGAAATGGAGATGCGACGTACATGCAGGCTATCAAATTTAGTATTAACTACTGGAGCTAAGAAAGATCTTAACTACCACATTCCCGAGTGGTCGCTCCAATGATCTTAACTACCACATTCCCGAGTGGTCGCTCCAATGATCTTAACTACCAAATTTACATCGGCTATCGCCCCAGAGTAAGTTCTTAACTACTACATCGCCCAAGAGAAAGTGGACATGGATTCCTGCTCTAATGATCTACGCTCGTTTATACAAGTAAGCAGACAGTATATATCTGAGAAATGGAGATGCCAAGTACATGCAAGGCCATAAAATTTAGTATTAAGAGCCACCCTAATTACCAGTCCAAGGAAAAAACAAAGTACCATACCCCAATTGTATAGATGATAGACAATTATACTATTGACAATGACAAGCCTCTGAGCTGATAACCAGTACTACAGTAACATAGCACAAAAACTCCTGTTCAGAAAACTAGTGAAGTAAGGCATAAAAGTCCCCCCTCGTATTACTCCTGAATTATTTTTCAGGTTTATCCCTACATATTGCTCAATACAAAACCTGAGTGACAACATAAAAGCAGAAGAAGAAATATGAATTTACCTTCACCACAGGGAGTTTTCCTGGTGGTGATGTGCAAAGTCTTGGTGGGCATCCTTACTGGTCCCTTAACTTTCAATCTCTTGTTCTTTGCACCACTCACAAGGTCAGAGCAAACTGTTCACATACCAATTCAATTTCTTAAACCTTGTTTCAAAACACAATAATGTAATACTATAAAATAGGCAAACTAGAAAAGTTAAAGACCCAGTTTTGTGAGTATAACTAAACAAGGGAGTACCTTTTTCAAGATTCTTGACGTTCTTGGATGAAAGAGTAATCCTAATACGATGAAGTTGTTCCTGTGGCTCTTCAAAACCTTGCTTCATAGGTTTTAACATAGCTGCTGCCGCCATCCTTTCAAGTCTGAATAAAACCAATACAGCGATTATAGGAAACAGCAATAACATTATAGATCGGAGGAAAAAACAGTTCAAACCGTATTAAAAAGAAGTCAGACACTGTGAAGAAAATCACCGCAAATGAATATACGCAATCCACAGAAAATATCACTAAATAAACTCTAAATGAATAAAGTTTATACAGATTCTTTAAACAGGAGAGTATTCATTTTAGATTGTGATACCTTTACTCTGAGCAGAGTCCCCTTGTGGTTCTGATACTTTTAGCACGAGGAGGAGCGCTACTTAGATGATTCGGCGGAAAGAAGAGAAAGGGAAACCCTAGAAAATAACTTAAAAAGCCGAATGAGATTTTATGTCACCCTCTTGCTCACGTGACCTATTGGGGATAAAGCAAAAGAAAATGGGAATTTTGAAAGTTCTTTTGAAAAAGTACCCTCGTACAAAAATACACACTAAAAAACTGCCCCTGTTTTTTAACAAATTGTTAAAGTACCCTCACGTTAGTTTTTCCATCTAGTGTTAGTTAAGATTAATTTACTTTATATATTTGCCCTTTACTTATTCCCACATTGATTTTATACATCATTTTTCATGTTCGTCGAGTCCGGTTCAGGATCGTTACACCGCTTTCAGGTTCGTTACATCATTCCCCAAAAAGGGTTCATTATTTCAAGTGTTTTGGGGTTTTTGGTTGGAAGAAAATCGACCTTCTACGACATTTTTTTTAGGTTCGTCGAGCCCGGTTCAAGATCGTGACAACGCTTTCAGGTTCGTCGAGCCCGGTTCAGGATCGTTACACCGTTTTCAGGATCGTCGGATCATTTACCCTCCCATCCAAGGAGATGTAGTTCAGGGGTAAATAGGACTTTTAATTGGAAAGATAACTGTCACCTAGCACTTAACTGGATGGAATTTGCCTTTTGAATAAAACGGGGTACTTTAACAAATTTCTAAAAAACAGTGGTACTTTTTTAGTGTAAAGTGAAGTGTAGGGGTACTTTATAAAAAAGCCCAAAGAAAATTGGAGTCACCAGAATCGTAATCCCTTAGGCCTGTTCCTATGGGTATGCCAAAAAATGTTGTTTGGCATACCAGGTGGCATGGCAAACCATTTGTGCCACTATGGGAAAATCACAGAGCGACCGAGTTTCTAGCGAGCGATATTGAGTCTTTATCGCTGGCGATAATGTTAATATCGCTCGAAATTGACTCCATCGCTGGCGTTATAATCAATTTCGCCAACGTTCGAGTTTCTGACGCCTATAAATACCGCGGCTTATTCTCTTCTCTTCTAAACTCTTCTCAATTCTTCTTTACAGATCTTTAGATTTTCTTAAACTTCTGTTCTTAAACTTAAACAAATCTTTTGATTTTCTTAACCAAATATGGAGAGAAGAAAAAGAAATAGAAAAGCCAAAGGATGTACTAGTACCCCAGCTAGTGGAATAAGTTTTGCCGTGTATACAAATTATGAGTTTGGTAATGTCAGACAAGTAGCCGGTGAAGGTATGTTATCTAATCACTTATCTGACCATGAGGAGCGAGCTAGTTCGGTAAATCTAAAAGGTGGATGGACTGAGTTACGTACGATTTTTAAATTACTTCCCTTGTTGTTCAAGAGAGAGTTAGAAGATATCCTTGGCGACATCTGTATCAAATACAACCTAGAAATCACATGACTCAAGGAGTTCAAGTTATATTAGAAGGATGGTGGAAGACTACAAACACGTTCTTTTTAAAGGACTTTGAATGCGGTAAGTCAGATTTTTCTAGTAATTTAATTTTTAAATTATGTGTTTTGTTTTATAAAAATCAACAAATTCTAATCATGAATAATTATTGTTAATAGGAGTTACACCGATAGATTTGTACATGTTAACGGGAATTCCATGTGTTGGAAACTTACTTCCATTTAACAAACTAAATTGGATATCAGAAGAAAAATGGAAACAAAGACTTCCCTTATATTCAAGTGATGTAGAAGGAAATGTTTCATATAGACAATTAAAAGCGTAAGGGTTAAAAGTGGCTGGGTTGAAAGCATTTATTACACGTTATGCTAGGAAAATGAATGAAAACAGGGTAGCTGGTAATGAATATTTGTTCCCCGAACATTATGAGGAGCTCGAACGTCTGTTTGTATTGTGGACACCAGGCCAATGTCTATTTCCAAATGCTAGCTCAGTGGTGTTAATTGGGTTTCTATAAGCATTGAAGATTTAGAGCAAGCACCAACATATGATTGGGGGTCATCGATTTTATCAGAGATTTACATGGCCCTCGGTGATTGCTCGTCGTGTGTCAAAGATAGTTTTAATGCGTTTTGGGGAGTTCTATAGGTAAGAACCAATATTTTTCACGCTATGTATTTGTTTGTCATTTTCACATGGAAAATTTAGTAACCAATAATGTTATTATTTTCAGTATTGGTGGTATACATATTTCCGTGTTTCGGAACCTTCTCTTAAGAATCATACCAATGTATTTACGATCATACAGAAGTATGATTCCGAGAATTGGTCACCTACACAGATTAAAGATGGTCAACATACTGCTATTGTTCATAAGATTCAGCAGTTGTGTAGAACAAGCCTTAACCTTATCTCCCAGCCGTATGAAGCAATACCTGAGTTCGAAGAAGAACTAGCTCAGAGAATGTTACAGCTAAACCTTACAAGGATGGTATTAGACAGACCTATTTCTGAAAAGGGTATTTGGTATTATGGTGAAAGACAACTTCTTCAGTTGCAAAGAAGATCGGTGATAGCCGTCAACCCTTATCCCAGTTCAGATGTTTCAGAAGACGATTACTTCAAATTGATAAGGGAAGGTCATCATTGGCAAGAAGCTGATTAATTGATCCAGGAGCCAATAGACAGAAATGACTACCTATCTTGGTATAACACTATTTTCAAGCCCAATATTGCTATGCAACCACAAAGTTTGGGTCGGATGGATTTCCAAGCTTTAGGTAGGATGCCACTTGCCGATGAATTTCTTCCTTCCCAACCTCCACCAGAGACGGGTGACGCATGTGCATATCCTTCTCAAAGTTCATCATCAAACATGCCACCATTTTCTTAGGAGGTACAGACTATATCCAGTACATCTGGAGAGGTTGTTACTTATCCAATTGTTTCTAGTGCACTTGATCGGACTTATCCATACTTAGGGATCAATGCTACAGAGTTGCAGTATCTGACCCGGTTGAACGATATGAATTTTCTACTTCAGGGATTTCAGAAATTGCACTTGGAAGAGATGCAACAACTGAGGGAGATCATGATGTTTGAAATGAGTCAAGGATTTGATAGTAATAATGGTTCAGGTAGTAGTAGGGGAATGAGTCCCAATACTAGAGGAATGAGTCCCAGCGGTAGAGCTGTTAGAGGAATGAGTACCAGTGGTAGAGGAATGACTCGTTTGAGTCCCAGTGGTGGAGGAATGAGTCCAACTGGAAGTCAGCAAAGTCGTGGAAGTGATAGAAGATTGAGACGTCGTTCTATGCAGGAGTTACCAGAAAGTTCTACTCCAAATATAGTGTTAGATAGTCAAGTAGTACGTGGTGGTGAAGAAAACATTGGCTTGGCTTCAACTCCTGCACGTATGTTTAGTAATATACCAGCTGACATAATGACTCCAGGTAGTGGTGTGAACATGGAAGTAATTAGGCAATCGACTCTGTATACCCCAATTGCCTCCACACACACACACACACACACACACACACACACACACACACACACACACACACACACACACACAATTTCCTGAACCTCATCATCATTTCAACCATTCCAGCAGCAAACTCCTCAAGAATATCAACAACACGTGTTTCAAGATTTATATCGTGTTCCCATGCGCCATGAACCTATTGCTTATCAAGGTTATGGTGTTTCTGATGAGACTCAAGCACCAAGTGAGTCTCAAACCGGCTCGCTAACTAATATGTTGAACAACACTCTTGATCCAGAAAACGCGGGCAATTGGATCTTTGGTCAGGGAGGAAATGGAAAAGGTAATGAGTAGTTTAAATGTAATCTTTTAGTTCAAATGTAAGCAATTTAGTTGAAATGTAATTTATTTATTTTTAATTAATGGAAACTTTTTTTTAGATTAATATTCAATTACAAACTAGTTTTACATTTCATTAAAAATTAAGATTGCAAATACAAACTTATAATTTGAATCCCTGTACATGAACATTGTAGAGTTCATAACATTAAGTGACTAAACCGAGCTTCCGTTGTCTTGCACTTAGTGAAATGAGGACTCTAATCTAATTTTTAGTTCTTCATTTGACAACCTAGGATTATCCCCTTTTATCAACCACATAATTTGGTGATACTTTCTAACATTGTTATTGATGAAACAATAACGATTTTGAAGACACTCATTTGTTCTTCTTGGATTTACATGACTTAATGTCGTTAACCTTTAAAACACAGTGTCTCATAAGTTAAAAGTCTCTAAATTGAAATCTCTATCGCTTTCAACTAAAACCCAGCATCGAATTAGAGAAACATCTTCCTCGGTGTGGTAAAGTGATGGGGAGTAAAATCCACTTCCGGCGACCGGTTATGCGAGCACTAGGCATGTTGAAATGAATTTGAATTTGAAGTTGGAATGGGTAGAAGTTATGTATTTATAGAGGGAAATGGTAGCCGTTGGATTAAGATCTAAATTGCATTGGGTTTTGATTGGTGAAACAGTTTTTCATTGACACATCTACGAATATAGTTGATGATTCAAACATGTAATGAAAATAAATGCCAGTATTGTTGACATGAGATAGTGGTCGTGTAATATGCCTTGAGCCACTTTCCATTGATGACTTTGCTTCAAACTTGCCTCCGCTCTACCTTAATGATCTTGTAAGAATGCACCGTAAGCCTTGGTGAAGGGACCTTCCCATTTCGGTGAGTGCGTCGGACCGGCTTTGAAAGCAAAACTTTGCGGATCGGATTTAGACACGAGTATCACCCCGTTGGATAGCAGTGTAATCTCTAAACTTCGAATGGAATGGATTAAAGCTAAATGTGCTTTTTCCGCTCTGGGATATCTGAAGTTCAGCATCTCTCAATATTCGGCTGAAATAGTATATGGGACGTTCGATTCCTTGTCGAGCGAGTAAAGCCTACCGGCCGTCGGCCAAGAAGGCGTGTAGAGGACCAATGGTTTCCTTGACAGAGATTTCATGATATTCGTTGGACTTTCCGAAAAGGTCCAAACAAAGCTGGCTCCCTTCAGGGGGTGAATGAGGCGGTAAGTTGGGCTAAACCAGGTATGAAACGTCGAATGTAGTTTACCTTGCCCATGAAACTCTGGAGCTCTTTCACAGTTCGGGGAGGCGGCATTGTGAGGATAGCCTGAGTCTTGGACGGGTCTACTTTTATTCCTTCTGCGGTTACTTGGAATCCCAGAAATTTGCCGGAGGAGACACCGAAAGCACATTTTAAAGGATTCATCTTTAACTTGTATTCCCGACACCTCTCAAATACTTGCTTGACTTGACCACAATATCATCCACATAGTCTTCTACTTGTTTATGCATCATGTCGTGGAAGATTGCCGTCATAGACGTTTGTTGCACCGGCATTCTTTAAACCGAATGGCATAACAAAGATAGTAGAAATTGCCAAGAGGGGTTCGAAAGTCAGCTCTTACTTGCATCATGCTCATACATCCTTATTTGATTGTAGCGCTATAGCCATCCATAAAGGAAAACATGCCGTGTCCGCTAGTGGCGTCTACTAACATGTCGATGTTATGCAGGGAAAGTCGTCCTTGGGGCAAAGATGAAATGAATCCGCTTTTCTTTTAACTTAGGGACCACATTGGCTACAACTGTCGGATGATGAATGGGTTTGAAGCCAGCAGCTAGCGCCTTCGAATCTCATTCTTGATTTGTTCTTCTACCTCATGTCCGAATTGCCTCGGAGGTTGCTTGATTGGCTTGGATCCAGGCATGATGATGGGTGACCAAGACCGGACATTTCTTCGTATGTCCAGCGAATCATCTTGGTATTCCTTGAGTAGTTGAACCAGGCTTGTACGTTCGTCTCGTGGATAAAGTCAACCGATAGAGACCGGCCTGGGAGATTCATCAGTCCCGATGTTAACAAAGCTCGTCGGTCGTGGGAATTGGTTCCGTCTCAGAAGCCGCGGGGGCGCCCAATACCTCCTCTCGTATTCCGTCGTCCTTGCAGCATCCAATTGGGCGGAGAGACCGGATGGTCTCTCCGCTAATTGCTAACACGGCGCCGGATATTGTCTTCCCCCTTCGATCACGGCTTGCCTCGAAAGAGCGCCTTTTTGCGTGAGGATGGGTCAAGATTGGAGATGGACGTCTCGTCGGAGAGAGTGTGTCGCGGTGTTTGGCCCCCAGCCGATGTAAGTCGGTCTTCCTCCTCGGGATTGAATCCCACGTGGGTAGTGGAGTGCACATGATTTTGTCGGACTTTCTCATGTGAGCATCTTTTGACTCGAACGACTCCACTCCACATTTTTGGCGTGACGGAGACAATGATGCGGAATACTTGACGACCTCTCATTTAGCACGGTCTTATCGGTGATATGTTGAAGGAATGACCCTCGTTGGTGAAGCCACGGTCTCCCTAGTATCATGTGGTAGTCCGGCTCCTTTTCTATGACTTCAAACTTTGCTCGTCGGACTGAACAAAGTCCTACCTGATAAATTCAAATTGACATACCGTATGTGGTTTGATTCCCTTCAAGTCCGTCATCGTGGTGGGCTGTCGACAATCTTGCATGGGCCGACCTTGGTCAGTCCCGAGAGTCTTTAATTACGCTCAAGGTGCCCCCGTGTCGACGAGGGCCCTCCGAACTCGAACCCTTGATGTGTGCGGTAACATGTAGGGGCTCGGTTGTGACCTTCCTCTGCCATCATGTCATCTTCCGTGAATGTAACATTATTTATAGATGTTTCCGCTGTAGTCGAGACCCCCGGACGGGAAGGAGCAAGGTGTGCGTCCAGGCTATTTTATTGACTGCGGCAAACGTCTCGCCCGTTGATCTTTTGAGAGGTGCAAGAGTTCACACAAGTCTTCCACTAGAGACACAGCCTTTAAAACCGTTGATAACGCTTCTTTGATCGGCCCATGTTCCTCGTCCGAGTCTCAAGTATCCGGGCCAACTCGCTCATAGTTGGGATTCCTCCCCCGCGCCGCGATACGCCATTGGGAAGAGGGGCATCCTCGTTGGAGGAACTTCGACCGGGATTTGAATTTGTTGAGGAAGTCCTAAGACCAACCATCTCGGAACTTAGCCAAACAGGATTGGGTATTAAAGAAATTGATTTCACAACCGAGAGATTAATCCTCCCGCTGTGGTCGCCAATTGTTGATGGGTGAAAACTACTCCTGCAGAATTTAGTAATTTGGGGTGTGGATGAGGAATGAATCTAAACCTTCAACAAATGCACTGTAGCGCGTGAGTGCTTGTAGATTTGCAAGTCCTACTAAAACCAAGAAATGGCCGTTCCGTGATTTGTTTCGGCCACAAAGTGAAGGAGATGGGGTTGATCTTAGGGAGGGAAGCGAAGAAGGTGTTGAGATTGTGAAGGTGTTGGCTTGCTTATGACTTGTGACTGAGAAAAGTGAGTTGCTTACGGCTAATGTAAGGAGGCTCGGATGTTGATTGCCTTGTTTTCCTTGTTGTTGTTGGAAATAGGGTGAGACCCTATTTATACAAGTCATTGAACCTCATTCACGTTTCTCGTGGGAAGTGGAGGCAGTAGTGGAATGATTGAGTAGTGGAGTTGTGTGCCCAGAACACACGCAATGCCTTGCCCACGTTCATCTCTAACCGTCCATGACTTCCTAACACGTTTGTGATGGCGCGTTCACGCCGCACGCTGTAAACCGCCAGCACCAATACCCCCAAAAGCATCCCCCAGTTTGTGACATGATTGATGTCTGAAATGTGGATGTGGATCCACGAAAGATGGCATGTATGTCAATTGAATAATCATAAGAGGAAAGTCGATACTTGTGAAGTATCGTGTGTATTTTATGCAGTGCGACATTACGGTGTGGTAAAGTGATGGGTAACGACTCCTCACTAACCAAATAACTCCCACCAGGCTGTATAACCAAGTCTGGTGAGGCTCGGACGGATGAGATGATGTTTGAGACACTCATCTCGCGACCGTTGATGAAATTAGGTTTTAAAAGAGGTGCGCAAGCATCACTCTTGACTTGGTTAAAACCAAGCATGGGAAGGGTTTTGAAGAGGACCGACCTGGCATGTGTAGACAACACGCCGGGTGCAGTACGTCCATACTTCACTTTACCAAGAAGGCGCGATCTAAGCCACTCAACCCGACAGAAAGTTGAGTGGTTGAGATCGATTTGCGATAGGAGTTTGATGCCGCAAAAGAAGCCGCGCGCCATACTCTCTTCCGAGCGCGTTTTCCAAGATGACCTAGCTTGGCTCGGTCTTGGACGGTTGGTTTGGCGTGTAGATGGTAGGCCGATGTTCACGCCTATGTCTTACCGTCTCATGAAACGTGATCTAAGCCACCCAATCCGTCCTAAGGTGAAGTTGAGTGGTCTAGATCGATTTGCAATTTGGGGAAGTGTAGCCACGCATGTTTGAGCGGGCGTTTGGATTGGCTGTGCATGATATGCCTGGCCGATTTGACCGGACCTGCTCGATTTGATACGTGACCCTCCATTCGTGCCGGAGAAGATGGACGCGCTGGCTCAAACCCTATTTTGGCTTTCAAAGCCGCGCGACCATGCTCTTTTTGGGCGACGGTTTTGTTGTAACCAACCATTTGACCGATTGGCCAAGTGTGTAGGCGGTCACAAGGTGATTGTGTCACATGCCAGGCCCTTTGAGTCTACATCTCACCTCCATCTATACTGCGAAGATGGACGGTTGAGGTTTTGACACATGTAACATGCCGCAAACCCTAATTTAGGGTTTCCCGCCCATAATGCTTGGTATGGACGGTTTCTTGGCAAGCGAAGGCCAATGGTCGACCATGCGGGTCGGCCGTGTGTATTCCATACCGCTTGGGGGTGTTGGAATTGATACGTGGGTCATCCAATCATGCTTGTGGAGTTGGATGACCGCGATCGGATCATATTAAGGCCGTGTGTATTCCTTGGGGGTGATGGAATTGATCTGTGGTCATCCAATCATGCTTGTGGAGTTGGATGACGACAGATCATATTTATAAGGCCGTGTGTATTCCATACCTGGGGTGATGGAATTGATCCGTGGTCATCCAATCATGCTTGTGGAGTTGGATGACTGGATCATATCCGAGACCGATACAGTCCAAGTCCGATGCTCAATCGGCTAGTATAACACACCGAGAGGGGCTCAATCGGCTAGTATAACACACCGAGAGGGCTCGGGCTAGTATAACACACCGAGAATTAGCCTCACGGGTATTTCGTACATGGATTCATTATAGTGCTTGGAGGTTCGTGTTACTCTGTAAGAGTAACAACCCATGCCACACCCAGAAATACAAGGCCGATATGAAATTCACAGGGAAGGGATTGTTTTGCATGCTCCAACGGAGGAATTTCATGTATTCTGCTGTAATGGGATTGTTGCTACATGCTCCATTCTTGGTGAATTAAGTGAGGAGTATCCGTCACTTATAAATGGCTTTGTCTTTTGCAAGATGTCAGCGCATGATTTTCTGGTTACTTACAAATTTAACCTTAAACGAAAATCCACCATCAACAGAGCTCTAATTTTTAGTTCTTCATTTGACAACCTAGGATTATCCCCTTTTATCAACCACATAATTTGGTGATACTTTCTAACATTGTTATTGATGAAACAATAACGATTTTGAAGACACTCATTTGTTCTTCTTGGATTTACATGACTTAATGTCGTTAACCTTAAAACACAAAGTGTCTCATAAGTTAAAAGTCTCTAAATTGAAATATCGCTTTCAATTGAAACCCAAAGATCGAATTAGAGAAACATGAGTAAAATCCACTTCGGTTATGCGAGCACTAGGTATGTTGAAATGATTGATCATACGTTGGATTAAGATCTAATAAGCGATGATCATACCAGCGAGCGACAGCTTGACTAACGCTAGCGTAACGATGACCAGTGAGCGCTGACTTGACCACCGAGCGATGGACACTCTATCGCTCGATGGAAACTCTGTCGTGTATGCCTATATGTTATTTCAGACATATTGGCATATGAGTTTGGCAGTTTGTCATACCCATAGTGGGTGCATATATGCCAAAAATCAGTGTTTGGCATATGCATAGGAATAGGCCTTAGTCCGAGTGGATCAAGTGAATAACTATGTTAGTGTTAGGATTGGCCATGGCCAAGGTCGCTTCGGAAAGGGATCCATGCTTAGCCTGCCGCCTGTGAGTGTGCGATTCTAAGGCTTATATAAAAGGGTTTAGTCCAAAAACGTCTCCGAAAGAACGGTTTAGTCCATCCCGATCTGACTAGTTATAGATTAGTTCAGAAATAATTTGAAGATATGTAAAGACTTTGTTTTCCTTCGCACGCTTTTCATAATGCACACGTGGGGTGAATGAAATCCGTTTGTAACTGAAGCAATGAAATATGGGGGCGCCACGTTTACCACTTCCGAGAGAAAAAGAAAAACTGTGAAGAAAAAATCAGAAAATCTAAACATGTGAAGAAACAAATCAGAAAATCTAAACCCTAACCCTAACCAAAAATAAAATTCAACGCAAAATCTTCATCATCTAAAGCCATTGATGAGAAAAGTAGAATGATTCCGAAAAAACCTGTGGCAAAGAGAAAAACAGTAGAAGAATCGGAAGATTCGACGTCAATTGAAGCAGAAGAAAGTACAGAATCGCCAGCACCTAAGACGAGATCAAAATCATTAAAGAATACAGCACATTCAACATCATTTGTAGCAGCCGAAACTTCAAAATCATCACCACCTAAGAAGAAATCAAAAAATTCAAAGAAAATAAATCCTTCAAAGACAACAGCAGGTTTAACATCTGTTCAAGGAGCAAAAGGTAACAATTCATGGCCTGTTGTATGTGTTTTTGAGTGGCTTTTAAGATATCTATTATTGGTGTGTACAGATTTGTACACAAGCATGTCGTTACAGAGATTCATGGAATGTTTTACGTGTTTTTGAGTGGCTTTTATGAGATATGTTGGTGGTGTATACATACTTGTACACAAGAATATTGTTGCAGAGATTCATGGCATGTTGTATGTGTTTTGGAGTAGATTTTATGATATTTTTTGTTGGTGTGTACATACTTGTACACAAGCATGTTGTTTCAGAGATTCATGGCCTGTTGTATGTGTTTTGGAGTAGCTTTTATTATATATGTTGTTGGTGTGTACATACTTGTACACAAGCATGTTGTTGCAGTGATTCATGGCATGTTGCGTGTGTTTTAAAGATGTTTCTGTAGGAGTGTATAGGTTTTGTACACCAGCATATTTGTGTGAGTATTATGTGTTATGCTTCAGTTTTCTTGTTCCCATTTGTCTATTTTCGTAGATAAAAACAAACGTTATAGATCATGTTTCCATGCAATCAATGATTTTGTGAAGAAGAACTTTGAGAATGATGGAGAAGTAAGAAAGGAGAATCCTGATAAAGTCTGGTTCACTGAGTTTCAGTTAGAAAAGAAAAAGGAAAGCCATTTTTGGCCTGTTGTAGACATCTTTGTTCACAAGAAAGCTGAAAAGAAAGAGGAGAAAAAGAGAGATGTGTGGTACAAGAATCCAGACTCAATATGTAAGATTGTGAGACAGTTCTGCCATGATAATTCAGGGGAGAATGTTTTATTAAAAAGAGGGGGTCTAACAACCACACCCGATATTTCGTTTAGCAATATGTATGGACTAACTCTAATATAATTCTGAGAGCACTAACTAGTAAAGCGAGCTCAATCAAGAAATAAATCCAAAAGTTATATCTCTGTTTCTTAATGTAATCAGCAAATCAAACAGATAGAAATCCGTGAGCCTGATTATTATAAGAAACAACTTGGGCGGTATCAAAAACTAATATCCAAGTGTCAATCAATTTAATCAACAACCAAAGGTTGGATTCACAATTAATTGAACTTACGCACAACCTGTGATATTTCAATTATATAAACAAATATAATGCGGAAAAGAAATAACACAAACGCCAGAAGTTTTGTTAACGAGGAAATCGCAAATGCAGAAAAACCCCGGGACCTAGTCCAGATTTGAACACCACACTGTATTAAGCCACAACAGACACTAGCCTACTCCAAGTTAACTTCAGACTGGAATGTAGTATCACATTGATTAAGGTACAATCGCATTCCTTACGCTTCTTGAACCACGTCAGATTCTGCGCACTTGATTCCCTTAGCTGATCTCACCCACAACTAAGAGTTGTTACGACCCAAATTCGAAGACTTGATAAACCAATCTGTCTCACACAGAAAATTCTATTGAATAGATAAATCTGTCTCCCAGAGAAATACCTAAGAGTTTTGTTCCGTATTTTGATAAATCAAGGTGAACATGAACCAATTGATACAACGGACTTATATTCCCCAATAACAGCTTAGAAATATCAATCACCTCACAATAATCTTAATCGTATGGTAGCGAAACAACATATTGTGGAATCACAAACGATGAGACGAAGATGTTTGTGACCACTTTTTATCTTGCCTATCGGAGATTAAATCTCGAGCAAATCTTAGAGAAGATAGTACTCAACACGATAAAAAATAGTTGGGTCTGGCTTCACAATCCCAATGAAGTCTTTAAGTCGTTAACCTACAGGGTTTCGGAAAAACCTAAGGTTAAAGGAGAATCGACTCTAGTCGCAACTAGTATCACACAGGAGGTGTGGGGATTAGGTTTCCCAGTTGATAGAGTTCTCCTTTATATAGTCTTCAAATCATGGTTTGCAATCAACGTTACCTTGGTAACAGAGCATCAATATTCACCGTTAGATGAAAACCTTATTAGACTCAAGCTAATATCTTTCAACCGTTAGATCGAACTTAGCTTATTACACACAAATGAAAAGTGACTTCATTTAGATATGAGTAACCGTACCTAAACGTATACACCTTTGTTGGATCAACAATAGTTAACCGAAGTTATCCATATGCACACTTTCATATCAACCATATTCAACTGAACCATAACTAGTTCAAATGACTCAAATGAAACTAGTTCTAGAGTTGTTCAATTGTTTATATTCTCATAGAAGTATACAAGACACAATTGAAGAAAAATCGATTTTGATTCACTCGAATCAATTCATGAACATTATAGCCACGGTTTGCAAAAGATTGCATTCCTTATTATATAAATGTATTAGTTCATGAACAAACCGATTTTAGAACATAACCTACTCAAGTATGCATTCGGGTACGCATACCTAAGTGGCCGGACTACGTTTGGGTTCGCCAGTATGCAAACGTGTACGCATACCACTAAACTCAGTTAAATCCCGGAACTTGAAACTCACGCCAGTACGCATACCGGTATGCATACTAAGTTCCCGGACTTTTATTAATCAACCAGTACGCATACGGGTATGCATCCTATGGTCCCCGGACTTGGAATAACTTGCAACAATTAACATACAAGTATTCATATTGTGTTATATCCAATCATGGTTATTTGTTCTAAACTCCCATATCAATCATTGAAACATTCTTAGAAGACGACAATAGTTGTCTCACATAAACTGTTAGCTTTAAAGTAATTTTCAAGTGATCGAATGATCAATACGAAACATTCCGAGTCTACATCAAATGACTGTCTCACACAAATCATGTAAGATGTTACCAGGTGATTTTCACATGATCATCTTTTGACTTTCGTCAAGAATATAAGATGAACTTGGTTAAAGCGGAAGCTTACCAACACATATTTCGAGAAATATGTGAGCGAGTTAAACTCAATTCGAAATTTCAAATGTGTATAATCGGAGTCTATATAGATATACGAATTTTGTATCAAATAGGGATAGAGTAGATAGACTTTTGAGTGATAGATGAGTTTAAGTCTCCACATACCTTTTGTTGATATAGTTCCACAAGCTCCGCTTAGTAGTTCTTTGTCTTCAATTGATGAACGACGTGAAGTCTAAAGCTCAACTACACTTTCTATCCTAATTCGAGACTTATCTATAAGTAGACTAGAAATCAAGACTTATAGTTTTGATCACCAAACTTGACAAACAAGGTTGAGATAGCAACGCTTGCGAGTTTGACCGAGCAGTGCTCTATCAATCTCCCCCTTTATCAGTTTTAGTGACAAAATTATCAATACATATGGATTACAAAATAAATAAACTTTGTATCTTCTCATCCAAATGCTTGATCTCCTTGGTTCTTCAACATTACTCGAAATCTTCGTCACTTCCGAATACTCCAGTAATTCTGAACGTGTTCAAATCAGCATCATAGTTGTTGAAGATCCATAGCTATAACAATGAGAAAACAATAGCTCTCAATCATTGTTATACAGTGTCATAGTATTAATGTTAGAGCACTGCTCGGTCGAATTCGCAAGGTTTCTATCTGAAGCTTGTTGTCAAGTTTAGTTGCCAAAACTATAAGTCTTGATTTCTAGTCTACTTATAGCTAAGTCTCGGATTAGGATAGAAAGTGTAGTTGAGCTTTAGACTTCACGGCGTTCATCGATTGAAGACGGAGAACTACTAAGGGGAGCTTGTGGAAATTCATCAACAAAAGGTATGTGGAGACTTGAACTCATCTATCAGTCAAGAGTCTATCTACTCTATCTCCTATTTGAGACAAAAGTCGTGTAGCTATATAGACTTCGTTTATGCACATTTGATATTTCGAGCTGAGTTTAACTAGCTTACATATTTCTCGAAATATGTGTTGGTAAGCTTTCGCTTTAACCAAGTTCATCTTATATTCTTGATGAAAGTCAAAAGATGATCATGTGAAAATCATCTGGTAACATCTTACATGGTTTGTGTGAGACAGTCATTTGATGTAGACTCGAAATGTTTCGTATTGATCATTCGATCACTTGAAAATTGCTTTGAAGCTAAAAGTTTGTGTGAGACAACTCTTGTCGTCTTCCGAGAATGTTTCAATGATTGAAAAGGAATTTAGGACACTTAACCATGATTGGATAAAGCATAGTATGCGTACTTAGGTTTTTCCAAAGCCCTGTAGGTTAACGACTTAAGGACTTCATTGGGAATGTGAAGCCATGCCCAACTATTTCATCTGTAGTTGCGTGTTCTGATCTTGCTGTTTTCTATCGTGATTGAGTACTATCTTCTCTAAGGTTTGTTCGAGATTTAATATCCGATAGGCAAGATAAAAAGTAGTCACAAACATCTTCGTCTTATCGTTTGTGATTCCACAATATCTTGTTTTGCTACCATACGATTAAGATTATTGTGAGGTGATTGATATTTCTAGGCTGTTCTGTGGGAATATAAGTCTGGTATATCAATTGGTTCATGTTCACCTTGATTTATCAAAAGACGGAACAAAACTCATAGGTTTATCTATGGGAGACAAATTTATCTACTCAATAGACTTTTCTGTGTGAGACAGATTGGTTTATCAAGTCTCCGACTTTGGGTCATAACAACTCTTAGTTGTAGATGAGATCGGATAAGGGAATCAAGTGCGTAGAGTCCTGCTGGGATTCAGAGACGTAAGGAGCGCAACTGTACCTTGATCAGTGTGAGATTGGTTAGGGATCAACTACATTCCAGTCTGAAGTTAACTTGTAGTAGGCTAGTGTCTGTAGCGGCTTAATACAGTGTGGTGTTCAAATTTGGACTAGGTCCCGGGGGTTTTCTGCATTTGCGGTTTCCTCGTTAACAAAATTTCTGGTGTCTGTGTTATTTCTTTTTCACATTATATTTGTTTATATAATTGAAATATCACAGGTTGTGCGTAAGTTCAATCAATTGTGAATCCAATCTTTGTTTGACGCTTGGATATTGGTCTTTTGTACCATCCAAGTTGTTTCACATAATAATCAGGCTCACGGATTTCCATCTGTTTGATTTGCCGATTACATTGTGAAATAGAGATACAACTCTTGGATATACTTTTCTTAAGATTGAGTCTGACTGTCTAGTTGATTCTCTTGAAAGTATAATGGAGTTTGTCCATACAGATTGCTAAGCGAAATATTGGGTGTGGTTGTTAGACCCCCGCTTTTTCAATTATTACACAACATCATAGTCCAATTATGTCACAACTTTGACAACAATACTATGGTGATATGTATCACTCTCCGTTAGTCAATACTTCATCTCACAATGAAAACCACTCCCCTTACATAATGATCCGTAAACCATATGTATTTGTAGTGTGAACTACACATTAATTCTCCCCCTTTTTGTCAATAAAAAATGGCAAAAGTTCGAAAACTAGTGGGATCATAATGAAATTCTCATAGAGATACTTCATGACTAAAAGATAACATTTCAACTTTGTTTCGATGATTTCACATAGTCGAAACTTAGTGTATTCATCAAGGAGTTTATAAAGATACAGGAAAACTCCTACAATATTCCACAGCCGCACTCCCATAAAGATTTGGCAATTAAGCACAAGTTCAATTAAGAACTCTCCCCCATAAAATGTCATTCCCGAAAGAACAACAAGAGCGACCTTACTTTTACAAGAAAAGAAGGATTTCTTTGGACGTTAACAAATTACATGAAACATGAATTTGTATCCAGAAATCTCAATTAAATTAACCACAAGAAAACCCATGATTAATTTATTCGGAAATGATCAACACAAGAAAACTTACAGAGACGCACGGTACTTTCATATATAAGTGGATCAGGGAAAGATCAATACTGCGGAATATTCAAAGATTCATTCTATTTTTCATCAATATTTGCATAAAGACATATAATAGACTTAATCCTTGCAATCAAAAGCTCATCCTATCTTCCATCAACATTTGCATAATGACATAATAGGCTTAACTTTTTATATTTATGGGACAATCATAGTTCACGGACGCAAACACACATATCCCATAAAAAAATTGAAATATATAAAACCAATAAAGATTAATACTGCAAAATCATCTTCCAAATAAACTTTAGAATTTAAATAAATAAATCTAAAAACATTGCAAGATGAAAATCGTTGGTAATAGCTATGTGTACTCACAATAATTGTTATTCCAAACCCTAGTTATCCTTCTTAAAACACAAGAATAAATTCTCATAAGAAGTTTCCTAGACAAAATAAAGTGTAACTCCTAAAAAAAAAAACTGAAGGTCTTCAGACATAATCAGCAATCAGAGATCGAACACAGGCAAGTTCATCGGTTGCTTTCTTCAGTTTGATTTTCAGAAATTCAAGATTCTTTGTTGCAATTTCAAGTTGTTCACGAACAACCCCAAAATCTCGAAGAAGATTTCCCACCAATTGAGACGACATCCGATTGGCAGATCTTTTTCATGATCAACTGCATGGAAGCAGGTTATGGAGAGAGGATTTTCGTGAAACTCAATAACTTTGCCGCCTTTAACATTGTCTTCCTTTTTGCATGCATCCATTGTGCACATCATAATTTCATAGGAGAAATTTTTGACGTTACTGAACGAGTATATATCAGAGGAAGAGTTCATGATATATATATATATATATATGAGATAATCATAGGGAAACCCTAGGGTTACTCATTTACGTTCAATAATAGGCCAGCTGCACGTACACTCATGGTTATGAACCAGGTTCAAGCCAAGAGAACCATGGAGTCTAATTTAGAAGTAGTCTTGATAAAAATCAAAGCCAAATTCTAAACACATTGATAGAAAATCTTAGCTCAAAAGGAAAGAACATAAGATAATTGTTGATAGACAACAAATCAACTGTCATAAGGAAGAAAAACGAGGGTTTTCAAAGTGAGCAACAAAGAGAACTTTCTCAAGAGTTACTGATCAAATATATTACAAATGTAATACTTAACCGGAGCAAGGCTCAACAGTAAGATGATCAATTTATTTTTGATGAAAAAAAAAAACAGATACAACAGAGACCACTTTGCCAAGATGAGACACTTCTTGAGAATTATGAGCATCCTCACACGGTCTCAAAGAGGATGCTCATTAGTAAGCAGTTAAGTTGTAGTTTGACAAGCAAATATCTCATCAAGGGCATTGACATTTTCCCTTTTTCTTTCTTGACTGTCATCAGAAACATCATCAGACTTTTCAAATGAATCAATAGGAAAAGAACAAGTATTACCTGATGCAATAGTTTTTCTTGCCTTCTTAATACTGCGTTTTAAGTATATTTATATGGTATTGAGCACCGAGAGACGATTATTGATGTGAATGTATTCGGTAACAAACAATTTTGATTCAAGACTTTCTTCAGTGAGAGGCAAGGAGTTTGAACTTTTCTTCTTCCTTCGATGACTTTTTCTCTTCACAAAGCAGTTTAAAGAGTCAGACGTCCATATGACATTCCTCCCTTTACAATTGTAAACAGATTTGTCTCATATTTACTGAAAAGACGAGGGTACCCAAATATACCTCAATCTAAAAAATTTCCACCTATAAGTCCTTTCTCCGAAAGTAATTGTCTATGGACTGAGTCGACACAATACAACTAATCGGTTTACACTTCGTGTGATCGTCTATGGATACGAGATTGAGACAATGCAATAACGAAGTATGATTACTTGATAATAGGTTTGGACTTAACCAAACACAATAGGATTGCTATCAAGTAATTAGGAATTAACGTTTGTGTATTTTACTTCTAATTATAATAAAAACAATTATAATTGCGGAAATAGAAAAGTAAAAGACACGGCAAGATTTTGTTAACGAGGAAACCGCAAATGTAGAAAAACCCCGGGACCTTGTCCAGAATTGAATACTCTTAGGATTAAGCCGTTATACAATATCTAAACCAACTTCATATAGTTGATACCAAGCAACTAAACCTATAGTTCACCTTGATCCGTATGTATCCCTGCGCCTCCAACTTGTAATAAGTCATGCACTTGGAACAATTCCTTTGGTTCGTATTCCAAACAGTAAAGGAACAACAAATCTGTTCGGTAACAACTCTTTTCAAACAACGTGATATGAGTTTGACAAAAGGCTCTTCCGTTTATCCCAATAAACTCATTTGTCGGGTTCTTAGATCAATCTATCAACAACTACAAAAGTAATTGCTTAGACTATGCAATCAATACTATGAATCACAAATAAATGTATTGATGCCGATCTACACAACTAATCAATCCAATCTATCAAAAAGATAAACCGATTATAGTTGGATCCCCAGTCGATCAAGTTTTGTGCACACCAAAGATTATGAACTCAAATAAGAAATCTTCTTCGTCTTCAATCTTCTTAGATATTCAATAAACACATGCACACAATCAACTTGAATCTCTTGTGATCAATCACACACAGAACGGAGTCTGTTAACAATGGATTATCACAAGGCGTCTTTAGAACTAGAAACAATATAAAGATCCTCGTCGAAGCTTTGATCTAGTTTGAGTGAATCTTATATCAGAAGAGAAGATTCTCAAGCATAAACAAACTAGGTGCAATCAAAGTTCAACAACTATTAGTCAATCAAATCAATCGAAAACTAATAATAAACTGCAATTATCTAGTTTCCCACCAACGGTATTCGTAGAGCTTCCCAATCCCAAAGAAGTCTTTAAAACGAGCGGTCGTAAGAGATTTCGCCTAATTAGGTTACTTTTCTCTCTGAATAGATGGCTCCACCAGTAACAACACAACAAGGTAGTTTTGCTGGCTCTGAGGATTAGTTTGCTAGAAATGCAAACTTAAATATTTATAGACCAGGGAAGTTTGGACAACAAGGAATTTCCAAAACCGAATATTCTCAAAGATATGCAATAAACACCAAATCGCTTTCATAATTCCTGGAAATGCTCTGTCCAAATATTGATCGAAATCTCAGTAGAAAATCTCCAATTAGTAAATGAAAATTACCAATTTTTATTTTCTAAAAATATGCATTTAATTGCTGGAACTTAATAGCATATAAAACTAAAAACCTTAATTGAAAGATTCTCAATTTATTTCGATCCGGGATTCTCCTTTAGCTATTAAGGAATATCTTTGAACAATAATAGATAAGAATTACTGAACGTGTTCAAAGTATGTCGACATCTTTACTTTGTAAATCCTCTTTCATATTTACAATCTTGGAACCGATTTGCCACACTTCCAAACGAGTTTAGAATTGGTTCATCTGATTTCCAAGAACTATGTGATTGATCAAAAACATTCAATCACCATTCATGGGTTTAACGGTTCTACCAAAACAAGTTTCGGTGCTACCTCCAAGTGGCTACTAGGATCGGTCACATTAGTTTCCAAAACTTTGTTAACTAAGTACTAGGATCGGTTACCACTATTTATGGTACTTACTTGTGATCGGTTGCACAAGTTATAGGATCGGTTACACCAATAACTAAAACTTGTTAACCTACTACAAGGATTGATTACACATCTTGTGATTAGTTCCACCAAGTACTAGGATCGGTTACCCAATGACTAGAATTGATCACACCAATTACAGATATCGATCATACCATCTCAGGTGATTACTTAAGATTGGTTTCACTAATAAAAGTCATGCCGATACATAAGTCAGGCATTCTGAATAGTTTTACCAAGATACATAAACAAGTTATGAGCGGTTATACTAAACACACATATTGGTAATCCAAAGATTTGCAATGAATAACAATACCAATAAGCCTAGCGATTTCCTTTTCGATTCACAAAACAAGTTTATGAATGTACTTCCTTTAAACGAATGTAAAATATTGTTTCCTAGGACGAAATATTCACCCATACCCATACATAATCACAGTAGCATTCATACGATCGTGTCGATGTCTAATATACGAAGTTCAAAAGGTAGGCGTTATTCTTTGTATTGTAATTCCTTAATACTACGTCTAACTAGAGTATAATCATACACAGCTTCGCAGTTATGTTTTCAATATAGCACGACTTGAAAGATACGTTAGGAATGAAACAGTTCAAGTCCAAATATTGCTAACCTCAAGAGGAAGGATGATGTCGTCGTTGTAGCTCTTTACTTCTTCATATTCTTCAAGTCTTCGGGTAATACTTGTATGTCTCATATCCTAATAACTTTCTAGTAAACCTATATGAAGTTGACTCTAGTAAATAATCAAGCGACTCTTTAAATGAGTTTTGGTTCACTAAAATATGACAACCAAACTTGACATACCAACGCTTGGTGGGTTCAACCGAGCTATGCTCTAACAATCTCCCCCTCTGTCAATTTTAGTGACAAAACTCTTACATCATATGGATAAACAAATTACAAGAATTCATTATACATACGCTTGATTCCCAATTTCAAAAGCACAATAACCTGTATACATTCAATCCACAAATGCCACTGTTGACATTATAATAACAAAGCTAATACTCCCTCTAAAGGTAAGATAGGTAGATTTTCAATCTGCACGTCTTTGTTATTCCTTTTGTAGTTAAGATAACCACAAATATCAATATGATATGTTACTCCCCCTTAGTCTATGCTTTACTCTTTCGTTAGATATAACTTTTAAGCACCATTGTCCTTTCCTTAGTGATACCAAATCACTTGTTTACTCCATATATTTCTCCCCCTTTTTGTCATAAAATGACAAAGGTACAAGCAAATAAAGGACAAACCGAAAGGATCTTACAAATCTCAAAAGAGTTAAGCACGAGGGTTCCACACACCATTTTTGATAACCAATATCAAAACTGAAACTACAAAGTAATTTTGTTTTTATATGTTACCAAGGAAACAATTACCCGAAGAAATTTTCCATAATAGTTTAGCAAATTAAAAATCGACTAAGCACCTTAGTTCTTTTGCTAAACCGATTGTACAAATACAATCGCTTGTTTGATAAGACCATAATTAAATTTATTTTTCTCATCAGGTTCTAATTATTCGAACAATAACTTAGACCTTTCACTTTAAACAAGACAAGTACTAGGTTAGTTAACTAGTATTTCTTGTTAAGGCATTCGATTAGACTTGAATAACCGAACCCTACAGTTTGATAAGTCTAACTAAGATCAAAATTAACTTAGTTTCTCTTATCTTGAATCGAATTGGACTAAACAAATGATCCCGAAAACTTTTGTTAATCCATAAACAATTCATACAAACCAAATAAATCAACTTGCATAATCATTTATCTCAACATGAAGCAATTGAAACAACATAGACATTAAAGCACCGCAATTGCACCGTAATTTCGTTAAGCCTAAACAATTGATACCAAACAATAAATAAAGATAACAATAATTTTTTTTAATCGGAAATAATTGAATCATACACACACATACACACACATCCATACACATATAATGGAATAAACATTAATTGAACCGAAATTTTGTTAGGCAAAAGCAAAATATATGCAATAAAATCATGCTTTTCTTAAACAGGAAAACGATTAACTAACAAATTCGTTACGTCAAATTCCGCATCCCCTTCTCCTTTTCTTCGCATCTTTCCGGGGAGAATATCATCATGTTGTCATCCTCTCGTAAGACAAAAGAACAACAACAACACCAACCTTTACCAGTGAAAGGTTGAAAAACGGTTTTAACTAATGCATAGCAAAAGTTGAAAACCCGAAACACATATGCATTTATGCTAAACCAAAACGATTCAACATATTGTGACTTTTTCACACATGAGTTTCAATCGGAACCCCTTATGATCCTTCGGTAAAGCCTACCAACATGGGCTAGAACTTAATCCCGCTAAACCAAAAAGTCACCCAAACCATAAGGGTTCGCACATATGAGATCGAATATCAAGGTTATGAAAACTAAAATCAAACATCCCATAAACACATAGCAATAATATAAAGCATCAAGCACATGCTATGTAATCGAAAAACTATCACAAGAAAAATTATAAAATAATAATTTTATTCATAAATAATAGTTTTATTCAAAATAAACTTTATTGAAGGAGATCAAAAACTAATGTCTATTTTTTCTTGATAAATCTTTAAACAGTTTCTTAAAGATCATCTCCAATGTCCTCAAATTTTTCAGGATCTTCATCAACATCTCGACTGATATCTCGGATTCTGCACACAGTACCTTGGTTATGTTCATAGGCTAAAGCATTAACCTTTCGATTAATATTCCGAGCATACTCCCTATTACCGATTCCAAGTTTAATCAGTTTCCTTTGGTTACATATAATAGTTCTTAGTAATGTTGCCTGTCTATGATGAGTTTCAATAGTACTGAGGAGGACTTGTCGGAGATTGAGAATATCAATCTTAGCATCCAAACTGTTTTGGACAAGGAGATGAGTCACATCTTCCTTTTCTTTATCTTCACAACCAGATTTCTTGAAGGAATCAATATCAATAGTTTCATTGGAAGCCATTGCACTCAGCGCTTTTAGAAGTTTAGCTTGAGATCTGGTTAGAGAATATATTCTTTAGCATAAGTTCTCACACACGTTGAGTACATATACTAGAAAAATCTTTAACACATACCAAACATAGATGTCAGCCTTAAATAAATAATTCTGACAAGATTTGAAAGGATTTTCGCATCTTATGTGTTACTGAATCACAGCTTTCTTCGAAAAAAAATTATCTTCTAGATATCAAGAGATACTTTAAATAGGAAACTTATCATGTTTATACAAGTTGTTTGCAAGACAACTTTTCTAAACATGGAGACAAATTATGCATCTTCAGGTAGATTGTGTAAACTCTCTATGTTGAATAAAAGATTATTGACACGATACAGATTGCCCAGATATGTGTGCTTCCTTACATAAGTAGATTGGGCATTGTAAGGATGCACATTCCAACGCGATTAGGCGTTGGGGTGAGGATCTTCCTCACCAAATACCTTTTGAGGAATTTCTTCCTTCTTACTGTTAGGGACATTATCATGTTCCCTTGTGTGGGTTTTGAATCCATCCTCTTCATTAGGAATATTGCGAGATGTTATATCCTTGATTACATCTTGTGCCCAGGATGGTATGTTCCTTGAACTTGAACCCGTGTGATCTTGATCTGCCAACATACAGATTTTTGATGCATTTTGTTCAATACATTCTATATGTCCTCTTATGGTATCCATTCCTTGTTGGAAATGTTTTTCTAAACACTTGTCTAGATATACCTTTCGACATGTCTCTGTAAGAAGATCTTCAATAAGGATTTTATTCCTTATTTGTGAATGCTCCAGCGACTGAGTAAGAATTTCACACTCTGTAGTCTGTTGATGAACTTCGTTGCATAAAGCCAATATTTGTTCAAGATAATCTGCCAGATTATTTTGAAGACTAAGTGTTTCTCGCTTTCCTTCACAAATTCTTACAATCAATTGAACAATAAGTTCTAGGACATCATCTAGATTGTCAATGGTTTTTCCCATTTCTGAATAGTTTTCAACATGTTTGAAAAATCTTTCTAACATTTTACGAAATTCAAAACTTGGGTAGGCAAGTGAATCTAATCTCTTTTCACACTTTGAAAAAGACGATTTTTCACTTGAGATTGGTGTCAGATCCAAAAAATGTTTCTTGAGTTTCGGATTTATTCTTTTCTGATCAGGAACCTGAATTTCAATCAAGTTATCAGTCATAAACTTTTTCTTTGATTTACGAAAAAGACTTACGAGACCAATTTCCATTGACCATTTCTGAGACTTTATTCTCATTATCTTGACATACGTTAACTGAGTTCTTCATAAGTTTAGCCTTACTTTTCTTGTTTTGACTCATATCTTATAGGTTGGATCGCGCCAAACACAGATTGTTAGACCTTTTCGTGTTTGCCCGCTCTAATACCAATTGAAAAGACGAGGGTATCAAAATATACCTCAATCTAAAAAAATTCCACCTATAAGTCCTTTCTCCGAAAGTGATTGTCTATGGACTGAGTCGAGAAAATACAACTAATCGGTTCACACTTCGTGTGATCGTCTATGGATACGAGATCGAGACAATGCAACAACTAAGTATTATTACTTGATAATAGGTTCGGACTTAACCAAACACAATAGGATTGCTATCAAGTAATTAGGAATTAACGTTTGTGTATTTTACTTCTAATTATAATAAAAACAAGGGATATTTTGACTTTGGGTCACATAAAAGTGACCAGAGTTGTGTTTGGGTCACCCCAAAATTTTAATTAGAGTTTGGGTCACGAGACCACGGTTGACTGCGTTGACAGTTAAGGAAGTTAGTTAAGTACTGAAATGACCGAATAAATATTAAACTTTGATTTATTTACCAACCAAACCAGATAACTTCTGTTTGTCACGTGTATGGCTACTAATCATCCATAAAAACACAACAGAGATTAAAAACCCTATTAATCTCTTTCTCCTCCCCTCGACTATTCTCTTAATTTCTCCTCCCGTCGTCTGTTTTTCTAATTCTCTCTAAATCCTCTTTTCGGTGCGAATTAGTTCCTCTACAAAAATCTCTATAATGGTTGATGTTGTATTACGACTCAATACATTTCTCTTCTCCGCCCCTCTACTGGTAGTGATGGCTTCAGGTAAAGTCGTATTCAGAGATTGCTTTGTTTATAATGATGGAAGCTTTCAGGTAAAGTCGTAAAGATAACAGACCAGTGGGTCAATTCATTGATTCTGATGCGGTAAAGGAAGAATTAATTTGGGTTGATTCAATTAAGAAATTTATGTTGATTTAATTTAGAAATTTCAAAAATTAGGGTTCTTCATAGGTTTAGTCTTTTATTTTCTTTTATTTTTTTTAATGATTTTGTGTTGATTGATTGAATGGAAGTTTAAGTCAATTATTTGGACGAATTTCTTCATGATTGTAATTATGTTTGTGTGGTTGAAGTATATGTTTGTGTGGTTGAAGTATAAGAAATGGGGTTCTTCTGTTTCATCTTCCGTTGGTGGAGAAGGCGGCGGTGGTGGTGGTGGAGCTGGTGTGATTTACATTATTCTTTTTGCACGTGCAGTGCACATGCTGACACTTAACTAACACCGTTAGCAGGATACAAATTAATTTAAAACAAAATTATTTATGTAATGGTCAAGACGGTCAACGACGGTCTCGTGACCCAAACTCTAATTAAAATTTTGGGGTGACCCAAACGCAACTCTGGTCACTTTTATGTGACCCAAAGTCAAAATATCCCTAAAAACAATTATAATTGCGGAAACAGAAAAGTAAAAGACACAACAAGATTTTGTTAACGAGGAAACCGCAAATGCAGAAAAACCCCGGGACCTTGTCCAGAATTGAATACTCTCAGGATTAAGCCGCTAACAATATCTAAACCAACTTCGTATAGTTGAGACCAAGCAACTAAACCTATAGTTCACCTAGTTCCGTCTGTATCCCTGCGCCTCCAACTTGTAATAAGTCACGCACTTGGAACAATTCATTTGGTTCATATTCCAAATAGTAAAGGAACAATAGATCTGTTCAGTAACAACTCTTTTTCAAACAACGTGATATGAGTTTGAAAAAAGGCTCTTCCGTTTATCCCAATATAAACTCCTTTGTCGGGTTCTTAGATCAATCTATCAACAACTACCAAAGTAATTGCTTATACTATGAAATCATTACTATGAATCACAAATAAATGTATTGATGCCGATCTACACAACTAATCTATCCAATCTATCAAAAAGATAAACCGATTATAGTTGGATCCCCAGCCGATCAAGTTTTGTGCACACCAAAGATTATGAACTCAAATAAGAAATCTTCTTTGTCTTCAAATCTTCTTAGATCTTCAATAAACACCTGCAAACAATCAACTTGAATCTCTTGTGATCAATCACACACAGAACGGAGTCTGTTAACAATGAATTATCACAATACGTCTTTAGAACTAGAAACAGTATAAAGATCCCCGTCGAAACTTCGATCTAGTTTGAGTGAATCTTATATCAGAAGAGAAGATTCTCAAGCATAAAAAACTAGGTGCAATCAAAGTTCAATAACCGTTAGTCAATCAAATCAATCGAAAACTAATAATAAACTGCAATTATCTAGTTTCCCACCAACGGTACTCGTAGAGCTTCCCAATCCCAAAGAAGTCTTTAAAACGAGCGGTCGTAAGAGATTTCGCCTAATTAGGTTACTTTCCTCTCCGAATAGACGGCTCCACCAGTAACAACACAACAAGGTAGAAATGCAAACTTCAATATTTATAGACCAATGAAGTTTGGACACCAAGGAATTTCCAAAACCGAATATTCTCAAAGATATGCAATAAACACTAAATCGGTTTTCATAATTCCTGGAAATGCTCTATCCAAATATTGACCGAAATCTCAGTAGAAAATCTCTAATTAGTAAATGCACATTACAAATTTTTATTTTCTAAAAATATGCATTTAATTGCTGGAAATTAAAAGCATATAAAACTAAAAACCTTAATTAAAAGATTCTCAATTGATTTCGATCTGGGATTCTCCTTTAGCTATTAAGGAATATCGTTGAAAAATAATAGATAAGAATTACTGCACGTGTTCAAAGTATGTCGACATCTTTACTTTGTAAATCCTCTTTCATATTTACAATCTTGGAACCGATTTGCCACACTTCCAAACGAGTTTATAATTGGTTCATCTGATTTCCAAGAACTATGTGATTGATCAAAAACATTCAATCACCATTCATGGGTTTAACGGTTCTACCAAAACAAGTTTCGGTTCTACCAAAACAAGTTTCGGTTCTACCTCCAAGTGGATACTAGGATCGGTCACATTAGTTTCCAAAACTTTGTTAACTAAGTACTAGGATCGGTTACCACTATTTATGGTACTTACTTGTGATCGGTTGCACAAGTTATAGGATCTGTTACCCCAATAACTAAAACTTGTTAACCTACTACAAGGATTGATTACACATCTTGTGATTAGTCCCACCAAGTACTAGGATCGGTTACCCAATGACTAGAATTGATCACACCAATCACATATATCGATCATACCATCTCAGGTGATTACTTAAGATTGGTTTCACTAATAAAAGTCATACCGATACATAAGTCAGGCATTCTGAATAGTTTTAACAAGATACATAAACAAGTTATGAGCGGTTATACTAAACACACATATTGGTAATCAAATATTTGCAATGAATAACAATACTAATAAGCCTAGCGATTTCCTTTTCGATTCACAAAATAAGTTTATGAATGTACTTCCTTTAAACGAATGTAAAACATTGTTTCCTAGGACGAAATCTTCACCCATACCCATACATAATCACAGTAGCATTCATACGATTGTGTCGATGTCTAATATATGAAGTTCAAAAGGTAGGTGTTATTCTTCGTATTGTAATTCCTTAATACTACGTCTAACTAGAGTATAATCATACACAGCTTCGCATTTATGTTTTCAATATAGCACGACTTGAAAGATACGTTAGGAATGAAACAGTTCAAGTCAAAATATTGCTAACCTCAAGAGGAAGGATGATGTCGTCATTGTAGCTCTTTACTTCTTCACATTCTTCAAGTCTTTGAGTAATACTTGTATGTCTCATATCCTAATAACTTTCTAGTAAACCTATACAAAGTTGACTCTAGTAAATAATCAAGCGACTCTTTAAATGAGTTTTGGTTCACTAAAATATGACAACCAAACTTGACATACCAACGCTTGGTGGGTTCAACCGAGCTATGCTCTAACATTTACAATCAAGAATTGGCTCATTACAACACTTTTCTTGATTGCAGACTAGACCTTTCACTCCAGCAAAATGAGAAGCAGGTTTGATTACTTCTTTAGACATCCATACAAGAATTTTATGAAGTTTTTCATCCCGCAGTCGAAAATGACATCTCCTTTCAAGGTGACCTTTGTTTCCGCAATAATAACAGTTAAAGGGAATGTTTTTGATTGTTCTCATATGAGCTGTTTTTGAAGGTTGACAATCTTTGTTTTTAGGAACATCAGCTGCTGAAGGTAGTTTTTCTTTTGATGTCGGTGAAATTTTCACTTAGGAACTTGTCATTAGCACAGACAAAATTTATCTTACTAGTACTTGGAGCGTTTATTCCTTTATAGCCCAGACTACGTGTATCACGATGTTTTTTACATGCTACCAGCATAGTGGATAATTTTGTAGAGCTAGCATTAAATCTTTTTAGATTTTCTTCCAGTGATTTTACCTTATCAAGAGCAGCAGCTAGATCAGCCTCCAATTGTTTTTCTCTGGTGAGAAAGCCCATTTCTCTGTCATTAAAACATTTTTGTTGAGAGTCATATCTTGCTTCAGTTTCTGCAAGTCTTTCTTTCAACACAAAGAGATTTCGACGAAGATTATCACATTCAGAATTTTTTGAACGCACATCTTCTTCACGATCTTTAAGAAGAGATTGTAAGAGTTTATAACCACAATCATATCCCTCAAAGAGTTTTCTCAATTTCCTGTTTTCTAGACAGAGAGGAGTCAGAAATTCAGCCAAGCAGGCCGTTGACTTATTTTTCTTTAGGATTTGGTCGAAAAGCTTGATATTGTGAGACTTCCTCATCAACATCTTGTCCCTCATCTGAATCACTTTCATCTGAAAGATCATCCAACTGTTCATCTAGGAGTTTTTCCCAATTGAGCGCAGTTTCAGACAATGGATAAGACGTGAGATATTTCTCAGGAGACTCAAGGATTTGAACCAAGTCAGAATATTTCTGAACTGATGTTGCATTGTCAGAGATAACACTACTATCCATAGATTCATATCGCTACAAACACCAACTTATGAGGTCTTAAACGTGTTTGCTTGCTACGATACCAATTGAAAAAGCGGGGGTCTAACAACCACACCCAATATTTCGTTTAGCAATATGTATGGACTAACTCCAATATAATTCTAAGAGCACCAACTAATAAAGCGATCTCAATCAAGAAATATATCCAAGAGTTATATCTCTGTTTCTTAATGTAATCATCAAATTAAACAAATAGAAATCCGTGAGCCTGATTATTATAAGAAACAACTTGGACGATATCAAAAACCAATATCCAAGGGTCAATCAATTTAATCAACAACCAAAGGTTGGATTCACAATTGATTGAACTTAAGCACAACCTGATATATTTCAATTAGATAAACAAATATAATACGGAAAAGAAATAACACAGACACCATAAGTTTTGTTAACGAGGAAACAACAAATGCAAAAAAAAAAAACGAGACCTAGTCCATATTTGAACACCACACTGTATTAAGCTGCTACACATACTAGCCTACTCCAAATTAACTTCAGACTGGAATGTAGTTTAGCCCTAACCAATCTCACACTGATCAAGGTACAGTCTCGTTCCTTACGCCTCTAGAACCACGCCGGATTCTGCACACTTGATTCCCTTAGCTGATTTCACCCACAACTAAGAGTTGCTACGACCCAAAGTCAATGACTTGATAACCCAATCTGTCTCACACAGAAAAGTCTATTGAATAGATAAATCTGTCTCCCACAGATATACCTATGAGTTTTGTTTCGTCTTTTGATAAATCAGGGTGAACAGGAACCAATTGATATTACTAGACTTATATTACCGAAGAACAGCCTAGAAATATCAATCACCTCACAATAATCTTAATCGTATGGTAGCGAAACAAGATATTGTGGAATCATAAACGATGAGACGAAGATGTTTGTGACTACTTACTATCTTGCCTATCGGAGGTTAAATCTCGAGCAAATCTTAGAGAAGATAATACTCAACATGATAATAAACAGCAAGATCAGAACACGCAACTACAAAGAAAATAGTTGGGTCAGCTTCACAATCCCAATGAAGTCTTTAAGTCGTTAACCTACAGGGTTTCGAAAAAACCTAAGGTTAAAGGAGAATTGACTCTAGTCGCAACTAGTATCACACATGAGGTGTGGGGATTAGGTTTCCCAATTTCTAGGGTTCTCCTTTATAAAATCTTCAAATCATGGTTTGCAATCAATGTTACCTTGGTAACAAAGCATTCAATATTCACCGTTACATGAAAACATGATTAGACTCAAGCTAATATCTTTCAACCATTAGGTCGAACTTAGGTTGTTACACACAAATGAAAAGTGACTTCATTTAGATATGAGTAACCGTACCTAAACGTGTACACCTTTGTTGTCTCAACAATAGTTAACCGAAGTTAGCCATATGAACACTTTCATATCAACTATATTCATCTCAACCATAACTAGTTCAAATGACTCAAATGAAACTAGTTCTAGAGTTGTTCAATTGTTTATATTCTCATAGAAGTATACAAGACACAATTGAAGTAAAATCGATTTTGATTAACTCGAATCAATTCATGAACATTATAGCTACGGTTTGAAAACGATTCCATTCCTTATTATATAAATGTATTACTTCATGAAGAAACCGATTTTAGAACATAACCTACTCAGGTATGCATACGGGTACGCATACCTAAGTGGTCGGACTATATTTGGGTTCGCCAGTATGCGAACGTGTACGCATACCACCAAACTCAGTTAAATTTCGAAACTTGAAACTCACGCCAGTACGCATACCGGTATGCATACTAAGTTCCCGGATTTTCATTAACCAACCAATACACATACGGGTATGCATACTATGGTTCTCAGACTTGGAATAACTTGCAACAGTTAGCATACAAGAACGCATACTGTGATATATCCAATCATGGTTATTTTTTCTAAACTCCCATATCAATCATTGAAACATTCTTAGAAGACGACAATAGTTGTCTCACACAAACTATTAACTTCAAAGCAATTTTCACATGATCGAATGATCAGAACAAAATATTCTGAGTCTACTCAAATTACTGTCTCAGACAAATCATGTAAGATGTTACAAGGCGATTTTAACATGATTATCTTTTAACTTTTGTCAAGAATATAAGATGAACTTGGTTAAAGCGAAAGCTTACTAACTCATATTTCGAGAAATATGTAAGCGAGTTAAACTCAGCTCGAAATATCAAATGTGTATAATCAGATTCTATATAGTTATACGAATTTTGTCTCAAATAGGAGATAGAGTAGATAGACTTTTGAGTGATAGATTAGTTCAAGTCTCCACATACCTTTTGTTGATGAAGTTCCACAAGATCCCCTTAGTAGTTCTTCATCTTCAATTGATGAACGCCGTGAAGTCTAAAGCTCAACTACACTTTCTATCCTAATCCGAGACTTAGCCATAAGTAGACTAGAAATCAAAACTTATAGTTTTGGCAACTAAACTTGACAAATAAGCTTGAGATAGCAACGCTTGCGAGTTTGACCGAGCAGTGCTCTAACATTTTGTTTTCAATACTATTAAGAAGAAAAAGCTAGTGGAAGTAAAGAGTATGCCAGAAGATTTGTTTTTAGTTTTTGGGTTAGATACGATGGCATCAGAACCTGGAGAAGGAGAAACTACCAAATCTAAAGTTGAGAGGACATATGGTCCACTGATAACCCGAATAACTCTTAAGGATCCAACTATGTTGGGGAAACTGGATGTGGAGAAGAAAATCTTGCGTATAATGAAAGAAAAACCAAAGTTGCAAAGGGAGATTGAAAGAAATGATGAGGACTTGGTAGTGTTGTTTGGGATATACCTGTGCATCACTGTTTTTTTTTTTTACCCAAGCGAACGAAAGCATGCTTACCAAGAGCAATTTTGCTGACTTTGAAACATTGGATAAAATCAAAAAAAAACTAACTGGCCGGTTCATATACATAAATATCTGATGGATAACATTAGAAAGCATATCGAGTCACCACTTAAAGTCAACAGTTTTATGATATACTTGTTGGTAAGTTACATATGTTAAGTTGTACCATTTTAAATGCTTTAGTTTATTGTCTCTGTTGGGTCATATCACATTTCTAGTTTTTTACATGTTTGTTAATGGAGTATTGGTTTGCTGAACACAACAAAAGCATGACGCCAAGCAGTGAGCAAGGTTTCCCAAGGATTCTAAGGTGGATCATCAGTGACATCAGCGATATAATCGAAAGAGACCTAAATGACGCGGTGAAAAGGGTAACTCGATAACTTTCTTACGGTAGTGATTTCTTGCTACATGTATACATTAATATACACCTTGATAAGGTGTACAAATGGTGATAAATTTTGAATTTTGTCATGTGTACAACAATATACACCTGTAACACAGGTGTAAAAAGATGTACACATGTGATCCATATTGATACTTTGGCATATTTTCAGATGCAACCAGAATGGGTAAAGGCTTGTAGTGATGAATAGCAACATGTTTTGGATGAGTACCAAAATAATAGGCAAGAAAATAGCACAAATGCGCTGAAGGAAAAGTTGCGCATATCACTAATGCAAAGAGGTGAAGTATATGAAGATCTTTCTGACTTGCAGGTTAAACATGAAAGGCTTATTACTTTCATTGAAGAAAAAAACCTAAAAATTTATGCATCTGATCTGTATAGTTAGCCAGACGATACAGTGATTGTTGATTTATGTGTTAACACTTTGCAAGAAATCATTTCATTTACAAAAGCATTAAAATGTGAGGATGGAAGTGAATATGACAAGAATTAGGATGAGGACGATGATGGGAGGAGGAGGATGATGACGAGGAGGGTGGCAAAGGTGATGATGATGACGAGGAGGGTGGCAAAGGTGATGATGTGGATGATGATAATGATAAGGAGGGTGGCAAAGGTGGTGATGTGGATGATGATGATGACAAGGATGGTGGCAAAGGTGGTGATGAGGAGGATGGAAGTGGATCTGACAAGAATGAAGTTTCGTCTGAAACTCCTGAAAAGACCAATGGGGAAAATGAAGAAAATGATGGAAGTGAATATGACAAAGGAGTTCAGTCTGAAACTGCTAGCAAGTCGAGGTATGATGATATCAGCTTACATTTCTTTTCATTTTCTGTATGTGTACATACTTGTACACCAGCGCTAACAATCATACATACTTCATATTCTTATGCACAACTTTGTAAGCAATTAAAATATCTCAAATAAAATTGTATTTTAAGCACTCCTCTGTTAAAGACAAATGAATAAGAGGATGGGAAGGATGGAACAAGCCGAGGAGTTGAGTCTGAAATGCTAACAAGCCGAGGTATGAAGAAAATAATCTCAGCTCGCATTTCTTTTCATTTTTTGTATATGTGTACCAAGATGTACACCTTTGTGATTTCTTCATTGTGTGTGTACAAAGTTGTACACTTTGTACATACTAACAAAATTGCATTTTTTCAGCACACCTCTGTCAAAGACAAATGAAATTCTTGAAGATCAACAAGACCAGATGCACATTGTTAACCAGGATGTGATGGACACAACTGAAACCACTGAAGAAACATTTGATTTTACTGCGTTCATCTCAGTTCAAGTCATATCTCAGCTGGACCCTGAAGGCATGCTGTCGGTTGAAGAAGATGTCCTTTTACTCATACAGGGAGAAGAGCCAGAGAAGGAGCCTTATACAACGATTGATGATCTTCTAGAGAATATGTCAGAATCTGTATTTTTGAAGCTTGAAAAAGGCTGTTTTAGAACGGCACCAACTGAAGTCAAGGTAAAGATGGAAACCATGTTCCGTTTCAATTGTCCAAGTTTTTCGTTATTGAGCCAAGAAGATCCAAAAGAACAGTCGTCACATAAATCATTATCCAATGAAGATGTACGAGGTAGGATCATTGCAGAAGCAATCCAATTCATCCAACAACATGAAAGTGAATTTTTAGTAGTCAAGAAATCGAAGAATAGAATACAACAACAAAGACAATAGCAGGAAAAATGAGGGAAGCAGAGATGTTGAGGACACAAGTAGCTAGAAAGTTGTCCAAGATACCACAAAAAAAGTTGCAAGGAAAAATCTAGATCCTGAGTTCACCGTTGTGGGTAAAACCATACCAGTTAGGATAAAAGCCGATCAAAAAGGCAAGGGTAAGGTACAAGAAGCAGGATATCCTGAACCACTAAAGAGAAAGGAAGATGACTACCATCCTCCTGATCCATTGCCAGATGTTCGTCAATCCCAATTATACCAAGCCATGAAACCAGGAGATGACTAAATAAGGATACAAAAGTTCTTTGACTATGCAAGTTTGGGGTAAGTTCACAAAACACTACCTCGCACTCTCCACATGACTGAATCTTATAAAAAAAGTTACGTACACCATGTTAATATTTCCTTTATGATTCTGCAACACTGTAACTTGGGAACTTAATAGACAAGAAGATCCAAGAGTGAGGGAAGATATTCTGATTGTGGGACGAGTACTACGTGAACTGATATTCAACAAAGATATGGATCAAGAGGTACTGCAGTTCTACATCCATCAACGTAGATGAGTAATTGTTAGAGATAACATTCGTCATCCAGAAGATAAAAAATACCTGAGATGTGAAATAATGAGTCCTACTACATGTGTAAGTTTCTCAAAACAAATAAAAATGTCAAATATAATTCAGCTTACTTAGATACTTTAATGTTGTATACATAGTTCTACACCTAATTGACGTGGCATGTTCTATGTGTTTGTAGATTTGTTTAGGTGTGTACATGGTTGTACACCAGTATGATATATGATTGATACATGGTCTGTTAAGTGTTGGCATGGATGGTTGATTGTTAGATTTATTTAGGTGTGTATATAGTTGTACACCTATATCATACATCATGGATATACGGTCTGTTTTCAGGCCTAAAATGTTTGATTTGTTAGTTTTTTGTATGAGTGTACATGCTTGTACACTAGTGATATCTCACGCATATATGGTTCGATTTAGGTGTACCTAATTCATTTTAATTTCTAACAAATTATTGATTGCACTACTATGTGAAGCATAATATCATCAACATGGTACAAGAGCTTGTGGTTGATTTCGTAAGGGACATGCCCGAGAATCTAGAAGTTCTAGTAATACCGTGAATTACTCTACAAAGCAAATGATAGTAGGAAGGCACTGGTCGCTGACTCGCTATTGAGATTTGATTTCGAAGATCTTGAATGGAAGTGGTATAACTCCTTGCACTCAGAAAATGAGAAGACATATAAATATGATGCATAGCGAATGGCAGATGTGGTGCAATTATAACTCAACAAGAAGAGAGCGTTAAAGGGTCATCCACCTATAGAAGAGCACGAAATAAATGTCATGCCATGCCTGCACAAGGAGTCGACCCGGAATGCCTCATATACACTTGTTACTTTATGAAACGAAGTCTGAAGAAAACAAAAAATATCGAAAAATATGAGCAGAAGGCCGAAGACATTTGTCAGCAAATGAGAGATCAAAATTGGTGGCCAGGATGCTGAAAAAATCGGAGGTTATGAAAAAGTGTGGGATGTAGCAAATGATTACCAGCACAAGGAGTGACGTAAGATTAGAGGAATGCAACCATTAAAGAGGAAGATGAGTTTTTAATCTTCATACAAGATCACTTTCTGAAATGCTTCTAAACATTTTTAATCTCCAGACAACTTTCTAAATTTCAGTTTTCAACTTTCTGTTTAAGACTTATCACTACTATAAAGACCTTGAATTAACCTTTTTATTAGTTTCAATATTGATGTTTTGAATGTAGACTTGTGTCAGTACTAAGGTGTATATTACATGTTAGGAAATATTAAGGCACACATGATTAAGCACATGTACTGACATGGTAGAAAATCCCAATAATTGAAGTGTACAGGAAGGTGTACATAATGATACACATGTACTGACAAATTTTTCTAATTATCCAGGCCTGCAGAACTGAAAACATAGAATTGAAACACTAAACATAGAATTAAAAAGGCATTAGCAAAAGTAATTATACAGAAATGAAAACATATAATCTTTCTAAACAAAATAATATAGTATCATCCATTGTACAACAAGGTGTACATAAAGGTACACATTTAATGACAGGTAAGAAAACTAAAGTGCACAAGAAGGTGTACATAATACTACACATGTCCCGACACTAATTATCCACGCATAGAAAATTGAAAAGACATTACCAAAAGTAAAAACCAAAAACATAGAATCTTTCGAACAAATCAAACATAGTAAAAAGCATTAAGGAAGGGGGCAGGTAACTCGGTTGTGATGACCAAGGGTGAAGCACTTTGTGCACATCATATCCCTCTTTTGCTTCTCCCAAGCATTCTTGATATGATGTGTTCTTCGTCTACCAAGTGGAGGAACACGAATAGGAACAACAACCCCATCACTAGGATCATAAGCCTGCGGCTTGTCAAAATTTGGGATGGGGCATATGATCTCATGGTATGCCAAGTTGAACCATTCAGTGGTGAAATATGGCTCAACAAATGAATAGATGTCCTCCCTCATAGCTTGAATGGCAGCATAAGCATGTGCACAAGGAAAACCATTAAGCCGCCACCTGTGACACGTACAAGTTTTCTGCAAAAAAATTACACAACGAGACATGGGAGAATGGAATTCATACAATCTTTCCCCGGATTCACTAACTGTTAGAGCATTGCTCGGTTGAACCCACCAAGCGTTGGTATGTCAAGTTTGGTTGTCATATTTTAGTGAACCAAAACTTATTTAAAGAGTCGCTTGATTATTTACTAGAGTCAACTTTGTATAGGTTAGCTTGAAAGTATTAGGATATGAGACATCACAAGTATTACGTGAAGACTTGAAGGATGTGAAGAAGTAAGGAGCTACAACGACGACATCATCCTTCCACTTGAGGTTAATAATATTTGACTTGAACTATGTCATTCCCTAACGTATCTTTCAAGTCGTGCATATTGAAAATATAACTGCGAAGTTGTGAATGATTATACTCTATTTATACATAGTATTAAGAAATACAATACGAAGTTGTTTATGGGTAAAAACTGATTCTGCTGTTTTTGGTAATTTGGGGTGTGTTGAATGAGAAACGAATCTAAACCCTAAACAAATGCACTGCACGGGAATGCTTTTAGGTTCGAGAAATCAATCTGTAAGACTCTGGCCTAAACCAAGAAATGGTCGTTCCAGATTCAATTCGGTCACAAGGTGAAGGAGAAGGGTTGATCTTAGGGAGGGAAGCGAAGAAGGTGTTTGAGATCAGAGTGTTGAAGGTGTGGTTGTTTATGACTTGCGTATCAGAAAATTGTTTCTGGCTACTTGTGTTGATAACACTTGTCCCTCCTTTTCGAAATAGATTGAAAGTCTATTTATACAAGTCATTTGAGCGTAACCCTTCATCTCGTAGGAAGTGGAGGAAGTTAAGTAGTGGAGTAATGGAGTTGTGTAAGAGGTGGTGATCATTGCGTGATCACACCTTCACCCATTACTCCATCATGGTTAACCGTCCATCTTTTCCTAACACGTTCTCGTAATGGGCGCGTTGCACGCCGCACGCTGTAAACCGCCAGACCAATACCCCAGTAAGCATCCCCCAGTTTGTGACATGTTTGATGTCTCGAACGAGTGGGTCAAGTCGTGGAACCCGCCGCGGAGAATAGCATGGGGCTATTAGGTGAAACAACTAAGTTATTTATGAGGCCAACATGAAACATCGTATGTGATTAATGTGAAGCATCACATTTAAACAGCTCAATATCGATGTGTATGAAGCATCATTGTTTTAGAGCCTGATTGCATAAGTCGCGGATTGGCGTCTTAAAATGGAGGCATGATCGACCACCTTTAGGTGATCGTTTGAGGACCCTGCGGTCAAGTCATCACTTGGTCGATCGCCTCATGTGGAAGAAGGATGGCCGGTCTTCACAATGTTGCTTTGTTTGTTTTCTAAAAATAAATCTATACCATCCAACTAGGCTGGCGAAGTTGGATGGTCGTGATCGTTTGCGGCAGTTTCAAACTGCCATTGACGCGACTTTAGGGTTTAGGGGGCCGCACGGCCAACCCTCTTTGGGCGAGCGATTTCGAGGTTTCGATCGTCAGCTCGAGCAGGTCGGTCGGTCATACGTGAAGGAGGGCCGACAGTGATCACGTTGATGTCTCCAAGGCCGTTTGAGGTTAAATCTAAGCCACTCAAATCAGCTAGCGAAGATGAGTGGTCGAGATCGATTTGCGTCAGTAATGCATTGCCGCAAAGTAATTTTAGGTTTTTCGAAACATCGTGTTCACACTTTTTTGGGCTGGTGTTTTGATGCGCTTTGGCCTTGCTATGAGCAAGTCGATCGACCACGTGTGGAGTTGGTTCGATGTTGAACGCGTTGGTATCTCCTTGATCATTTGAAACACGATCTAAGCCGTCCAATTAGGCTGGCGAAGTTGGACGGATGCGATTAATTAGTGGCAGCTATGTAATGCTGCTTATTCAATTTAGGGTTTTAGAGGCTGCGCGATCACCCTCCTTGGGGCCGTCGTTTTAATGTGCTTTGGTCCTGTTGGTAACAGGTCGATCGACCAATGGAGATCTTGGGCCGATGGTGAATACATCAACATCTCTTTGATTACTCGACATGCGATCTAAGCCGTCCAACTAGGCCGGCTAAGTTGGACGGACGTGATGCATTTTGAGACCGTTTTTGCCGGTCTCAATTCGTTTGAGTCATGTTATGCAGTGTGAATGCCCACGTTTAGGTTGGTGTTCGGAGCACTGGTGAACGAGCTACATAGGGCTCGATCAACTAGGGCATTAGTGGGCCCGCCGGTGATTGCCTAGCTCTGTTAGGGGCAGGCTAGGCTTATTGAATCGCGCGACCATGATTATTTTGAGACTGATATTAATAGTCTAGATTTTTCGAAGGAATTTAAGCGTGCTCGATGGCACTATCTTTCAATTAAAGGCGTGTTAACACGCTAATCTCTTTGTAGAGGGTGATGCAGCCCATGTGGGTACTTCCATGCGGGTCTCAATACAGACATTTCGGGAGATTCATGCTACTCTGCTGAGAATGAACATTCGATCGTCATGTCATGTCAATAATAAGAGTTCGGCTGGGAACATAGCACGGGAAAATACCGGGCGAGTCATGCATTAGTTAACAATGCTGGCATAATAATATAGAATTCACAGAATACTTGGGATTACTACTATGCGCACCATTCAGAATGAATTTCATATATACTGAGTTGTTCAACACATGTGTAAATAAAGAGGTTTGAGCACTCGTTACTTTCAAATGGCCTTTATTCCTTTGCAGGACGACAACGCATTAAATACGGGATTTTACAATTCTGACCATAAATTGAAAGCCACCATCAACATTAAGTCCCCTGCTTAGCTCGTAATGATAATGCCATTGCGGGATAAGCATTAGATGGTGATATATAAAAGTAAAAGACGAAACAGAGGGGACTTACTCGAATGAGCTTTATCGACCGTCATCGATTGGTCCATGCGACGGCATCAACATGGCCGTCGAGTCTTGGCGGGTCCGGCGACCTTGCCGCGGCTGTGAGGTATTAGCGGGCCCATATGCCCCTCCTTGTGTTCGAGCCAAAGAAGGAATCCTTCTCCCATATGGATTCCGCAAGCATGCCTCTATAAAAGGGAGTCGACCGCTCTTTTTTTTTATTATTCGCTCGCTCGAAGGTCTTGTGGCAGCTACGTTCTCTCATCGTCGTTCTCAGCCGTTGGAGCATCCGCGACCAGTAAGGTACTTCTCCGTTTCATTTTTTTTTTCTTAGCGGATATAAATCCTAGTTTTAGGTACAGCTTCCTTGAACTTGAAAAATCCATTCCATTATGAATGAAACTTCTTTGTTGATAATATTGTAGTGAATTCCTCCCATAGAATTGATAGCGAAGTAGTTAGCATTGCTAAAGTCACGAATAAACGGGCAAACCCAAGTTGAATGCCATTGTTTGCTCCTTTTCTTCTTTCTTCTTCGCATGGAAAACCTAGTTTTGGGTTGTGATTGATGCAAAACTTAGCTGTAGGTTTCGACAGTGAGCATAATACCCATAATAAGCCGTTGGTCCATCCTGCGTTCAACTTGGCCGCGGCCATACATCCCACGGCCAGTACACGACCTTCGTATGTTCCCTCTCCATTTTGAATGGGCGAAAGCTCCACTGAGTCTTGGATGCGTTCGTGTGTTCGACCGAAAGAGGATGATTGAGCATGAGAGGGTGATCGAGTATGTGACGACCAGGAGGATGATCGAGCATGTGACAGCCTTGTTCGGCCCATTGTGGGCGTCTGTCCCGCGACTAATATTTTTTTTTTTAATCTCGTTGGCTTGTTCATCCACGCGTTTCTTCGTCTATGAGCTTTAGAGCATTAGCAACCATGTCGAATAGATTGTGTGCATGATTCCTCTTATGGCATGAAATAATGACTCTTTTCCATTTCGTTTCATTGCAGTTATTGGAAGTGAACTTAAGAAATTCTCGTTAAGATGTCACATGGAAATACTTCTGCCGCCAAGCCAGGAAATGCTAACAACGCCAAGGACATGCCAAATATAGATGATGAGTTGTTTATTGTGCCTTTCCCGAACGTTAGAACTTATCTTAACCATAAGATGATTCTGCTTACAGACTCAGAAAATGAAGAGGCTCCCCCTTCAGTTCCTCCAACATATGTGATGAGGTTCTATCTTCGGAAGAACGAATATCTAGCTTCTCCTATTGATTTCAAGGTTTTCCACACTCCGCTGAGCTCTTATGAAGGATGGATGAGGCACATGTTGAGTAATGATCTCATCAAAGACAACTTAACCAAAGCGCAGATCGTCGAAGCTGTCATGGCATCTGCAACACTTCACATTAGGAAAGACACTGCAGGTTTGATCACTTTCATTTCTCGATGGTGTCCTTCCACTCATACGACCATATGTAGATGGGGAGAAATGACTATTACTTTGGAAAGTGTAGCCGTGTTGCTGAATCTCCCAATTGCGGGAAGTTTCAACTATAAACTATCCACCGCAGAAGGCGTCATGCTCGATGCCTTAGTTCGGAAGACAGAAGAATATAACCAACAGAAAAAGGGTGAAAAATGCTTTTATACTTGGTGGGTGTCCGAATGGTTCCCTACGAAACCGAGGCCAGGCCAAGTGTTGGATGATGAACTCAGCGTCGTCGCATTTCTGTCTTTGTGGCTGTCTAGAGACATCTTTGATGATGGTTCGGGTAAAAAGACCATAAGAAATGATCTTATTATGTTTTCTATTAAATTGGCGCAAGGCGTGGTCCTCCCCTTAGGCAGCATACATGCATGCTTCCAACGGATACAAGAAAGTGGAATCGTATGTTCACATCGCTTTCCTTCAGGCGTGATTATGGGAACACTTCAAAGGTTATGCTCCTGTCCCTACAACTTCGTCTTCTAATTTGTATGGTGGTTCGAGAATACTCCGTTGGAAAAACAAACGTCCGAAACCTGGGTTGAGGCTTATTGATTTTCTCGATAACGTGTATGCCATAGATTTCCGCCCGTGGGGGCCTGCTCATTCTTCTGTGGTTCAACCGAAAACCTTTGCTACTGCTCCTGACACTGTGTTGCACACCGATGGAAAGGATATGAGCCCTGGAGAGATTATATTCCTGCGAAGTTGTACACCCGGGTATGTTCCATCCTTTTTTGATAAGTCCCTTACTGCGGTTCCTTATAATATTGACAGAGTCGCTCATCAAATGGGATTCGATCAAGGTATCTTGTTCGATCGTCCGTCAATGCCTTCGGCGGAGCTTGTACCGTCTGTCCTCGATGCTAGCATCTTTGCAACGAAGCAGAGTCTTCCATTCTTGCTCCTTGGAAGAAAACCAGCGACGACTTGTGGGTATAAAAAAATTTGGAGGGAAGAGCTGTTAGCTTTTCAAAAGTTCTCGGAGGAAGCCGTGATAGTTCCTCGCGGTGAGCCATCTCCCGAAATTTTGAAGCAGCATAAACGGTTGAAGCCGCTTCCGGGCAAGCGAACCAGAGCTGATGCTTCTGATGATTACAGTCCCCAAGATGCAAGAGCGAAGTCTAAGAAGCAGGCAAGTGGACCGGTGGTTTTCAATTCTTCCCACATGCAGGTACTTTAAGTTTTTCGTCTTTCGGTCCACTGATTTTATTCATTTCTGAAAATCTTTGCTAAATGTGCTTCTTACTTAAAATCAGGGTCTCAGGAAGGTAAACGCTTTTACGAGGCTGGCACGCAGTCATAATGCAACTTTAGAGAAATCCGGCAATACTAAACCTCTTGAGGATGAAGAAGAGGATGGTGAAGGTTCGGTCCACGATGAAGGAAACGTCTCCAGATGTAGTAGGGAGCTTGACCGTTTCAGTGAACCGGGAGGTGAGATCGTGATAGATACCAATCTTGAGGTTGAGGGAAATGATAATGCAGGAGCAACTGGAGATGTTACATCCGTGGTTGTGGATGCGTTTCCCTTTAAAGAGCTTCCTGTGACTGACACGATATTGGTTGTGCACTCCACCGTTGCTGGTGTCATCTTTGACCCTCTTTTCGACGCCCCTTTCGTGGATCATATGCTGGTTGGTGGATTCAACGTGCCAGCTAAGTATGAAGAGTTATACACCAAGATATGGAAGAAGAATGGTCATATCTCCACTTCCAAGAAGCTTAAAAGTCGTTTTGCATTAGTCAAGCGTGTCGAAGAAGCTTTATCCTCCATTTATGGCATGAGCATTGTGACTGGACGCACCGTTTCCGAGGAAGTGGTTTCGAACTGGGAATTCCACCGAGACGTGTTCGTGAAGTACGAGTTCAACGCCTCTTGGTTCTGTGAAGGATTCGTTGAAGTCCAGAAGTTGCAATGCAGAATGAAGGATGTTCCGTCTATGGATTTCATTACTCAACAAGAGGCAGAAGTCGAGCGATTGTCCCAGGAGTTGAAGCTGAAGCAGACTGCTCTCCAGAACATGAAAGATGCTTTTTCCAAGAAGAACGAGTTGTTGCTGGATGACTTTCCTTGAATAGTTTATGCTTTTTCTTTATTTTTAGGTATCTTTGAGTGATGTGAGGAATTCTTTTCACGGTTTGGTGATTTTCTCTCTTTGGTTTTGAACTAGCAAGTGATTGCTTTTTATGAAGATATTTGAATTTGATTTTGGGATAATTTATGAGTAGTTTTCTCTGAGAGGAATTATGACTGGGTCAATAGAAATTCCAGAAATTCTCATTTTTGAATGCAAGTAATGTACCTTAGAGAAATTGTATATGTCGTATGAAAATTGTAAACATCACACGAAAGGAAAACATGTAAAGCGAAACATAAGATGGAGATTGGGAACGACAATGACTTCATTCCCAAAAAAAAATGGGACGCGTGCGTCGAGTCCCCAGTAAATTTCCAAAGATTTCTCGTACAAATAATTGTTTTAACGAGATTTACTTGTTGACGAGGTTCCAATGAACGAAATTGGGCTTTCCCAGAAAATTGCTTAAAATCCAAGTTGCGACCCGAGTTGTTGTAACACGCTTCTGCTAATGACTTCTGCTAATAAAAAGTCCCCATCTAATTCGATTTCTCCTTTGAAACTGCACACGTCGGCTTGTGGAGAGATGAAATATTCTCAGTTCATAGGTGCAACTCCCTTGAGTTGATTTTCTCCCAAACAATGCGTTTCAGGTCGTTGCATTCACGGGTGGGGTGATGGATGAATCTGTGGTAATGGAAATATCGCGGATCAATCATCTCTTGATCAGTTGGTGAACGTCATACAGGAGGTAGTTGAACTACTCCATCTTGCACCCAAGCCTCCAACAACTCCAGAACCTTTCTCATTGAAAACGGGAAGTGCGGGTATTCTGAGTCTAGTTTTTCCTGTGTTTGCAGCTGTTGTCCTGAAAATTCTTGCAGTTTTTGGTACGAGGCTCGTTTCGAGGGTGTGGCTGTATTGTGCGTTGACACAGACGTGGACCATTTAATTAGGTGGTTTTTCCGAAGTGTGACTTCTCCCGAGGGTCCCACATTAATGGTATTGTGACGCGGTTGAACTGAGTACCGTTCATTAGTGAAGCTTTTGTCTTCGTGGCGGTCTTGACAAATTTCCCTTCTTCTGGTGCTTCTTTGCTCGGTAAAGTCGTGGTGGCTGGGGATGTGGATTGTTGGACAACTCTCCGAACTTCTACAAGCGTCTTGAGATATATACTCTCCAACAGAGTTTCATAAGCCGGGCCTTCGTTCTTATTCTGCGGGTATTGCGACACTCCTGGCGAGTCCGTCTTCCCGTGAAACTGCTTCGGCCCCTTATTTCTAGCGGAATTTTGTTGATTGTTTCCTTTCGGCTCATATCCGACGTGGTTACGTATCCTGTCTGTACCTCCATTGCCGGAAGCACGGATCTCAGATAAAGACCCGATATCATCTTTATCGTTGATGGTGTTCTCCGGGCGCATGTTAGCCGTCTCCTTCCACAACCGTCTTACCATACTTCTTAGAAGACAAAGCGTCTCATTTTGTTGTTTTAAGATATCAGCCTAACTTTCGAGGATATCTTTTAACACCCTGGATATGTCTTCTACGGTGATTGTGCTTCGATCATTCATGACTTTTGGAGAACCCGGCTGATGAGGATGTGTTACAGAGTAGAATTTAGGATTTGTGATTGAAATAAAATTGGGTTAATGAATGTATTTAAACCCAAAATCCACCCTCTCGAATTCGAGAAAATCGATATGAATTTTGAAGATCGATCTTGCAACCGAGTGATTAATCTCCCGCTGTGGTCGCCAGTTGTTTATGGGTAAAAACTGATTCTGCTGTTTTTGGTAATTTTGGGTGTGTTGAATGAGAAACGAATCTAAACCCTAAACAAATGCACTGCACGGGAATGCTTTTAGGTTTGAGAAATCAATCTGTAAGACTCTGGCCTAAACCAAGAAATGGCCGTTCCAGATTCAATTCCGTCACAAGGTGAAGGAGAAAGGTTGATCTTAGGGAGGGAAGCGGAGAAGGTGTTTGATCAGAGTGTTGAAGGTGTGGTTGTTTATGACTTGCGTATCAGAAAATGGTTTCTGGCTACTTGTGTTGATAACACTTGTCCCCCCTTTTCGAAATAGATTGAAAGTCTATTTATACAAGTCATTTGAGCGCAACCCTTGATCTCGTAGGAAGTGGAGGAAGTTAAGTAGTGGATTAATGGAGTTGTGTAAGAGGTGGTGATCATTGCGTGATCACACCTTCACCCATTACTCCATCATGGTTAACCGTCCATCTTTTCCTAACACGTTCTCATAATAGGCGCGTTGCACGCCGCACGCGGTAAACCGCCAGACCAATATCCCAGTAAGCATCCCCCAGTTTGTGACATGTTTGATATCTCGAACGAGTGGGTCAAGTCGTGGGACCCGCCACAGAGAATAGCATGGTGCTATTAGGTGAAACAACTAAGTTGTTTATGAGGCCGACATGAAACATCGTATGTGATGCATGTGAAGCATCGCATTTAAACAGCTCAATATCGATGTGTATGAAGCATCATTGTTTTAGAGCCTGATTGCATAAGTCGCGGATTGGCATCTTAAAAGGAGGCATGATCGACCGCCTTTGGGTGATCGTTTGAGGACCATACGGTCAAGTCATCACTTGGTCGCTCGCCTCATGTGGAAGAAGGATGGCCGTTCTTCACAATGTTGCTTTGTTTGTTTTCTAAAAATAAATCTATACCATCCAACTAGGCTGGCGAAGTTGGATGGTCGTGATCGTTTGCGGCAGTTTCAAACTGCCATTGACGCGACTTTAGGGTTTAGGAGACCGCGCAGCCAACCCTCTTTGGGCGAGCGATTTCGAGGTTTCGATCGTCAGCTTGAGCAGGTCGGTCGGTCATACGTGAAGGTGGGCCGACAGTGATCACATTGATGTCTCCAAGGCCATTTGAGGTTAAATCTAAGCCACTCAAATCAGCTAGCGAAGATGAGTGGTCGAGATCGATTTGCGATAGTAATGCATTGCCGCAAAGTAATTTTAGGTTTTTTGAAATAGCGTGTTCACGCTTCTTTGGGATGGCGTTTTGATGCGCTTTTGCCTTGCAATGAGCAAGTCGATCGACCACGTGTGGAGTTGGTTCGATGTTGAACGCGTTGGTATCTCCTTGATCATTTGAAACACGATCTAAGTCGTCCAATTAGGCTGGCGAAGTTGGACGGATGCGATTAATTAGCGGCAGTTGTGTAATGCCGCTTATTCAATTTAGGGTTTTAGAGGCTGCGCGATCACCCTCCTTGGGGCCGGCATTTTAATGTGCTTTGGTCCTGTTGGGAACAGGTTGATCGACCAAGGGAGAGCTTGGGCCGATGATGAATACATCATCATCTCTTTGATTACTCGACATGCGATCTAAGCCGTCCAACTAGGTCGGCTAAGTTGGACGGACGTGATGTGTTTTTAGACCGTTTTTGCCGGTCTCAATTCGTTTGAGTCATGTTATGTAGCGTGAATTCCCACGTTTAGGTTGTTGTTCGTAGCACTGGTGAACGAGATACACATGGCTCAATCAACTAGGGCATTAGTGGGCCTGCAGGTGATTGCTACGGTGATTGCCTAGCTCTGTTAGGGGCAAGCTAGGCTTATTGAATCGCGCGGCCAAATTGTGCGGCCATGATTATTTTGAGACTGATATTAACAGTCTAGATTTTTCGAAGGAATTTAAGCGTGCTCTATCGCACTATCTTTCAATTAAAGGCGTGTTAACACGCTAATCTCTTTGCAGAGGGTGATGCAGCCCATGTGGGTACTTCCATGCGGGTCTCAATACTGACATTTCGGGAGATTCATGCTACTCTGCTGAGAATGAACATTCGATTGTCATGTCATGTCAATAATGAGAGTTCGGCTGGGAACATAGCACGGGAAAATATCGGGCGAGTCATGCATTAGTTAACAACGATGGCATAATAATATAGAATTCACAGAATACTTGGGATTACTACTATGCGCACCATTCTGAATGAATTTCATATATACTGAGTTGTTCAACACATGTGTAAATAAAGAGGTTTGAGCACTCATTACTTTCAAATGGCCTTTATTCCTTTGCAGGACGACAACGCATTAAATACAGGATTTTACAATTCTGACCATAAATTGAAAGCCACCATCAACAAAAGTATAACGCTTATCTTTTGAACTTCGTATAGAAGACATCGACATAATCGTATGAATGCTATTGTGATTATGTATGGGTATGGGCGAAGATTTCGTCCTAGGAAACAATGTTTTGCATTCGTTTAAAGGAAGTACAATTCATAAACTTGTGTTTTGTGAATCGAAAGGGAAATCGCTAGGCTTATTGGTATTGTTAATCATTGCAAATCTTTGGATTACCAATATGTGTGATTAGTATAACCGCTCATGACTTGTTTATGTTCTTGGTAAAACTATTCACAAGGCTTGAATTTTGTATTGGTATGACTTTTATTAGTGAAACCGATCTTAAGTAATCACATGAGATGGTATGATCGATTTGTTGTAATTGGTATGACCAACTCTAGACATTGGGGAACCGATCCTAGTAAGAGGTGCAACTAATCACAAAAGGGGAATTGATCCTTGTAAGAGGTGCAACAAGTTTTTAGTAATTGGGGAACCGATCCTATGAACATGTGCAACAAATACAAGTTAGATACCATATATATGTGGGAACAGATCCTAGTACCTAGTCAGCCAAGTTTTGGTAACTAGCGTGACTGATTCTAGTACCCACATGGAGGTAGAACCGAAACTTGTTTTGGTAGAACCGTGAAACCCATGATTGGTGATTTGATAGGATAATCAATCACATAGTTCTTGGAAGTCAGATGAATCAATTCTAAACTTGTTTGGAAGTGTGGCAAATCGGTTCCAAGATTGTAGATATGAAAAAGGATCTACAAAGTAAAGATGTCGACACACTTTGAACATGTGCAGTAATGCTTATCTTTTATTGTTCAAAGATATTCCTTAATAGCCAAAGGAGAATCCCAAATCTTTTAATTAAGGTTTTTAGTTTTATATGCTTTTAATTTCCAGCAATTAAAATCCATATCTTTAGAAAATAAAAATTGGTAATGTAAATATACTAATTGGAGATTTTCTACTGAGATTTCGGTCAATATTTGGACAAAGCATTTCCAGGAATTATGGAAACCGAATTTGGAAATATATTGCATATCTTGAGAATATTTTCGGTTTTGGAAATTCCTTGGTGTCCAAACTTCCTTGGTCTATAAAGAAGTTTGCATTTCAAGCAAACTAATCCTCAGAGCCAGCAAAACTACCTTGTTGTGTTGTTACTGGTGGAGCCGTCTATTCGGACAGGAAAGTAACCTAATTAGGAGAAATCTCTTACGACCGCTCGTTTTAAAGACTTCTTTGGGATTGGGAAGCTCTACGAGTATCGTTGGTGGGAAACTAGATAATTGCAGTTTATTATTAGTTTTCGATTGATTTGATTGACTAACGGTTGTTGGACTTTGATTGCACCTAGTTTGTTTATGCTTGAGAATCTTCTCTTCTGATATAAGATTCACTCAAACTAGATCGAAGTTTCGACGGGGATCTTTAGATTGTTTGTAGATCTAAATACGTCTTGTGATAATCAATTGTTAACATACTATGTTCTGTGTGTGATTGATCACAATAGATTCAAGTTGATTGTGTGCAGGTGTTTATTGAAGATCTAAGAAGATTTGAAGACGAAGAAGATTTCTGATTTGGGTTCATAATCTTTGGTGTGCACAAAACTTGATCGGCTGGGGATCCAACTATAATCGGTTTATCCTTGTGATAGATTTGATTAATTAGTTGAGTAGATCGGCATCAATACGTTTCTTTGTGATTTAAAGTATTGATTGCTTAATCTTAACAATTACTTTGGTAGTTGTTGAAAAGATAGATCTAAGGACCGGACAAAGGAGTTTATTGGGATAAACGGAAGAGCCTTTTGTCAAACTCATATCACTTGATTGAAAAGAGTTGTTACCGAACAGATTTTTGTTCCTTTACTATCTGGAATACGAACCAAAGGAATTGTTCCAAGTGCGTGACTTATTGCAAGTTGGAGGCGCAGGGATACAGACGGAACTAGGTGAACTATAGGTTTAGTTGCTTGGTCTCAACTATACGAAGTTGGTTTAGATTTTGTATAGCGGCTTAATCCTGAGAGTATTCAATTTTGGACAAGGTCCCGGGGTTTTTCTGCATTTGCGGTTTCCTCGTTAACAAAATTTTGCTGTGTCTTTTACTTTTCTATTTCCGCAATTATAATTGTTTTATTATAATTAGAAGTAAAATACACAAAAGTTAATTCCTATTTACTTGATAGCAATCCTATTGTGTTTGGTTAAGTCCGAACCTTTTATCAAGTAAACATACTTCGTTGTCGTATTGTCTCGATCTCATATCAATAGACGATCACACGAAGTGTGAACCGATTAGTTGTATTGTCTCGACTCAGTCCATAGACAGTCACTTTCAGAGAAAGGACTTATAGGTGGAAAAGTTTTAGATTGAGGTATATTTGGGTACCCTCGTCTTTTCATTAACATTCCAAGTACGACCAATGTCGATGTTTCCTTTAGTAAAGCCTCATATATGGGAGTGAGCCTAGTATTGAAAGTTTCTAGACCTTCTACCTTCTCTTAGCATTCCTCTTCATAATCTTCAAACTAAAATAATAAAAACACAAAACATATTCCAAAAAATGATCGAGAAAGAAGACAGATAAAACATGTGTACAACAATGTACACATTAAGGAAATCCATGTGTACAACATGTACACATAGTTGCAGAATCACAGATAAAACATGTGTACAAGAATGTACACATTAAGCATCCATGTGTACAACAATGTACACATAGTTGCAGAATCACAGATAAAACATGTGTAAAAGAATGTACACATTAAGCAAATCCATGTGTACAAACAATGTATACAGATAAAAATGTGTACCAGGAAGGTGTACAACATCAAAAAAAAAATGAATGAAACACTAAACATTAAACTCACCGTATCGCATCGAGAAGAGAAAAAGCAGGCAACTTTTTGAGATCAACAATCCGGTTATTAAATGACTCGGAAAGAGTTGAAGAGTGAGTACCATGCATACAGGGAAAAATATTTTATCCTTTGGAAAAGTCCTAATATAATTGGCAACATGTCCACCTTCAATTGCATGCATACACCACAAAGCATCTTTAAAGTTAGTTGATGTATAAGAGTAAGCAGCTTTGTAAAACAAATCAATAACGTCTTTGGAATTCGTGTCACCTGATCCAATAGGAAGATTGCACTTGATGTGATAAAAACAGTAGCTGTGATATGAATCAGCAAATACTTTTGGAAATCCCTGCAAAAAGCCTTCTCCACGATCACTAAGGAAAACAATCGGACGACCATCCACCGACTGTTTAAGATTGTCCAGAAACCAAAACCAATTTTCTTTGTTTTCAGCATAAACAAGAGCATAAGCATATGGGTAAAAAATGTTGTTTTCATTGACATATGCTGCATCCATTAAAACACCCCTGAATCTACCAGTAAGGAAAGTAGCGTCCAAGTAAATCATGGGCCTAAGATACTTATAGCTATGCTTGCAAGCACCAAAACATATGAAAAGCCTATGAAATCTTCTAGTTGCATGATCAACCTCAAAATTCACATATCTATTAGGATTAGTTTCCTCATTGTCTTTGACATACCAAACTAAATAATTGTACAACTTCTCGTCATCACCAAACTGTTGTTCAAATACAACTTATCTTCATCGACGAGCATGGTGATACTTAATATTGGACCTATAAGTCTTCTTATAAAGTGAAATGATCTAATTAGGTTTTACACTAGGATCTCCCTGTATATTAATTGTCAGCGATCAAATGCTTGACTAACTTGGTTGTCACCGGAGGACTCTTCAACCTCAAACCAACACCACAACTGCAAAAAAAAAAAAAACAAAAAAAAATGTGCACAATGTACACCTAATCAGATGTCATAACCAGCACCACATATGCAAAAAGAAGACATAGACCAAGTAAGAATATGTAATTTACACCACAATGTGCACCTAAAAAGCCTACAACAAGTAATGTACACCTAAACAAGTCTACTAATTAAGGTGCACAACTATGTACACCACTATGGACATACACATAAAAAGCCTAAAAACAAGTAATGTGCATCACAAGTTACACCACTAAGGTGCAAATATATGTACACCATAAAAAAAAAAAAAAAAAAAATTAGTAATGTGGAATAATATGAACACCACTCACCCGTGAAGAGCATTAGCATCTTTCAGAAGGAACCGAGAAGTGTCACCATTCACAGGCCCAAAGTAATCCTCCATGAATGATCGCTGTCGTAGGCGTCAAAAATAAATTACACTTTCTTACTACTCAAAATATAAATATAGCAAGGGCAAGAAAGGATCGTTCCCACATAGAGGACTAAGGTTGTCAAATTGTTTCGGTTTTCTATAAATAACACCGGGGGTTTTCTGATTTTTATAAAATTAAAACTAAAATAAAAGCAAAGCACGCAAATCAAGGTTGTGAAATATTGGATAAAGGTTTCATCTTCAATTGTAAACAAGTTTTGAATGTATGATTAGAATTCCTATTTAATCTCGCTATCATCAAAAGCCCTAGAATATCTTATTGCAAGAATACTCCGTAAATTTCCTAAGTCATCAACACACACATTAAAGCTGCGTATGTGAATTCTACCTAAAGAATAACCTAACGCCTTGCGCTAATTAAGTTCAATTCCTAGGAGCATTAAGTTTCAGAAATAGGCTAATCAATGCAATTGTAATACATTGCGCACACAATTCAAACAAAGGTCAATTTCTACATATGACTACAAGAGTGTATCACTACAAGCCGTAATCATATCATGCTACTCGTATTCAAGGTTATCGCTCGATGATGAACCCTAAATTAGCTATAGATATGGATGTAAGTTCAATCAATTCTAGACTTAACTAAACAAACATTCAATCATATTACAATACATCAATCATGCAATTATTATAACCCTTAGAAATCAAACGATAATATTGAGAGAAAATTAATTCATAAAAATCATAACTTGGTTTCAAAATCCAACTACATCTTTAACCAATAAAAATAAATCAACTACTTCGGTTTTTGGAAATCATCACAAAGAGTTTAGAAGAATCTATCATGTGAAACCCTAGAAAACAAGTAGAAGCCTCCCTAATGGAGATATCCCAAATTGTATCTAGGCTTCTCTATATATAGAGTTTTGTAACCTCTTCTTAAAGAAACTAGAAAACCTAATTGTGTCCCGTGCATCACATCTCGTGCAAAATGAGTTGCCAAACTCTGGCCAAACAAGTCACGTCCAAAGTCTGCTCAAGTGAGCCACGGCAAGCTGGTGTGTCCATAAGTCACCATTGCATGAATATGGGCTTGCGTCAATAAAATACAGCCCACTTTCAATACATCGTACTGACCTGCTCGTTTCATCTCTCTCTGTGATTGTATACGGTTGTCTTTCAGTCCGTAAGCTTCCCTGTCATGTTACTGCCATCTTTTGGTTCATCATTTAGTCACTGCCAATTTTCCATTTCGTTCTATCGCTGGCAGCAACCAAAGTTAGCTTTATCTTCTTACTTCCTAGATCGATCAACACAAGTCAATATCCATTCTCTGACCATCAGCTCTCCGCCAGCATCACTCTCATCTCCGTTTCCTCGAGTTCACCTCAGCCATAATCTTCCCAGCTCGAGCTCTTCCATTAATCCCAACAACCTACATTCATGTATTCTTTTAAAACTCCTACATCCATCGCAACAACCACCAGTCTTCACTGCCAACTTATCTCCATTCTGATAACCACCATCACCCTTATTATTATACTCGAACATGGACTTATCAAGTTCTCCCCGCATCTCCAGGCTCGACTGCATCATTCTCCGGCAAGTCTTCTCATAAACTCGTCATTAATGCCAGCCATGGGTCTCCTTGTTTTGTTTTCGAGCACACGTCCATCTCCATGCAACCGATCAAGCTACATCAATAACTCACTACTGAGTCGACCTCAATAGCGTATCACAGCTCCATTGCAGTCCGTATCACCATTGCCAATCTGCATCATTGGTTACGTACATCTCACTGCCATCAATCGGCATCTTTGACATCACCATTATTGCCATCATCATGACACCACCATGTCACCGACTGTCAATAATGGCAACAGCTCCATTCAAGCTCTGTCCGTATGAAATAAGGACTTTAACCCTTGCTGAGAACCCATCGAACCTTCTTCAGAACTGATGGCAACGAGTCTGCAGGTCGACAGCCACTGGAACTTGGTTAACAGACCCGAACCTTCTTCTCTGCCGACCTCTGTCCGCCAATCCAACTCAAACTCGTCATCCAACTGCCTTCATATCACTGACAATACTCGATCTCTATTTACAATGGCAGCAAAGCTCGAGCTGCACCAGTCCATGAACAACAACACCATCCTCATAACCCGAATTTGTTAACTCCAGCAACCCAAAGATTTTCTCCTCCTCGACAGCCACAAAATCATCACCATCCAACCAACGGAAACAACCATCTCTATCCCGTTCTCCACTGACAACAACACCATCTGTTCGATAACCACATCTCCAAACTCATTCCCTTCGGCTCAATGGCAGCAACACTCGATCAACATCTTAACTTAGTGTTTACCTCAAAACCCATTCAACTGCCAGTCACCATTGCATCGACCTCCATCAAGCTCAGCTCATTCAATCTTCTAACTATCACCACAATACCCTGTTATCTCGAGCTCAGCTTCATCTTCTCAGTCACCATCACTACCAGCTTCAAACCCGAGTTCTCTAATCTTCTTTTTATCACCGATCAGCACCAACAACTCCCAGCGCCTCCTTTATCGATCATGGCAGCAACACTATAGTACCGATCATTGTAAACCCTTGTGTAAAGTGAGCTAGTCGCAGTGATTCAGACATATGCTTGAACAGTTTATAGGCGTCTTGCTCACCGGTGAAGGTTGTGTACTGCTTGTATATTGGAGATCACACACAACTCCTTCCCTGCAAATAATTCACATTCATTCATAACCCATACTCTATTTTTTCCAGGACTTGAACTTATCTCAGTCATCTCCGGGTACTGCCACGAACAACCACGGAAACAACACTTTTGAATTCAATCCCATCTCATTCTCGGCATCAACTTCAACTCTCGAACTCAAATTCCTCACAACCATTTAATCCTCCCTGTAACTCAACGGCAATCAACCACCACGAACCCATATCGATCTCGGTTTTCCCGGCTAGAAAAACTCTTGTTAGCAGTGGCATGAGCTGAGATGAAATGGTTAGGTCTTTGACCTTTAGTTTAAGGTTATAAAGACAAATGGATTTAGATACCCACTGCGTTAGGATAAGGGATGACCAGTTCAAACATGGCTTGTCGGTTTCAGAAAACCGACAACCTAATTCTCAGTTCAATTGTCAGTTCTAGGAGACTGACAGCTTAATTTCCGGCGTAACTCCTCTTGTGCAACCTAGCATGCGCCAAATATCGTCTGCTAGTTGACCTTTTTGCCTTTTTCGCTCCAAATGGCTAATTTCTCCTTCTTTTGCTCCCAAATGACTCCATTGCACCTAATAAACTCAAAATCAATCATAAAAGATGCAATTCACAAGAATAATAGCAAAGAAAGCATAAATACTAGATATTAAATTAGGTGTTTTACAACACCTATCAATGAACAACCATCTTCTTTGCACTTTGCAGTATACCGAGTCTTGTCTTTTTTCAGAATCTTAATCTTGTAACCAGTAGCCATCTTGTACTTATCCACAACGATTCTAACAGATTGAACACCACCCATAAACTCTCTACCTATGTTGTCAAAAATATTAATCTATTCATCGGAAACAAGAGGATTACCCTTGTCTGCATCATGATCTACCACCCTTACAAGCTTAGGACTTTCAGTTACACAAGAATTTGCAGTACTATAACTAGTACTACAACCAGATTTAAAACGAGAAGTATGCTTCAGAATCACGTCAACATTCAAATATAAATCTTCATTGTTAATAACAATAGTAAGAGCAATTAAACCTTGCAGTTGTATATTACCTCTTACAAAAACTATTTGATCATTATCCATATAGCAAAAACGCATACTCCCAGGAGACAAAGACCTCCACTGCTTACATGCAAAATGCTTTAATTCATCTACGGTTCTCGAAGTATTAGCACGAAAAGGCGCATAATGTTCACCATGATTCAAAATAGATAAACAACCTTCTCAGACATAGTTGATACCCCTGCATATTAAAAAAGAATAATAATAAACATGTGAAGCTTCAAATAACATTTTCAAATTTGAATAACCTAAAACGTGAACAATGTACATGAAAATACACATTTAATCGAAGCCAAAACATCAAATAACAGTAAACCTAAATCAAATACTCCATCGATTAATTGAAAATATAAGATTTAGGTCTTATTAGAACACATAGATGAATAAATCGGAAACCTGTGATCAAAATATCCGTTCATGCATCATGAAACAAAAATGAAAAATCAAAAAACAGTAATAAAAAACGTTTCACGAGAATCAAAAGCAAAGAAATAACAAAATCAAATCAATATCATGCAACAATAAATGTAACAGATCGTATTCATATCATAAATAAACTCAAAATGGCATTGGGGATTGGGCTTCGGAGGAAGAGTGGACTAAAGTGCATATCGTAAATAAACTCAAGATGGGATTGGGGATTGGGATTCGGAGAAGGAGTGGACTAAAGTGCTTAAGTGCTTAAGCTCATCCAACAATAAGATGTAACATATCGTATTCATATTATAAATAAACTCAAACGTCATTGGGGATTGCGGTTCGGAGGAGGAGTGGACTAAAGTGCTTAACTTCACTTAATTAAACTTAAGAAGTTGAGCTTAATTTTAAGAATTTAAGCTTAATTAAAGTAGGAAATACCAATAGGTCCTGGAAATAATATATTAGAGAGAGTCTAGTCCAGTTGACCTAGTCAACTATCTGTTTGATCCTTTTTGGAAATATATATTATAGTTTGGTCCTAGAAATAATGATTTGGTCCTAGGGTGACATCATGGATGATGTAATTGTCATCTTGTAGTGGCAGAAATACCCTTTTAAGTCCATAGATATACAAAAAAGGAGTAGAAAATATCTTATTTTCAGATTCACTTTCTCTCTCTTCTTTATTTTCAGATTTACTTTCTCTCTCTTCTTTATTTTCAGATCTAGTTTTTTTTTTCTTCTCCCCATTTTTTTTTTTCTCTGCTCATGATGAAGAAGATGAAGATGATGATGAACGACGACGTTTTTGGGTTCTTTTTTCTCTGCTAATGCTGCTGTTGATGCTGTTGATGATGAAGAAGATAAAGAAGATGATGATGATGAAGTTTTTGCGTTTCTTTTTCGTTTTTTGTTGCTGTTGAAGATGATGAAGATGATAAATACGATGAAGATGATGTTGCTGATGCCAAAGACGATGATGATGATTTAGTTTTTAAAGACGATGTAGTTTTTGTGTTTCTTTTTTCGTCTCTATTGTTTGATGTTGTTGTTGAAGATGATGAACATGATGAATATGATGTTGTTGCTGCTTTTTTGAAGACTATGATGTTTGCTACTGCTGTTGAAGACGACGAAGATGATGATGCTGCAGTTCATTTCTGGAATGAACTCTGGTTTATATAGGTTTTTATCAGGAGTTCATTTGACGAATGAACTCTGGTTTATATGTTTTTATCAGGAGTTCATTTCTGGAATGAACTCCGGTTTATATAGGTTTTTATTAGGAGTTCATTTTGACGAATGAACTCTGGTTTATATAGGTTTTTATCAGGAGTTCATTTGACGATTAAACCTGGTTTATATGTTTTTATCATGAGTTCATTTTGACGAATGAACTCCTGATAAAAGGTGATTTCTGAAAAAATAAGTAGAAATTAACAGGAGTTCATTTTGACGAATGAACTGCTATAAAAAATAAGTAGAAATTAACACGGAAGGATACTTTGGTCCATTTAATATTTTTAAATAATTATGGACCAAATGGAAAAGGTGATTTCCGAAAGGACTAAACAGACATGGGACCACCTAAAAAAGGACCAAACACTATTTTCCCAAGGAAAAGGGGAAAATATCGTTTGGTCCTTTTTTAGGTGGTCCCAAGTCAGTTTGGTCCTTTCAGAAATAACCTTTTCCATTTGGTCCATAATTATTTAAAAATATTAAATGGACCAAAGTACCCTTATGTGTTAATTCCTACTTATTTTTTGTAACAGTTCATTTTGTCTGATGAACTCCGGAGTTCATTCCTTCAAATGAACACCTAATAAAACCTAAAAAAAATTGTTTACTTATTTTTTGTAGCAGTTCATTCTGTCTAAACTCCAGAGTTCATTCTTTCAAATGAACACCTAATAAAACCAAACTAAATCACATATGAAAAACAAAGTTCATTCTGTAAAATGAACACAACACAGAACTTCATTATTATGACAAAAAACAGAGTTCATTCTTTCAAATGAACACCTGATAAAACCTAGATAGAAACAGAGTTCATTCTTCAAATGAACACCTGACAGAACCTATAAGAAAACGGAGTTCATTCGACAAAACGAACACCTAACAAAAACTAACTAAATCAAACCTAGAATTGGGTTCATTCTTTAAGATGAACACCTAATAACTCAAGATCTAAAAAAGAGTTCATTCTTTGACATGAACACACAAAAAAAACCATAAAAAACAGAGTTCATTCTGTTTGATGAACTTCGTCGTCTTCATCATTCTTCAACAGAGCTAATCAATGAACTGCATCAAAAATCATCGTATTCATCATCTTCAACCGCAGCAGCAACAAACGATGATGGAGAAGAAGAAGAGAACGATGAAGAAATCAAAGAATTTCAAGCTACGAACAACAACATCATCGTCTTCATCATCATATTCAACAGCAGCAATAACAACAACAACATAGAAGAATAACCCTAAAATCATCGTCGTTCATCGTCGTCTTCATAGTCTTCATCATCTTCAACAACAACAACAACAACAGTGATAAAAAAAACGAAAAAAAAAAACGCAAAAACTTCGTCATCATCATCTTCTTCATCATCATCATCATTAACAGTAGTAGTAGAGAAAAAAAGAACCAAAAACGTCCTCGTTTATCATCATCTTCATCTTCTTCATCATTAGCAGAGAAAAAAATGGAGAGAAAAAAAAACTAGATATGAAACTAAAGAAGATAGAGAAAGTGAATCTGAAAATAAAGAAGAGAGAGAAAGTGAATCTGAAAATAAGATATTTTCTACTCCTTTTTTGTATATATATGGACCCAAAAGGGTATTTCTGCTACTACAAGATGACAATTACATCATCCATGACGTCACCCTATGACCAAACTATAATTTTTAGGACCAAACTATAATATATTTTTCCAAAAAGGACCAAACAGACAATTGACTAGGTCAACTGGACCAAACTCTTTCTAATATATTATTTCTATGACCTATTGGTATTTCCTACAAAGGAAAACATCTTACACAAGCTGGTCTGTGATAATTAAGCATGTGCTTAACTCATCTTCTAACTATCATATGAATGCCTTTCTACTTCCAGATAAAATTCTTAAGAGAACAGATCAATCTCAAAAAGATTTCTAGTGGGGAAAAACTCTCTAGCCGGTGTTTATTAGGCCGACCAACCGGAGGACCCAAAGGGAGGGAGTCCCTTTTATGGCCACTTTTTTGTAAAATGAAGAGTAACGTAAATGTTCAGGTATGTGGTTTGCCCTCTACTTATTGCGTCGATGATACCCTCCCCCCTTCTATGCACTCCTTGGAAGTCACTTATTTTGATGCAGTTAAGAAGCGAATCCCTATCCAATTTTCTTTTTGTGCAAGAGATTCCATTCTATGGCAATGTAACCGGGTCAAACATGCACAAGATTATCTTTTGGCCGTCCCCATTAGTGGGCTGGATCAATGCCTTGGGCGCAGACAGTTCAGAGCGGTAGTTTGCTATCGGCTTGGTATCCCCTTGTTTGTCGAAGATGGTTTGTGCTCTAGTTGTAATAGGCCTATGAATATTTTTGGTGATCATGCACTCCATTGTGCCAAAGACGTTGGCCTCAAGTTTCACCATGACCTTGTTCGTGATGTAATTGCGGATATTTGCTACAAAGTTGGTGTGTCTACGCGAAAAGAAGTTGTTTTGGGATTTTTGTCAGATAATAACAAAGATTTACGTCCAGCAGATATCCTTGTCCTTAACTGTGAAAATGGCCAAGATGTGTGTATGGATGTCACAGGTGTCTCTCCCTTCACTGGGGAGGGGGTCCGTGCTTTTGTTCCAGGTCAAGCCATTTTGAAAGCAATTTTGCGTAAACGTACTAAATACTTGGATGAATGTACTTCACATGGCTATGGTTTGTGTGTTTTGGCTTTCACTACCTTGGGGGAGCTTAGTGAGGATACTTTCTTTTGTTTTTAATCGTCTGAAGAACTGTTTAGTTAGTAACGGTGTTGGTAGTGGTCTAGGAAGTTTTATTTTTCATAGATTGGGTGTTGCTATTCAAAAAGGAGTTGGTGCCCAGCTTGTTGCTCGGTTACCAACTAAAGCTTTGTACGAATCCTTGTAAGGTTTTTTGTATTTAATGATTAACAATTATTATTATTATAAAAATATTGGGAAAAAATATTTCTAAAAGATTCCCGTCACACATAAAAATTCCTTGTAGCCCTTTTTTTTGTTACTTTTTCACTAGACAAAATTGTCCCTCCCCTTTAATCCAATTACTATAATTATTTAAATATCCAATTACTATAATTCGGAGCGAAAGTATCACTTTTTCTAAATGGGTGAAAGTATCACTTTTTCTAAACGGAGCGAAAGTATCACTTTTTTGAAGCGGGGGTAAAGTATCACTTTTTCTGAAACGGGGCGAAAGTATCACTTTTTTTCTGAAACGGGACGAAAGTATCACTTTTTCTGAAACGGGGCGGAAGTATCACTTTTTCTGAAACGGAGCGGAAGTATCACTTTTTCTGAAACAAGGCGAAAGTATCACTTTATCTGAAACGGGGCGAAACTATCACTTTTTTAATTTGGCATATTCTAATCAAAAATAAAACTGTGAAAGTATCCATTTTTCTGAAATGGAGGTAGTATATGCCTAAAAATATCATTCTAACAAAACAAAGATGTTTAACGAATTATGGACCACCACAAAGAATGTACAACAATTTATACAGTCGTATTTTGGTTCATGCATCCATAATTTGGTTATGCCTCAAAAATAACATTCCAAGGATGTATAACGCGTTATGCAACACAATTTTGTTTTTCTTCGGTCGTCCCTCCCTATCGCGGCGGCCGTGTTCTAGTTTTAAACAATGGGATATCAACTATCATATGAATTCCTTTCTACTTCCATAGGCTTTCAAACTTAATTTTTTTTTTTTTGTTGTGAAAAGAGAAGGAGACAGAAATAAAGGGGAAAATAGAGAGAAATTTAGTATTTGATGTGTATTGTAGACAAATATTACAGCCTCTATTTAAAGGGGTAGACACAAGGGCATCCCATTAATAAACGAGATTCACCCTAGATATTCTTAACATAATTACACGTTTATAACACTCCCCCTGATGACATTGTGTCTAAGATAATTGCCTCGTTAAAACCTTGTTAGGAAAATCCAAAAGGACAAAACCTGGTCGAAGGGAAAAGAGTACAATTGACAAAACTTAGAAAATATTTGGACGCACAAATGTTGCCTCATTAAAACCTTGACAAGGAAAACCCAGTGGGAAAAACCTTGATGAAGGAAAAAGACTACGACACGATAAGTCCAATAGAATGCACCTTATGTGATGGTACTCCTCCTGATGAGTACTTCAGTAAATTCTTGGCTTGCAAATCTTTGAGTCGAGAGTTCCCGGTTTCGGTGAACGAATTTCTTGAACGTCGGAGATAGCAATGCTTTCTGCTAGTTGATGAAGTCTTCTTTTATATAACACAAGCGATATTTTCTTCCAATAATAGTGTTCCTAAGTCTTCATGCTTCTTTAAACACATTGTGGACTTGTACCTTAGATTGCTAGCTTCTCGAAGATGATTTGTATAAGTAGTTGATGTAATTTCTTCAACAAAGTGCCAATACGCAGTTACAGTACCATAGATGTACGAATTTTTTAGTCATTATATGGATCAGAATGATATCCAAATTCATAGGAGATGGTTATGTTGATGTAGTCTAGCAAAATGACCTAGTTAATGGTGGGAATCCACCAAATAACCAAAATCCATACAACTCCCCCTTGGATGACCACCATGTAGAATTAATTTGCCTCATTAAAAACCTTTCCAGTAAAACCCAGTGGGAAAAAATCTGGACAAAGGAAAAAGAGCACAATATCAACATTTTGAATTAAATGTTAGGGAGATGTTGCCTCGTTAAAACCTTGTGAGGAAAAACCACGTGGGACAAAACCTGAAACGAAGGAAAAAGAGTACAAGTTTGACGATTTATGGATGCTAACTCAACTATATGAGTATTACAGAAAACCGGCATCCAAATCATAACTTTAGTCTACCTCAAAGACGAGTTTAAACTAGCATAATTCTAACTGCAGATTTAAGAAAGAAAAATAATAGAGTTTATGTTGCCTAAGCGTGGATTTTAGTGTTTTTAAGGACTCCTCAAGAGACCTATAACGTTGAAATCCACAACTAATTAATCCGGATTTTTGGTTGTGTACCAAATTTCTAAAAACACATAAAGGATTGTTAAACCTTACGTAAGCAAATAAGGTGGCTGCCTGAATAAAATTTTGAATCCTCAAAAGATTACAGATTCAATATGTTCTTCGACCACATTTCTTGTGTCAATGCAATATGAGTCCTTCAAAGACTACCACGCCAAGTGCATTGTATAGAGAGAACAATTAATGAATCAATCCTAGGGTCTGAGCAAAAATAAACCCTTACATCGTTTTTACAACGAAAACTTTCTCGAATAACGCATTATGACTACTCTAGCCTGTAATTAATAGGCTTGGCATTTTTAAAGTGTTCAGTTTTGGATCCAAAATTGCGTTAATTGAGAAACTAATCCAACTTAATTTGGATTGTATGTCAACCAATCACATATGTCGATATTTCTCTGTAGAGGGGTTCAAGACCACCGTCATTTATTTCAGTAGCTACTTTAAATGAATATTCGACAATACGATCCCATACAATTCTCAAGTGTATGCATATCTTGAAAAAAATTTCAGAGAATTGATGGTACCAGCGCCCATAGGCATTAATAAATGTGAATCGTGTTTTTGGTACACTCAATTGGAGCACTACCAGTAGCCTCTTATGAAACGCTACTTATTTTACTAGATGTGACTGGATTTTCCTCTCAAAGAGGCAAACGCTTATGTAAAATCAAATGAGACATTTCACGCCTTGCCAAATGAAACTGATATAACATTCAAGTTAATTAACACCAACTTTTGTTGGTAGTGTACAGTCTCCCCCTGATTATGGCGGAAATATTTTTATCTTATAAAAACGAAAATAAATTTCGTAAAGTATTATCCGATTAATTCGAGGACATATACACATAATAATTTCTGGATGTTAAGAATACCAGATTGAACAGTAGATAATGACTTCAAAAGACATAAAAAAATGTCCACATAAAAATTGTAGTCTACTTGACGTACAAATTTAAAACCAACCATGGATTCGTTGGTTAGAGAAAGAAAAACATAAATCTCCAATGACCTATAGGGCCAACGAGACACTTTATTTCACTACAAGAAATTAATTCAAAGAAATTAATATCAAGATCAATATAGTCACTATAAGGACTAATTAATGATTCAGGCTAACAAGCCGGGTGCGCACCCTTTGATCTTTGGTGTCCAATTCCAACTACAAGTGGAAAACTTCAAATTTTGGAGAATAATACAAGGAAGAGAACTAAAAATTGCTAAATATCGAGGAAAGCAACAATTCTCCATCTCATTGACTTTTGCAATTGTGAATACATGATAACGACATCTCATCCTTCTAGGATTTACAGAGAAACCAATTTCGGTTGGCTTATATGATTCTTTTTAAGAAAATAAAGAAATCATTGTCATTATCGACTTTGAAAGAACAAAATCCATTATGTGGTCGAAAAATTCACTCCTTTTTGGCAAAAATTTAGAAAATATGCCAATCTTATGGAAACGATGGAGAGAATTAACACCAATTGGTTTATACGATTTATCAAACTCTCGTATCGACAAAATAAAAATAAAAAATCGTCGTTTTAGTCATCGCAATGGAAAAATTCACTTTTGTGGTCGATGTATGGTTTCTTGTAAAGAAATACAAACCATATACATGATCCTTATCTAACAGACAAGGATATCAAATTTAATTGGTCGTAGGTTTTTCAACCATGCATGTGATAAAATATCGTAAAGATAGCTAAATCGCGATGACACTAATTTTTGGTGATTACAGTTTCATTAGAGGAATAGAAACTACAAACCTTCTTACGATGGATTTTTTTTTTCTTTCTCTACGTTAAAAAAAAAAAAGATAGAAAAAAAAAAAGGAAAATAAAATTTATTCGGAGTTAATTACCCATATCGGCAGAAGTACCAATCGATATTCTCTCATCTTCTGGCTCACACATCCTTACTCGAAAGGCACATTGACGCGGGTGTAGCTTTGTAATAATAGATTTCATCCATGAGTTGCTTTGCTCACATGCAACATAAAAAGAACGCGAAATTGGGGGATATAAAAAGGAATTGGGGGATACTGATTACTTCTCCCAACCCATGGTGTGTGTTAAGGGGTGATTTTTGGGTATGAAAATACTAAAATACCCTTTGGTTAATTAAAAAACATTATGAAAAGACCATACTACCCTTTCCCCTAAAACAATAAAATCAAAACCAAATTCATATATCCTCCATTTCTATTTCAGTACCGGCACTGTTAGGGTTAGGTTTTGAATTATTTTTTTTTCATCGTTCTTCATCCGTTCTTCGTTGATTAATCGTCGATTCAAAAATTTCTTCGTCGATTAACCTACCCGAATCATAAACAATGCCTCCACGAAAGAAACCAAATGCCCAATCGAACTCAACATCGATTGCTCAACAAAAACAGGAACAAAGAATTGCTAAGATTGCTCAAGAGCAAGAAGACGAAGAAGCAACGTTCTCTGACGATCAACCCCTCGCAAGCATGGCTTCTGTGAGAAGGTAGGTGATTTTGATCTAGTTTATGAGTGTTTAAATCGATTTATAGCAATGGGTATAGGTTAGAATCGCGAACCCTAACTCAAACAGTTGAGTTTGAGAGAGTACCAGCACTGAAATTTGTATGAACACAGTGCCGGTTTTGTGTTCCAGCATTCAATCTAGGATGAATACAGTACCGATTTCCAACCCCAGATTCACCAGAAACTGAATTTTCCCTACCGGCATTCAATCTAGGATGAATACAGTGTCGGTTTTTAGTACCGGCAGTGTTTGATAATAATTCGTGTATGTCGGTAGTGGACTTAAAACATACAGGAGAGTTTATGAATTTGTCACCAGTACCGGCATAGATTTTTGGTTGCATTGTATGCCGGTTTTGGGTACCGGCATTCTTCTGTAATAATTCGAGCACTACGGTAGTGGACTTAAAACATACAGGAAATTTTTCACAAATACCGGCATAGATTTTAGGTTGCATTTGTATGCCGATACTTGGTACAAGACTTTGTCGATAGTCAATGTTCTTGCCGGAACTAAAGATGTCTTATATTCATTGCTTTTCGTGTGCTTACGATATAAGTCAAAAGCAAAGGAAGCTAACAAAAGAAAAACTAAAGATGTTGTCACTAAGAGAAGAAGGAAGGACGGTCTTGATACTCCTCAGTCTCTGCCTCCTCGAGGGAAAGATGAAGGCCGTAAGATGCGTTTGGGGGCTGGTACAAGAGGGATAATTTGGGAGAGTGGTGGTGACCGTAGTCGACTTGCAAACCGTGAGCACAATGGTCAAGATGAGCAAGATGAAGAGGAAAGTCAATTAGCAAGCCAAAGTGAAGTTGGTGGGCCAAGTCAACAACCAACACAAGGCAATGGCAAGAAGGGCAACGTCAAAGTGAAAGTTAAAGGTTCCCACCTTCCTCATATTAATGACATGATACCTGACCTTGAACGTGGTAGAATTTGGGGTGAAGCTCCGAAACCAAAAACACTATTTGGATACAAGCACTCGTGGGCTCGTACTATCTATCAAACCTATGTAAGCATTTTCTATCTTGTACATATGTATTGTTGTGTATTTATGTAAAATCTCTTAATTGTATTGTCTCTCCTAATTGTAGGATCATAAGAAGGCTGTGCGTGTTTGCCGAAACCAAGCCGCGGATGGTTGGAATTTGTCAGAGGAATGTGAAGAGGTCCAAACAATAGTAAAGGATTCTGGTCTATATGCTTTGGTTGAAAATTATGTGAAGCCTGATTCTGTTACTGTCAATTGCTTCGTTCCCTTTTTGGGAGATGACCTTCATCCCTGAAGATGCTCAGAACATTTTAGGCTTGAATGTTATCGACAAATCAATTGCAGAAGGAGTTGAGTCTCTGGACCTAGAATGGTCGAAGTTGCACGGTCTGACTAACAAGTTGTTTGGTTGGGACTACAAAACTTCTGTGGAGAGCTTTTATGAATCCACGTCTGGTAAGACAAAGACAATCAAGTTGACGCTGCTTAAGAAGAATTTTGAAAACACAAAGAAAAGAAGTTTGGAGGATGGATAGGACCTTAAACAAATTCGTTATACTGCCGCTGCTTACCTGTTATATATCTTGGGCACTAGGGTATTCCCTGACACCAATGGCAACAGGGTTAGTGCGAACTACCTTCAGTACTTAGATCTGTTGGAAGATGTCTATAATTATTCTTGGGGCACCGTGGTAATGTCACATTTGATGACGGAGATGAGAAGGGCCTCTAAGGCTAAAACCAACCAATTTGTCGGGAATTTCACTCTACTGCAGGTAATTTTGTTTTTAAACTTATGTTATTATGTATATTGTTCACATGTACCCTTATCGTGAACTTAGAAACAAAACTTATTACTTCACATTAGAATAGGTGTGGGCTTATGAACACTTCCCAACCTTGTTCAAGGTCTACCCCTCCTTGAAGATCATAGACCTTCCAGAACCCGATACATAAGCTAAGAGATACGAGTTCAACAATACTCCAAATCCCGGTAACATAAGTCGACTGATCGATATGAGATTGGCTTTGGACGCAATGAGTACCAAAGATGTTGTGTTCGACCTTTACAAGGAGGCTAGAGGAAACCGTCAGGTTTTGAGTTTTGGTAACGTTGCATTTTACCATGGGCCGTTGTTCCACCCAAAAGGATACGTTATGGCTAATACTACACGTGTGATGCGCCAACTTGGATATAAGCAATTAGCACATTTCCAGACGGCCTATTTTCAATGTTTTGATCTTGACCTTTCTCGGTGCTTTTCAACTCCAAATCGGTTGCATGTAGAGTATGTTCCAAAACCGGACCCAACAGATTGGAGTGATAGGGAACCACGTCATTTGGTAGATATTAGTCAGTGGGAGAAGTTGGAGATTGCTGAAAACGGTGATGAAGTTGATGCCGACTACATGGAAGATTACCTTCAATGGTCACATCCTTATGTCGTCCGCCCGGATGACGTCCAAGTTCCTCCGCAGAAAAACCCTCCCGTTCCAACTCACGTACAGGCACCACCTACGATGACCCAACTTAATAAGACCGTTGGATTGCTAGTAAGTATTGTTAATTTCTTCGTCGTTTAATGTACACATAATCTTATATGTATACTAATTATGTGTTTGATGTATTAAACTAGCGGCGTCGTCTTGGCAAGTTAAAGAAGATGTTGGGTTGCAAGTACCAGGAAGGAGAGGTGCTATCCCTTGAAGAAATGAAGGAAGTCGAGGAAAAACTTGATAGAATTGAAGAAACCGACCCTAGTGCAAAAGCTTTGTTCGGGGAAACTAAGAACAAACCGGCCCAAAAGAAGCAAAAGACCCAGTGATTAACTCTTTAGTTGTGTTTCTTTTTTTGGATGGTGGTTATTACGTCTTGAACAATTCCGAACTTGTTTTCATTTGTACCTCGTGGTTAACTCTTTAGTTGTTTGGTTTGCTTTTGGTTTATGATACCTGGATTAAGAACATTTAATAGCAGAATCCAGTTGTTTGGTTTATGTTGAACATGTTTTGATTTCTAGTGATTGGTTTATGTTGAACATGCTTATACTTGCAAGATTTATTTGCATTTGTTGTTTAAGCATAGATAAGTTTAGGTTCAATAAAGTCTTTGGTACCTATTCCGACATGCAAGGTATTTATAAATCAATGCCGGTCCTTGATACTAAGCAATGAAATTGTTTATAAAACCATACCGGAACAAGAAGATTAAAAATTCCATGTTATATAGATATTGGAAGGTACCGGCACAGTAGTATTTTCTAAAATCTATGTCGGTTTTATGATATTTTCAAATTTTCATACTTGTCAGAAAACCGGCACTGTAAGCTTGATTTCTTCTATGCCGGTACTATGCTAGTTTTGAATATAAATCCATTTCGAATGCTCTTTTATTTTATTCCTAAGTAATCTATTACATTGGATTTGAAACTTTTAATTAAAACATGCTAAAAAACATGGAATGGATTACATTTGGTTAAAGATAATCTATTTCCATCCCTTTTCAACAATTGCGGAACCTTTGAGCCTTTCCCGAATCTCTTCGAAGACATCGTCCGGGATGAGGGTGTCAAGGATCATCTTCATTGGTTCTTCTTCTCTTTCAACATATTCCTTTCCCTTCATATAACACCCATCACACCCATCGATAGGCTTGCATTGGCCCTTGTGGTTTTCTCTTGACTCGCTAGTTCAATGACTTTGTCAAACCATTAAAACTCATCGCACTTTGGGTGATTCAAACACCTTAGAAATATTCTTCCATTTTTAGCATCATCAGTTTTTGCAATCCAAAACCGGCGTGTCCCATCACAGCTTCTACACTTTGAATAAATAAAAGGACAGTCTGTGGCTAGATGAGAAGGTGACTTTGATGAGTGCCAAATAGTGCATATTTATACACCGTTTTATTGGCATTTTACTCATCTTTTGCGCTTAGAAATCAGATATTATCCCAGATTCTGTGTTTTCCTTGTTTTCAAGAATAAATATTTGTATTAATTAATTTTGTGTTTTTAGGTAATAAATAAAGCTCGGAGAAACTGAGGAGCCCAAAGAGCGAAGAATTGGAGTCGAGCATCTATGGAGCAGAAAGCCAAAGCCCGCGCGTGCAACAGTTGCAACCAAACAAGTAGCAACTCATCTACAAGACATGGGCTTGAGCTAGACCCGACCCGCGACCCGGATCCGAGCTCGCTCACTCTGAGCCATTGAGATCTTCCTCAGCTACATCCAACGGTCGCTCCACCTAGCACATCAACGATCTCCGCTCCCGCTCAACACCGAAGATGCATATATCCGTAGCCGTTCAGATCTCGTCTGCTCTTCATCCGACGCTCGCTGATGCCTTCTCATCATTTCTCGCTATACCTGCCTCACACTGAAGAGCCCTATATATTCCCATTAACCAAAACCCTAACTCATTTCTTTCTCTTCCCTTACCCGACAGTTGCAGAGAGAGAGCTCTGCTCCTCTCCTTCCCTTTCCCTGTCTGACCTCCTTCACCCGACCAAAGAGCCCTTACCGCCTCCATCATCACCTTCCTGACATCAAACAACAACTCCATAGCCACCTACTCCATCACTCTTTCTCGAGTCATCTATTTCATAGCTTCTCCACCCTAGAGGCTAGGTTAAAGATGACTAGAGTTAGGGTTGCTCATCTATCAATCGAGGGAGTTGCTAAGGACGATGTGACAAGAAGAGGAAGCAGATTCAGAGTATGGGTTCGAGTTTTTATTAATTTAATTTTTATTTTAATTGAATTAGGGTTAGGTATTTTGGGGAAACTTTGCATGTATAAATAGGAGTGTTCTATGGATGTAGAAGGCACGCCTGGATTAGCCAGTGCAGTCACTTTAGTTTTAATTTGTATTTCATTTATCTTGTAATGCTTTAGTTTAATTTTCCAGGGTGTGTTGAAACCCCTGATTATGTGCTAAGTGATTCACTTTCATGTTGTGTTCTTGTCGTGCTTTAATGTGTTAGAAATATTGTATTCGCCATTTGATCACATGACCCTGTGATGGAGTGTACTGTAAGAAGACACTCCATACTAGGGGGAAGTGTGTGAGATTAGCAAGATAGTATCATGGTGTTCATCCCAGGATGAACCAAGACCATAATTAGACTAGGAATTGCCTTAGCTCAATTTCAGGTGGTGGATTCACCACCCTGGTAACTTCCAGTTTGTTACAATTCACTTCATTGCCTTAGTTTAGAGTCACTACAATTTCCAGTCGTATCGACACAAGCCTCAATAGTTCTGTCACTCTTAGAACTCAGTTTAGGAAGCCAGAGATCAACATAGCACCACAAGTCTCTGTAGTTCGACCCGCACTTGCTCAGTCCTACAACCAAGACACCGTGCACTTGCGGTATAACCCGTAGGCCATAAATTCATACACATTCGAGGCCTACCAAGTTTTTGGCGCCGCTGCCGGGGACTTGGCGCGTGCCTTGTCGATTTTTGGCTTATCTTGACTGGAATTCCATTTCTCCCTGTAAATACTCATGTTGCATTGAAGTTTTAGCCCTTAACTTGTATAACTTAGCTGTAACTTGCTGATTTCTGCATCCTTTATAACTTTCTATTATTGCATTCTTGCATCTAGTTTTTGTCAAACCCCGCATATCCGCATAGCTAGTCTGTAATTTCCATCTTTCCCTTCTTAGTCTTTGCCTCGCATTACACCCCGTACATCCCATCAATCATTGCACTCTCGCGGTGCAGTAACTTAGCACACCGCACAATAACTGCTGCTAGCATAATTTAGTCAATTAAGCTCTGTCCAGCTCCATAGTGGTTTAGTCGTTTAATCATTTAGTCATTTAGTCATTTAATCTGCATTGCTAGTATAGTTTAGTCATTTAGTCATCTTGTATTATTCTATTTGCTTTGAACTAGCACTTCAGAAAACTGATTTTCTGTGTTGAGCTAGCAGGTGCCTCTTATATGCTGACTGTGCAAACCAAAAGGGAGAAAGGCTAGGAAGCACAAACAGAGCAAGCCCAGGGAAAGACAAAGAATTGAGCAATACAGCCACTGTGGCTAAGCAAGTTGGTCACTCTCAATTCCTTTTTCACTCCATATATGCATGCTAGGTCGTATGTCTCGTGATCGTTAAAGCTAGTCTACCACCCGCATTGCATTGAAATCTGTGTTTTGAAATATACATAAAATCGTGTTTTAGGTGAATTGAGCTATAGTTGTTTGTGAACTTTGCTATAACCCTCCAGCCCTGAAGCCGTGAGTACGAATAGCGATCCTGTGACTCAAGCCGTGTTGCTATCAATTTGTGGATCCGAGCACTACTAAACTGAGCAGTGATGTATCATCTTTAGTGAGCTGGTGACTCCCTGTGTTGAATTCACTAAGCACCCCGAGTTACTTTTTAACCCATTTGGCAGACCCTGAGCTCTGACCTGTGCACCTTGTGGGAAACCTTGTAAGGCTGCCATCAGCTGAGCATAACTCTTTATCAGCCCCTGTAGCTGTATTTTTAAACTGTGGCAGCCCTTTGCATGTTTAACCTGCCATCACTTGAGCATACCCTGCACACCCTGAGCATGAGCCATTAGAGCTGCAACCTTGAGAGCCACATGCTCACTTGCTAGCCCCTGAAGCTGCAAGTTTGCGCCAGGTTGCAAACCCTGCTACCATCATTTGAGCATAACCTGTCTCACCTGAGCAAGACCCTGTCAATAGTTGCAAACCTGTGACAAATCTATGCTTAGCATGTACCTTGTATGCCATTAGCCCTGCCAGATTTGAGCAAATGAAGCTCTCGATTTTGTGAGCTAAGTGAGGGCTGAATAGAAAACTTTGACTCGGTGAGTAAAAGTCGACTAAGCTAAGTGAGTGAACTGGTTCTTGTTCACCGAGTTAAACCGGCAGAGTTGAGTTGACTCCTCGAATAGCTGAGTCAATCCTAACTCCCCGATTTACCGAGTTGAATCGGGTTGTTTATAATCGAAACCCGGTTCCATCGGGCTAACTAAACTCATAACTTGGGCTTACACCAAACAGCACCCATCGAACCCAACTCGGGCTAGCTAAACCCACATCTCGTTGGGATGAACATCACTGGGCTAATCGAACCTCACACTGGCTGAAACAAACCAAACTGAGCCCATAGTCTGCTGGGCTGTGCAAAAGATTAAGTCCCATCTGCTGGGCTAGAACCAGTTTCACTAAGTCACACCATCACGGGCTGCTTAGGCTAAACCTATTAGCTGGGCTGTGCAGCAAATTGAGCCCACACAACCTAGGCTTTGCACACAATTGCTGGGCTTCCTACAAAACCAAACCAAAACCCACATAAACCAAACTTTCCCAACAAAACCAAACTTAGTCCACTTCAACTGGGCTTTGAGTTCAATTTGAGTTGATAAATCATGTCAGGATTTTGGTCTGCATCTGGGGATGGTAACAAATCCCTTAGAGAGCGTGCTCACGGGTACGCTTCACAGGATGAACCCCCCACATACCATAGTGATTTTAGGGAATTTTATGCGCCTTCTCAGGGCCCTGACCTCACATACCCTAATCACTATGAGCACATGCATCATCCACCACAGGTTGAGAATGAACACTCTCCTCGTACCCAGTCATCACTTCTCGATCAATTAGAAGCTCGACTATCGGCTTAGAAAGGCAATCACATGAGCGATCTCACAAATCTAATCCCCTAGGCACTATGAAATGCATGCTTGCACCTTATGTGGTGGCTTAGACCACCTATTGAAAATCTTGTTATATTTTGCATGAATTTAGACAAGTCTAGGGAAAACCATGATAATCCAATATACGAAGTGTCTAGAAGTGACTATTGGGACCATAATCAACCTGCACACATGCATCATTCACCACAGTGGGGAGATGAACAATTTTATACTCCCCCAACTCCTAGTTTGCAATCAATAATGGAAACACTCATAGAGCAAAATGCTAGGCTTGAAATGAATGCAATGCATGACCATCCATATAGCAACATGTCTGAATTTCCCTTCTCTAGTGAACCTCATGCACAACCATACAATGAATACCCATATGAGGAATGCATGCCCACTAGTGAAGACTCTCCTTCAATATAAAAACTCAAAATGATTCTTCACCTGATTGAATTACAAAATGATAGGATTGAAAATAGTGTTTCTAGTCTTACTCATGCAACTAACATTGAATATGAACCTAATCCAGAGGTAGATGAGTACACTAAAAATACTACAATTTTGAATGGAGAAATGAATTCTTACTATGATGATGATGATGATGAATATGAAGAGCATGTGTATTTTGAAAATGTAGTAGAATCTTTAGGTTCAGAGACATTAAGTGTCTCTTCTGTGAACCCTATGAATGATGCTTCTTCTGATATTCATGCATGTGATGTTGATATGGATCCTGTGGAATTGTCCTGTGAAAGTGAACATGATTTACCCTCTTTTGACTTTAGGAAAGTGTGTGATGGTGCAAATGATTTTATACATGAAAACAACCTAGATGTACCTAACCTCTCTCCTGAGTCACAAATTGAAACTCCTCCACCAAACCTAGGTGTAGTTTGTCACAAAATTGCAAAACCAACTTTTCTGAAAATGCCTAACTTAGGCCTAGAGCTTTGTGCTTCCCAAGTCCTCTTGGACTATTTTGCATCAAAGTATAACACTCTTAAGGAGCCACAGTTGGAATGTGTATGTCTGCCTGTAATTAGCAAAACTCATTTCGAGTTAGACCTTTTGCATGATGTACCTTTAAAATTGCAAGATTTTGTTCTCACAAACACACCTGTTCACAAGTTTAGGTTTGGGGGAAACTCCTTCACATCTGCAGTCTTACTTGCACTCTCATATTATATTTGTGTAAGGCTGTTGATGTTTGTATATATTTTCTATTGGGTTGATCCTCAACTCTTTAGACTGTTGGTTTATGGTGAATTTTCATTGTATATATCCAGTAGGACTTGTTAAATTTTTCTTTTCTTGAATCGGTTGAGTCTTCTTGTGAATATTTTGTGCTAATCCGATATGACCTCCACTGAGAATGTTGGATTTTAGCCTTGACTAATGAAGCTCAACCTTGCTCCCGCCGACATCCGGTAATCTCTTCCCTTTTCTCTTATCAGCATAGTTCGCTCGGTATGTGACTGTTTAAATTTTTCCTATCTGTTGACACATTGAGGACAATGTTTGATTTAGGTTTGGGGGTGCATTTGCATTTAGAGTTTTTAGTCTTTTATTTTATCTTTTATCTTAAAAAAAAAAAAAAAAAAAAAAAAAAAAAATTCAAAAACTCTTTTTGTAAAAAAACCTCCAACTCTTAGAGATTTTAGAGTCACTAGCATGCTTTTAGCTATGTTTACATAGAGATTCTGACCGAAATAACAGAACTTGGAAGTACCGGAGAACACAATCGGGTTCCTTAGTTGATTAGAGCGTTAAAGTTGGATTTAACCATACCGGAGGGCGAATTAGGTGTTGTTTAGATATTCGGTAGTAGAATTGTGATCACCCATAGTGGAGACTACCCATTTTACATCAAGTGAGGCACCAACCTTCAATTTTTGCAACTTTCTAGAAAAGTTGTTAGAGTGTGTGTCACCGTACGTAAATTCCGGGTAGGAATGGTGAGCTACCCAACTTCGCACCACTTTCAGCACTACTTTTGATCTCTTGAGTGCCAGTTTTTGTCAATCATGAGGGTGACGTCTAAAGATGAAAACTCCTTCTAAATACCGATTTGCAGTTAGCATCTCTCTCTCTCAATCAGCAAGACCCATAGAAACACATCATCGTCAGCAACCGGAGCAGAATCAGAATATTGAAAGAAAAGTTGAGATAGTCCAAGGTTTACGTGCAACAAAGAAAACGAAAAGAAAATAGGATGAGAATTAATAAAATTTATAAAATCAGACAATACAAGTTGTGGAAAAATTGAGTGATAAAGTCCTTTGTCCATGGAGTTAGTTGTTTCATTATTTGTATTTTTATTTTCACTTATTGTAAATCAAAAAAAAAAAAAAAAAAAAAATCAAAAAAATCAAAAGTCAAAAAAAAAAAATATTGTAGTTTATTTTCTTATTTTTGCTACCACCATGGTAAAGAAGAGTTCAAGAAGAAAAATCCAAACAACAAGGAATTTGAGTAGAAAAGTTAAAAATTGTCAAGTTTTGTGAAGTTTAGAAGTTCGTCATCAACAAGTGAAGACCGAAGACCGAAGAGTGAAGACGTTTCTATGGTTCTTATGAGAGAGTGATATTAATTGCCGATCGGGTGAGAAGTGGGTGAGTACTCCCACCCCTTGCTAATGGTTGATTTCCTTTCTTAGAGATCATCAGAAAAAGATTCTTTTTGTCCACACCTCTGTGGAGTCTCCAGATTTTATTTCGGAAGGTTATCCTTCTTACCTACAACGTGTGCAGGATTTCTCTCTTTATTCCCGCCGTACACATGAGAGACTAAAAAAGCGATCTTTTTGAGTGCAATTATCATAAAACCCTAATGGTAAGGAAGAAGTCGAGGCTTATGATCACAATCGAATCCGAATTCTTTCATATGGTATGGTTACTTTTCGCTCAGCACTTAAGGATGAGAATGCGTTCTTCGATAGTTCTAACTTCTGTTACTAGCATGCAGAAACTCTATGTCCTCATAGCTTCTTGGAGGCTTGAGACTCTTTTACACTCGAAGTTGGAGAAGGTTTTGTGGGTACACCTCGGTAAACCCTCACGAGACTACAACTCGTCCACTAGGGACACCTAGGGGTTTAAAGGCTTAGTGCATACGCTAAATGCATTCGAGAGACTGCGAGGGGGTATAGTTAGGATTTCTTATTTTTTGTTTCACTTGAGGACAAGTAAAATTCAGGTTTGGGGTATTTGATGAGTGCTAAATAGTGCATATTTATACACCTTTTTATTGGCATTTTACTCATCTTTTGCGCTTAGAAATCGATATTATCCCGCATTCTCGTGTTTTCTTTGTTTTCAAGAATAAATATTTGTATTAATTAATTTTGTGTTTTTAGGCAATAAATAAAGCTTGGAGAATGCGAGGAGCCAAAAGAGCGAAGAATTGGAGTCAAGTGCCCAAGGAGCAGAAGCCAAAGCCCGCGCGCGAAACAGTTGCAACCCAACAAGTAGCAACTCATCTAAAAGACATGGGCTTGAGCTAGACCCGACCCGCGACCCGGATCGGGCCCGTACACTCCAAGCCGTTGAGATCTCTATCTTCCACATCCAATGGTCGCTGCCTCCACGTGCATCATAGATCGCGCTCCCGTGCAACACTAGATCAAGCCAAAACCGCTTACCTCCCTGAGCCGTTCAGATCGCACCAGCTTCATCCTACGCTCGCTAGGCCAGTCTCATCATTCCCCTGATGCACCTGCTCAACACCGAAGCCCCCATACCCTATACCTCTCGAGCCATACCCATTCTCTTCTCCATCTTCTCTTTCTTCACCTCACCCCGACACAGAGCAGAGCTCTGCTCTTCTTCCTCTCTACCCCGACCAACCTTCTGCTCTCCCATGCCTTCTTCTCCATATTCCGTCTCTATCATCACCACCTCCATCATCACCTCCATCGACACCACAAAGAACAGCAGCACCCCTCTCTAGATTTAGGTTTTCTCTTTCTTAGCTTCTCCAACCCTAGAAGCTAACTTAGAGAAAAACTAAAGCTAGGGTTTTCATCATTGTAGAAGCATGGAGCGATTGAAGAGAGGAGCGATTGGAGCGACGTGGGTGAGAGAAATTTCACTTTAATTTTCTGTTTTTAAATAAAATTAGGGTTTTTAACTTTTGATAGTGCATGTATAAATAGAGGATGAAGAAGATGTTTTTAGACACGCCTGGATTAGCCAGAGCAGTCACTTTAGGTTTAATTTGTTTCATTTGCTGTTTTATCATGTTTTAATTTAGTGTGTTAGGGTTTCAATGAAACCCTAACTCCATGTTGTGTTAAACTCTCTTTGAATGTTCTTGAAAGCTTAAATGTTATTAGATATGCTCAATTCTAACATCTCATCACTCTGCTCTCTCACTATACATGCCTTGTATGTATTGTAGTTGGACTAACATTGTAGTGAGAATGTTTGACTCATAGTTTCAATTATCAAATGCTAATTCCTTTGATTAGTTATACTTAATTAGATAACTAATGCTCGGGTTAGTACCCTTAGGCGATAAATTGAGTTATCTCGGTGAAATCCTTTAGGTGATAGAGCTATTGATAAGATTGACACATTATCATCAACTGTCACATGAACAAGAAACTCAACTGAGTTGAGCACACAATAAGAGTTAGTGGTGGATTTGCAGACCCTAATATCCCCTCACTTTATACCTTAGTTTAGGTTCACTTCATTTCACTATTTCAGCCGTATCGGCAAAACCCCCTGTTGTCACTTGTTACTTACTTGAATTCAGTTGAAGAAGCCTTAGATCACACACAAAGCACACCCTAGTCCTTGTGGGATCGACCCGTACTTGCCGCGTCTCCAATAGACGCCGTGCACTTGCGGTATTACACGTAGGTCAAATTTACATACACTTTCCAGGCCTACCAAGTTTTTGGCGCCGTTGCAATGAATTTGTATGGATGTATTTATGGCCTACGGGTCAAAAACTTTCCAGGCCTACCAAGTTTTTTACACGTAGGTCAAAAACTTGGTAGGCCTCGAATGTGTATGAATTTATGGCCTACGGGTTATAATCCGCAAGTGCACGGTGTCTTGGTTGTAGGACTGAGCAAGTGCGGGTCGAACCACGGAGACTTGTGGTGATATGTTGATCTCTGGCTTCCTAAACTGAGTTCTAAGAGTGACAGAACTATTGAGGCTTGTGTCGATACGACTGGAAATTGTAGTGACTCTAAACTAAGGCAATGAAGTGAATTGTAACAAACTGGAAGTTACCAGGGTGGTGAATCCACCACCTGAAATTGAGCTAAGGCAATTCCTAGTCTAATTATGGTCTTGGTTCATCCCAGGGATGAACACCATGATACTATCTTGCTAATCTCACACACTCCCCCTAGTATGGAGTGTCTTCTTACAGTACACTCCATCACAGGGTCATGTGATCAAATGGCGAATACAATATTTCTAACACATTAAAGCACGACAAGAACACAACATGAAAGTGAATCACTTAGCACATAATCGGGGTTTCAACACACCCCGAAAATTAAACTAAAGCATTACAAGATAAATGAAATACAAATTAAAACTAAAGTGACTGCACTGGCTAATCCAGGCGTGCCTTCTACATCCATAGAACACTCCTATTTATACATGCAAAGTTTCCCCAAAATACCTAACCCTAATTCAATTAAAATAAAAATTAAATTAATAAAAACTCGAACCCATACTCGAATCGCTTCCTCTTCTTGTCACATCGTCCTTAGCAACTCCCTCGATTGATAGATGAGCAACCCTAACTCTAGTCATCTTTAACCTAGCCTCTAGGGTGGAGAAGCTATGAAATAGATGACTCGAGAAAGAGTGATGGAGTAGGTGGCTATGGAGTTGTTGTTTGATGTCAGGAAGGTGATGATGGAGGCGGTAAGGGCTGCTGGTCGGGTGAAGGAGGCTGTGACAGGGAAAGGGAAGGAGAGGAGCAGAGCTCTCTCTCTGCAACTGTCGGGTAAGGGAAGAGAAAGAAATGAGTTAGGGTTTTGGTTAATGGGAATATATAGGGCTCTTCAGTGTGAGGCAGGTATAGCGAGAAATGATGAGAAGGCATCAGCGAGCGTCGGATGAAGAGCAGACGAGATCTGAACGGCTACGGATATATGCATCTTCGGTGTTGAGCGGGAGCGGCGATCGTTGATGTGCTAGGTGGAGCGACCGTTGGATGTAGCTGAGGAAGATCTCAATGGCTCGAGTGAGCGAGCTCGGATCCGGGTCGCGGGTCGGGTCTAGCTCAAGCCCATGTCTTGTAGATGAGTTTCTACTTGTTTGGTTGCAACTGTTGCACGCGCTGGCTTTGGCTTTCTGCTCCATAGATGCTCGAATCCAATTCTTTCGCTCTTTGGGCTCCTCAGTTTCTCCGAGCTTTATTTATTACCTAAAAACACAAAATTAATTAATACAAATATTTATTCTTGAAAACAAGGAAAACACGAACTGGGATAATATCTCGATTTCTAAGCGCAAAAGATGAGTAAAATGCCAATAAAACGGTGTATAAATATGCACTATTTGGCACTCATCAAATACCCCCAAACCTGAATTTTACTTGTCCTCAAGTGAAACAGAAATGAAGAAATCCTAACTATACCCCCGTCGCAGTCTCTCGAATGCATTTAGCGTATGCACTAAGCCTTTAAACCCCTAGGTGTCCCTAGTGGACGAGTTGTAGTCTCGTGAGGGTTTACCAGAGGTGTACCCACAAAACCTTCTCCAACTTCCCGAGTGTAAAAGAGTCTCAAGCCTCCAAGAAGCTATGAGGACATAGAGTTTCGCATGCTAGTAAATGAAGTTAGAACTATCGAAGAACGCATTCTCATCCTTAAGTGCTGAGCGAGAAGTAACCATACCATATGAAAGAATTCGGATTCGATTGTGATCATAAGTCTCAACTTCTGCCTCACCATTAGGGTTTTATGATAATTGCACTCAAAAAGATCGCTTTTTTAGTCTCTCATGTGTGCAGGCAGGAAATAAGAGAGAAATCCTGCACACGTTGTAGGTAGGAAGGATAACCCTCCGAAATAAAATCTGGAGACTCCACGGAAGTGTGGACAAAAAGAATCTTTTTCTAATGATCTCTAAGAAAGGAAATCAACCATTAATAAGGGGTGGGAGTACTCACTTACCTTCTCACCCGATCGGCAATTAATATCACTCTCTCATAAGAACCATAGAAACGTCTTCAATCTTCGGTCTTCGGTCTTCAAATGTTGATGACGAACTTCTAAACTTCACAAAACTTGACAATTTTTAACTTTTCTACTCAAATTCCTTGTTGTTTGGATTTTTCTTTTTAAATTCTTCTTTACCATGGTGGTAGCAAAAATAAACTACAATATTATATATTTTTTTTTTTTTTTGATTTTTGATTTTTGATTTTTGATTTTTTTTTTTTTTTTGATTTTTTTTGATTTTTTTTGATAATAAGTGAAAATACAAATACAAATAATGAAACAGCTAACTCCATGGACAAAGGACTTTTTCACTCAATTTTTCCACAACTTGTATTGTCTTGATTTTATAAATTTTATTAATTCTCATCCTATTTTCTTTTCTTTGTTGCACAAAAACCTTGGACTATATCAATTTTTCTTTCCATATTCTGATGATGCTCCGCTTGCTGACGATGATATGTTTCTATGGGTCTTGCTGATTGAGAGAGAGAGAGTGATGCTAACGGCAAATCGGTATTTAGAAGGAGTTTTCATCTTTAGACGTCACCCTGATGATTGACAAAAACTAGCACTTAAGAGATCAAAAGTAGTGCTGAAAATGGTGCGAAGTTGGGTAGCTCACCATTCCTACCGGAATTTACGTACGGTGACACACACTCTAACAGCTTTTCTAGAAAGTTGCAAAAATTGAAGGTTGGTGCCTCACTTGATGTAAATTGGGTAGTCTCCACTATGGGTGATCACAATTCTACTACCGAATATCTAAACAACACCTAATTCGCCCTCCGGTATGGTTAAATCCAACTTTAACGCTCTAATCAACTAAGAAACCCGATTGTGTTCTCCTAAGTACTTCCAACTTTTGTTATTTTGGCCAGAATCTCTATGTAAACATAACTAGAAGCATGCTAGTGACTCTAAAATCTCTAAAAGTTGGAGGTTTTTACAAAAAGAGTTTTGAAATTTTTTTTTTTTATTTTTTTTTTAAATTGAAATAAAAGGTAAAAAGACTAAAAACTCTAAATGCAAAAATATGCAAATGCACCCCCAAACCTAAATCAAACATTGTCCTCAATGTGTCACAGATAGGAAAAATTTAAACAGTCACGTACCACGAGAACTACGCTGATAAGATAAAAGGGAAGAGATTACCAGATGTCGGCGGGAGCAAGGTTGAGCTTCATTAGTCAAGGCTAGAATCCAATATTCTCAACGGAGATCATATCGGATTAGCATAATATATGTGCAAGAAGACTCAACCGAATCAAGAAAAGAAAATTTAACAAGTCCTACTGGCGTAGGTCAAAAACTTGGTAGGCCTGGAAAGTGTATGTAAATTTGACCTACGTGTAATACCGCAAGTGCACGGCGTCTATTGGAGACGCGGCAAGTACGGGTCGATCCCACAAGGACTAGGGTGTGCTTTGTGTGTGATCTAAGGCTTCTTCAACTGAATTCAAGTAAGTAACAAGTGACAACAGGGGGTTTTGCCGATACGGCTGAAATAGTGAAATGAAGTGAACCTAAACTAAGGTATAAAGTGAGGGGATATTAGGTCCGCAAATCCACCACTAACTCTTATTGTGTGCTCAACTCGGTTGAGTTTCTTGTTCATGTGACAGGTTGATGATAATGTGTCAATCTTATCAATAGCTCTATCACCTAAAGGATTTCACTGGAGATAACTCAATTTATCGCCTAAGGGTACTAACCTGAGCATTAGTTATCTAATTAAGTATAACTAATCAAATGAATTAGCATTTGATAATTGAAACTATGAGTGAAACATTCTCACTACAATGTTAGTCCAACTACAATACATACAAGGCATGTATAGTGAGAGCAGAGAGTGATGAGATGTTAGAATTGAGCATATCTAATAACATTTAAGCTTTCAAGAACATTCAACAGAGTTTAACACAACATGGAGTTAGGGTTTCATTGAAACCCTAACACACTAAATTAAAACATGATAAAACAAAGAAATGAAACAAATTAAACCTAAAGTGACAAGCTCCGGCTAATCCAGCGTGTCTAAAAACATCTTCTTCATCCTCTATTTATACATGCACTATCAAAAGTTAAAAACCCTAATTTTATTTAAAAACAGAAAATTAAAGTGAAATTTCTCTCACCCACGTCGCTCCAACTGCTCCCTCTTCTGTCAATCGCTCCATGCTTCTACAGCTGATGAAAACCCTAGCTTTAGTTTTTCTCTAAGTTAGCTTCTAGGGTTGGAGAAGCTAAGAAAGAGAAAACCTAAATCTAGAGAGGGGTGCGGCTGTTGCTGTGGTGTCAGTGGAGGTGATGATGGAGGTGGTGATGATAGAGACGGAATATGGAGAAGAAGGCATGGGAGAGCAGAAGGTTGGTCGGGGTAGAGAGGAAGAAGAGCAGAGCTCTGCTCTGTGTCGGGGTGAGGTGAAGAAAGAGAAGATGGAGAAGAGAATGGGTATGGCTCGAGAGGTATAGGGTATGGGGGCTTCGGTGTTGAGCAGGTGCATCAGGGGAATGATGAGACTGGCCTAGCGAGCGTAGGATGAAGCTGGTGCGATCTGAACGGCTCAGGGAGGTAAGCGGTTTTGGCTTGATCTAGTGTTGCACGGGAGCAGCGATCTATGATGCACGTGGAGGCAGCGACCATTGGATGTGGAAGATAGAGATCTCAACGGCTTGAGTGTACGGGCCCGGATCCGGGTCGCGGGTCGGGTCTAGATCAAGCCCATGTCTTGTAGATGAGTTGCTACTTGTTGGGTTGCAACCATTGCGCGCGCGGCTTGACTTCCGCTCCTTGGGCACTTGACTCCAATTCTTCGCTCTTTTGGCTCCTCAGATTCTCCAAGCTTTATTTATTGCCTAAAAACACAAAATTAATTAATACAAATATTTATTCTTGAAAACAAAGAAAACACAGAATCTGGGATAATATCTGATTTCTAAGCGCAAAAGATGAGTAAAATGCCAATAAAAAGGTGTATAAATATGCACTATTTAGCACTCATCAGACTTGCAAATTTGACACTTGCAATGATGACTTTGTAAGAGAAGATTATATTAGTCATGCGTCATAGTAGTGAAGATCATATTTTTAGTAAATCTACTTACTTTGCAAATAGAGGTACATGATGGATCCCCCATCCCTTGTGAATCTTTAACCGTGCTTGCTTTCTTGAGAGAATGATTTTTGTTATTTGGTGGGTGGTTTGTGTAGATTTTTCCAAAGGAATGGGGGTATTATATAGAAATAAATCTCCAACGGTCTTATTTTTCAAAAAACTAGCCGTTTTTTTTTTTTAATTTAACAAATGCCGGCATAGTCGTTATTATAGATTTAATGCCGGTTCCCTGTACCGGCGTTTCATGGTTTTTTGAAACCATGCCGGTATTGGTTGCATATTTGGCCCAATCTCTGTAAAGAAATTCCCTTGTACCGGCATTGTCATCTTATGATAAACCGTACCGGAACCATATGCCGATATCCTATTTCACAGTTACTTCAATGCCGGTTTTGGTGATTTTCAAAAATACTAGTCGTTGAAAGATGACAGAATGCCGGTATTAAGTGCCGACATGTCGGTTATCCTTATCCCAATGCCGGATCTTTCAAAATTCAATGCCCAATGGCTATTTTTTTAAACCATAAACCAGCAAAGACAAGTGTCGGCGTTGATACTAGGTCACTGACAATGCCGACACTATAAAGCCGTTGTGCATTCATCTATTTAATGCAATGGATTCACCCATTGCACTTGATACCTCCAATGGCAAATCCATAAGCAACTACCGATTTCATCATTGCCATGGAAAAAGACAAACTTAGGAAAAACAAACTATCCACTCCGATGGGAAATCAATTATCATCCACCACCAACTCAAATCCATCAACAACAACAGATTTCATCATTGCCATGGAAAAAGAAAAACTCAAGAAGAACAAACTATCCACTCCGTTGGGAAATCAATTATCATCCACCAACTCAGTTGCCCTTATACTAGAAAAACTAAAAAGGAAGGGAGAAACCACCAAGTCAATTTCCGCAATGGAAGAAGAGATACTTAAGAGAAAAAGAGAAGAAGAAGAGGAAGCAAAGCTTGAACATTATCGCAAAGAAGCTAAAGAGATCCTTAAACGTCAAAAACAATCTAAGATAGAAGCGGATGTCGAGGAAGAAACCGAGTGGATTAAAAATTACTACATAGTATCGGATTTCCAGGAAGATCACCGCCCTTCGAATCTTTTTTGGGGTCTTGTTAGGACTGGTCCTTACATGAATAACTACTTGGAAGGTAAGAAATGCAGAATTGATTACGGTGATCTTTATGTACAAAATCGAACAATTGCACTCATAAAGTTATGTCGCAAATACAACGAGTTTCTTGCAAGATACATAGGGAATAGGTATTAAGCTCAGGACGCATATACCAAGTGGAGAAAAGAGCCTTTTAGGCATTTCGAAGCTGCTTTGCTTATTGAATCTCGTTCCAAGAAATGATGTTAGTTGCAATTGGCTTGAGATCTTTCATTTTATGTGTAACGTTGTTTATGTTTATTTCCTTAACAAATGATGTTAGTTGCAATTAGTTTGGGTTAATGTTTTTAAGTTTATTTCCTTGAGATTATGTGGTTAATGTTGTTTATTTTATCAAGTTTCTTTCCCCTACCGGCATTGACAAATACACCAAATACTATACCGTTACCTGTGCCGCCTTTGAATTGTGATCACCAAATACTTATTGTCAGAATACCGGCATTGAATTGTTCCATCTGTCCATGCCGGCATTCTGACGGTTATAAACACAAGTTATGTGGCAGTTACAAACTCATTCATTCCACTTATTTGACGGTTACAAACTATTTTATCCCACTTATTTGACGGTTACAAAATCCTTAATACCAGTTTATGCGTCAATTACAAACTCCTTCATTCTATTTAAGTGACGGTTATAGAAAGGAAAATCTTTCAGTCTCCCTTTGTATTCACTCTCCATTTTTTGTTTCATCTTCCATACCAAAGAAAATGGGTCGTCGCAAACCACGTGAAAAACCCATACCCAATCCTGAAGAATCTGTTGATGATGGTGGTAAATCGAAATCAAAAGCGCAACAAGTGCCTGAAGATTATGTTGGTGAGGCGAGAATAACAAATTTGCTCCGGTAAGTGATGTATATGTTGAATTGAAGTTTTTTACTTTTAGGGTTTATCCCATAGTAGAAAACACAAAGTGAAACTTGGTTGTTTAGTATTTCTACTACACTAAAAGTAATTTTTAAAATTCCAATTTGAAGTTCAGTTGCATGTTTGATTCGCGGTAGAATACAATTTGAAAATCATGCCAGATTATATGTCTTGAATCCCGATTTTATTGCATGAGCCTGCCGGCATACATATTTAATTGAATACCATGCCGGTTCCATGTGCCGGGTTTTTATATTTGATCAATACTATGTCGTTTTCATTTGCCTATTTTGTTATAAACTCTGTACTAAAATCCCATAATACCGGCATTCCTAATATCTATTTGACGATGCCGGTTCCCAGTGCCGGCAGTGTCGATATGTTAACTTACTATGCCGGTTTTTGTTTCAAAAAAATGTTAATTCTTTGTCTAAAATTCAAAGACAACCAGCATGGTATTTTAATTAATTAGAATGCCGGGACTTGTTCCGGCACGTATGTTATGTTCAATTTCTATGTCGGCTGTCATTATATAACTCAGTTTATATATTGGAACATAGGTTTAAAGAAGCACAAAAGAACAAAGGAAAAGGAAAATCTGTTTTAGAAGCAGAACGTAAGTCTTCTCGACGTAGCCGTCCTGATCCGGCTACTGCTAAGGTCACAATTCGGGATCAACCTATAAGCTACTCAACCAGCAGTGATGATGATGATGAGTGGGAAACACATCCTGTACCCGAACGAGCAGGTGGCTCATCCTCACAAGCAGGTGGCTTAGGACAGACTGATGTCGGAGTTGAAGCCCCTAAGGATAATGAAAAGGCACCCCCAGCCCACTATACTGATAAGTATGACATGATTCCAGACCGCGATGATGGCAAGCATTGGGGTGAACCGATAAACCCGCAACTCTTATTTGCCTACAAACGCTCTTGGGATCGTTGGATCTATCAAACTTATGTAAGACGTTTGCATCTTGTTATTACATTATTTATCTGTGATCAAGTGAATTTAATTAACTTTGGTGTGTTTTTATAAGACCACAAGAAAGCCTTTTGTGTTAGCCGCCATCAACAATCGGATGTATGGCCTTTGAAACATGAGTGTGACGCTGTTAAAGCAGTAGTCAAAGCATCTGGGTTGTATCCCGCGATAAAAAATTATGTGGCCACTGTTACCGTCACGGCGAACTGCTTTTTGGAGAGGTTTTTTGGTGAAACTGATACCATGCATTTTCCTTTTGGCGAGATGACCATTATCCCTGAAGATGTCCAAAGGATAATAGGTCTAGAGGTTCTTGGGAAAGTCGTTAAGGTAGGAGATGACTCTAAGGACTTAGGATTGGATAAGATCTATGAGCTGACTAAAAAGTTGTTTGGATGGGACAAGAAAACCACTTTGGCAAATATGTACAAGACAAGGCGTTCCCAGATAAAGATTATCACATTCGTCAAACTCGTTGAATTGTTTGGGAACACGAAGAACAAGGAATTGAATCCCGAACAAGTCCAGCAAACTGCCGCGGGTTATATGTTGTTCATCTTGGGCTCCGCTATATTCCCTGACACTAATGGTAACAGGGTGCATATGAACAACCTACAATACTTGGATCCGTTGGAAAAGGTTCATGAGTATTCATGGGGCACTGCTTTCTTGGCACATTTTTTGGCAGAAATGCGTCGAGCTTCTAAGGCAAACGCCCGTCAATTTAATGGGAATTTCATTGTACTTCAGGTATAGTCAACTACTTATTTTTTGATTGTTGTCATTAAATTTGTTAGTTTCCAATTATTTATTTTCTTATACATTTCATTGGAACGATCTTTCATTGGCGTAGGTGTGGGCTTATGAACAATTCACAAAATTGTTCATACGGTATAAAGGATTGAAGATTTTCACTGAATATCAAGAGAATAGGCCTCTAGGTCAGAAATACTACTTCGACAATACCCCAAGGCCCAATAACAAAAAACGGTTATTAGCAATGAGATTGGCTTTGGACTCGGTGGATGTCCAAGATGTTGTGTTTGATCCATATAGGAATGCCGGAGGAGTTCACTTGCAAAGGCGTGACAATGTTTCATTTTACAACGGACCGTTATTTCATCCAAAAGGATTTGTTATGCACAACCCTCGCCGTGTAATGCGTCAACTTGGGTACAAGCAGAAAGATCTCACGGATACATCTTATCAGAAATTCTCTCATGACTTTCCTCAATGCCAATCAAATGAGAACCATACTCTCGTAGTTTACGACCCAAAACTTATTCTTGCACATTGGAGTGAAAGGCAAGAAAAAGGACTTGTGTTGGATATGGCTGATTGGGAATTGGCTAAGAACGGTTATGAGAGTGAACCAACCTTCCTAAGAGGCCATCGGAAGTTCACGCATCCTTATGTTGTACGCCCGGATATCGTGGTTGTTCATCCACCACCAGCACATCCCTCCACAACTCCAGAAACTGTACCCGCACTTGTACAGCTCGTTACGTTGTTGGTACGTACGTCTTGTTCATTACCATTCTTTTAATCTATGTCTATGAACTTATACAATTGTGTATACTAAGTACATGTTTAAAATTTCCTTAACAGCGTCAGCGTATTGGAAATTTGTCAAAGTTCTTTAAGAAAAAGAACAAGAAAGGAGAGGTGCTGACCCAGAAAGAAATGGAGAACTTCGAGCAAAAGATGGACAAAATTGAAGATCCGAAGGCAACAGACTTGAGGGGGAAAAGGAAGAAGAGGGTACACAAGAAGCCAAGAACCGAGTGATCGTGTGTTTATTCTATAATATTAGTCTGGTTTGAACAATCTAGTGTTGGTTTATGTTTGTTTGTGAGTCTTGAACAATGTGTTTGTTTGTGTGTCTTGCTAAACTCTTTGCTTGACTTGGTTTATGTTTGATTTGTTTTCGGTTTGGAACCACATAACTTTGGAGTTTGTTCTTGTATACAATCTAGTATTTTTATTATATTTATTATGTTGATAAACTTGTGTCAAATTACCTCTTTTATAGAGTTTGAATGTGCCCAGATCACTTAAATTTCTAAGTTTTTCTTCAGTACCGGCATGCTCGAAAACAGTAAAATCAATGCCGATTCTCTAAATGACAGAGTTCCGGCATTTAACTGTGTTTGGATACTATGCCGGCTTTCTGTAATCTCTATGACAAATATGATTTTGACGGAGTACCGGCACAGTTATGATGTTAAATTCAATGCCGGAAAGGTCACTGATTTCTCTGGAAGTTTTTTCTGCATTTCCGTCATGGGTTCAAAAGAAAGTCTACGCCGGTACACTAGTTCCGGCGTCGTAAATATAAAACACAACTATGCCGGCATGGGCATCAAAATATGATTTAATGTTTAGAATTCAGACTTCCAAAAAAAAAAAAACGTTGCGTACTACTGAACCACATAAATCCAAATTACTCATCGTCGCCTCCACACGTAATCGGTTGCATCTTCTCCTCTTGGAGAGGTTTTTTTGATAAGGCCAACGCATCCCAAAATTGGTGATTCTCCTCATACGATGCCATCCATCCCTTCCAGATATTGGGATCTAGACCTTGTTTTTAATCATCCCACAAATAGGTGGCAGTGGACAATTTTCTTTGAGTTTTAGAATAACGAAATGATTACCGTTCACGAACGCCAAAACAACTCTTCTCTTCTTAAGGGATCCTTCGCATTTTTGCCACTTTGGGGTAAATGTTACTTCTACGGTGGGGTAAAATAATGAACAACACATCTAAATGTATCCGCCACTAGATTCCCACAAAGCGACATTCTCATCCAATATTCAGAAGGAAGAAAGTTCATCTGTTGCTCGGGCCCCAATACTTGAGCATGCATATCATCAAACCCCTCGCCTACACCAACCAATTGCTCATAAAAGCTCCTCTTGTTCACAAGTTGTTCGGCCATCCTCATTCTAGCATATTGGCATGGTGTCATACCTCTACTAACCGCCGTGTCAAAGATTCCTAATTGTTCGGTCACGGCATGATAGCCACAATTTCCATCTCCGTCGACATCATCCGTATATAAAATATACTCGCGAATAACCTCAGGAAGTTGGTCTATGTAAGACTGTATCTTGGTATGATAACTTCTAATTGTCCTACCTGTTCTGGGATCCTTATACATCTTCATATTACCCTTTTGTAACAATAATATATCCAAACCATCCTCTGCAATCTCTACACTTGCAATGTCTTTGATATGTGATGGGAGTCCGTACTTCCTTGGCCTACCCCTTTGCCTTGGAACTAAAACTACATCAACTTTTCTATCACTTTGGTTTGTCACCACCTTTGCCTCGTCTCCTTGTTGTTCTTTGTCACTTGATGATGATACCTTTGGCGGCCTACCCCTTTTCCTTGGAACCTCCGCTAGATCGACTATGGGTATGGCTTCGGAATGCTCACCTTGTTGTTCTTTGACACTTGATGATGATACCTTTGGCGGCCTACCCCTTTTCCTTGGAACCCCCGCTAGATCGACTATGGGTATGGCTTCATAATGCTCACCTTATTGTTCTTTGACACTTGATGATGATACCTTTGGAGGCCTACCCCTTTTCCTTGGAACTCCCGCTAGATCGACTACGGGTATGGCTTCGGAATGCTCACCTTGTTGTTCTTTGTCACTTGATGATGATACCTTCGGCGTCCTACCCCTTTTCCTTGGAACTCCCACTAGATCGACTATAGGTATGGCTTCGGAATGCTCACCTTGTTGTTCTTTGACACTTGATGTTGATACCTTTGGCAGCCTACCCCTCTTCTTTGGAACCTCCGATGAGTTGGCTTTTGGTGTGGATACGGAGTCCTTCGTTTGTTGTTGACTTAGAGGTTCCTTCCTTGGCCTACCTCTTTTGTTTGGAACCTGCGCTTCCATGAACCTTTGTTCCGAAATCTCACATGCGGTTAGATCTCGTTTCTTACTCGTCGCGAGTTCTTCTTCACGTTGAGTCATTTCTTTCAATTCTACCCTTTGTTTTTTCCTTTTTGTTTTAGTTTGTGGTCTACCTATTGGATCTCCCTTTCTTGGATCTTCGCTTTGTGCGATCCATGGACGATTAATTAGCCTTAGTTGGCTCAACGAGACTTGTCGGCTTACCGAGGTGCCACGTGAGTAAGCTTCGAAGAATTCCTTTGCTTCGTTCGTATCCCATGGAGATTGCCCGGGATCTCCCGAAGGGGGAGGGTCGAAAGATAGTTGCTTCCAAAACGGATCAATAACCTCAATAGGTATCACTTCTTCATACTTCACAAGCATATGACGACACGGAAGCCCCAATGAAGACATGTCGGGACAAATACACATATCACCCGGTTTTCCGTAATTTTTCTCATATTCCATTTATCTCATCATATGTTTTATTGCCCAATGAGAGACGTTGAATTATATTCCTTGGAGCAACTTACCATAACGAAGAAATTGAGTCATCCTTTCCATTGAGCTTTTCTCAAAAGCCTCCTTGATCCTATTGATATCTTGCTTAAAGTATTGCTCCATTGCCTCGGTGACCATAACCACATTGCCTTGACCGGACTGGATGAGATCTTTAAATCTCCCATGAGCGGACTCAGCTGCACTAGTTGCTTCACTCTTGAAGTGTCTATACCGGTTTGTCCATGCACGCACAAATTTTTCCTTGAACTTATCCAACCATTGAGTCCGATAATACCAGACGGCAGTCGGATAAACTTCGTTCCAATCGGCAATAAACTTCTCCAATCTCTTTTTGTACATAACCTCGGTAAGAGACCAATAAACTTTCTACCAATCTCTTAGAAATTCCAACCACTTTTTATGATTTTCCGCATGTTCTTTGTCCACTCGCTCCTTTATATTTCCTCTCTCATCTTCTTCTTCTTCGGGGGATAGTTTGTTCTTTCGAACATCTTCCTCTAGTTGTACCATCATTCTCTTCTTAATATCCGCCTTTGCGGGTTCAAACAAGGCATGGCAAGTTTTTATCACATTATTACGTATATGATATGTACATAGGAAATTTGTGCGTCCGGGAAGACGTCGGATATTGCTTTCATTAATGCGTCAGCGTTATCGGTTACGATGACCATCGGAAGTTGATTTTCCCGGAAGAACAATTTCAATTGTCGTAATGCCCAATGATAATTATAGTCCCTCTCGTTTTCCATTAAACACCAAGCCAATGTGAATGTTACCTTGTCCGAGGTTTTTCCTGACGATGTTGAACAACGGCATATTGTATTTGTTTGTCTTGTAGGTGCAATCCATCAAAAGAACACCACAACATGTATTTTCCAATTGTGAGAGCAAAGGATGCGAAATGAATATTTGAAGGGGCTTCTCGTCCGGCCCTCTTTTAATGACACGCGTGTAGTTGTGATCCCAAACTATCTTCTCAAATTCTTGCATAACGCTCCTCCCTTCCTATTCTACCCTTCTAATAGTTGCTTGTGCGGCATAAATTGTACGTAAAAAAGACACGTTAGTCTCATCCTTTTCCTTGAAGCCTCTGAGAATTTGTCTTGGTTTGATAAGTGCTTTGGTCAATCTCTTTACATCCCCGAACTCGTCAGGTTTTAGCTTCGCAACTAAGGAGTGACCAACAAAATCTTTCGGATCTCGGTGGTTATGACATCCACACAAAACCTCGCAATCCCAATTGTTCATGTAATTTAAACGGAACACAAGCTTAAACGGGCAATTATTCTTCCTCATACGAGTCTTGTATACCCTATTAGTCTTCTTTGGATATACATAATCCTTTCTCTTGTGGCTATTCTTCTCCTTGTATTTCCCACTTCTCTCGCAAGCCATCTCAAAACGCCTCTTCGAACCTTCGGTATTCCTCACCAACACACACATGTTCTTAAGAGCCGTCTCTTTAGCCCAAGCGATTGCTTCCTTTCGATCTGTTATTCCCTACATAAGAACAATTTCGTGTTCATTAGAAGGTTCATTACTAGCAATCCATTAGTAAAGTTCAAGATACTGGGTGAAAAGTATTCTTTGGTCACATACCGGAGGGATTTTATAGTATTCCGACGTATCCCGATAAAGCGGCTTTGCATTTTTTTGGATCAATATATGTCACCGCCTAAAGATCGAATGAAAATTAGTTCCAAACAAAATTAAAACACTATGCCGGAAACCCGTACCGGCATGCTCGACCATTGTTCCGGCATAGTCTAAGTTAACCAAAACGGAAGACCAAATTTGAAACCTATTACGGCATAAATATTTCATTAGAAAACAACGCCGGAATCACGAGTGCTGGCATTCTCGTAATCTAATGTCCCAAGCCGGTACACAATTCCGGCATTGACAATAATTGATATTGAACGTCGGTTTTGGTGCCGGCATTATCGATATTGATGGTACCACGCCGGTACCCAGTTGGGGCATTGATATTTATTAAGTTTCAATGCCGGTTTTAGGTTTGGGATGGTATTGTTTCCTGTATGTTTTCCATGCAAGATCTGAGGCATGGTAACCTATCAATGCAACCATGCGGGTTGCATATTCCGTAGTATATTCCTTGGTAGGTAAAAAGGTTAGCTGCGTCTAGGCATAGTTGTTTAGAAGAATGCTATGCCGGATCAATATTCAAAATGGGGATATTGGTATACCCGGCATGGTCGTAGTATGAATACCATGCCGGTACCACGACGACTCGGCATGGTCGTAGTATGAATACCATGCCGGTACCCCTTACTACCGGCATGGGATTCATACAACTACTATGCCGGCACCAAGGTTTTTCGATTGAAAAAATGGCGGGTTTCAAGAAAAATTCGATTTTTCAACATCCTAGCGACTTTACTGTGTGTTGGGGATGCTACTATGTTGTGCAAGTTTACTTTCTTGTGTAGGTTCTTCAAGAAACTCTCCATACTCGTCAAAATCATCATTCAAGGGTGTTGGCTCAACAAAGAGTTGCAATTGAGAGTTGTTGTCGTTAGCTGAAGATTCAAGATATGCTCCTTGTTGTAGTTGAGCTAAAGATTCAACAGCAGCAATTCTCTCTTCACAATCATCCTCCATTTTTCCCAAAAAAATTTCTCTCTCAAAATATTTTTCCCTCCTTCTACTCTCACCTCACTAACCCAAATTCAAATAAAACACACACTAATCATTTATAAAAAATCTTATGATTTTACTAATTATTATTAATCACTAATCATGATTAGTGAGGGGTAGATTAGGTATTACGTAAAATACTTAGATAAGGGTGACCCCGAATTAATATCTGGATCCAATTTTTGTCATTTTCTTATATCCCCAATTTCGCGTTATATAAAAACCCAAGCTGAAATCTGTACCGTTATAAAAGACAAAATTGAAATCAAGTTGAGATGCTAATGAGACAAATGATCCAAAAGCCTAGTGTAGAAAATCTTAATGTTGTGGAAACGGCCAACCTAGTGGCTGCGTGAGAAGAAAAAAAAAATATTATGCGTGCATATAAAGTACTATAACCATTAATCTATCAGATTGAAAGAAAAAGATTTATTTACGGGGTGATCTAGCTCTATGAATAAAATTGATCACGGATGTCAAAACATTGACCAAAATACTGAAAATCATATATCATATGATCTTGACTATTAAATCAAGCCAAAATCAATCGATACACAATCAAAACTAAAACCCGTATAAGCTGACTGATTGATTTTATGTAGGCTAAACTGAAAAACTAAAACCCAAAATAAGCTAAGTTTAGGGTTTTAATTAAAAGATACTAAAAAATAAATAAAATCAATTGATAAGAAAAGAAGGAAAATAAGATCAATTGATAAGGAAAAGAAGTAAAAAGAAAATTGTAGCTTAGTGATTAGAGTTACGTGCCGATGACGTGTTGTGAAAAGAGAAGGAGACAGAAATAGAAGGAAAAATAGAGAGAAATTTCTTATTTGATGTGTATTGTAGATAAATATTACGGCCTCTATTTAAAGGGTAGACACAAGTGCATCCCATTAATAAACGAGATTCACCCTAGATATTCTTAACATAATTACACGTTTATAACATTTTTGCAATTCTTTGCCCGCTAAAACTGCCTGGAACCTGATTCACAACCCTCATGCGCTATGGGTTAAAATTCTTAAATGTAAATATTTTAAGAGTTGCAACCCTAAACCTAAAACTTGTTCATGGGTTTGGAGAAGTATTTAGCTTAGTCTTGATTTTGTTATTCAGAATTCGGTATGGGAAGTTAGGAATGGTAATGACATTAATGCTTTCTATGATAATTGGATTAAAGATGCATCTCATCCTCACTGCATTACTTACCCCAACCCAAGCATTCATGTTGGTGCTCTTATAGACCAGGATACTAGAAGATGGAAAGTCGATTTAGTTTAATCTTTTTTCACCCCTGATAACTGCTCTAAAATTCTAAGCACTAGGATTCCAATATCTGGTAGTGATAGGCTTATCTGGCCTCATATAAAGACTGTGTCACTGTTAAGTCTGCCTACAAGTTGTGTAGCGGTTCTTCTGGAGCTACAACCTCCCAAAACTCTTTCTCATCTTACAAACAACTTTGGTTTGCCCCTGTTCTTCCTAAAATCCACTTGTTTCTTTGGAAACGTGTCCGGAACATACTTCCATCTAGAGCCAGGCTTTCCAGGTACAACTCTACCCATGACACAATGTGCCAAGATAATTGTCTTGAAACTGCTGAACACATTATTCTGGACTGCAAGTTTTCTAAAGATGTTTGGGCAGCAACCCCCCATGGTCATTTATCCTTGTTGGACTCAGATTCAAACATAGACATCAAGGAGGATTTGATACATAAATGGTTGTGTAGTTCTGTTTCAGCCGAACAGTTATGTGCTTTATTCACAACGGCTTGGTGTATTTGGAAGGAAAGATGCCTTAAATCTTTCAAGACAAAATTCCTCCTTACCAGAATACAGCCAGATACGCAAAGAAACTAACTGATGAGTTCATTCAGTCTCTTAGCAACAACAATAGTACTATAAAGCAGCCAAGATTAGTAGAAGGATGAATGTAACAGGTTCTTGGAATGATGAGTATCCTCACTTCCTAAACCAAAATTTGTAACCTTCCTTCAGTTTTAATGCATCTGTTTTTCTTAGCGCACACACAAAAAAAAAAAAAATCGCCTGGCCTGTATTTCACTCTACCGTGATAACAATTCTACAGCATTTGCAAGTTTCAAAAGCAAAATTTAGAAATAATGAGAATGCCGGTCAACCAGGGTTTTGACTTGACAGCGAGGGAGATGCAATTTTATCTGTATCTTTTGGGCCGTTACTAAATCTAGGTACATGTTAAGCCAACACAGATGGAAAATCAAGGTCTAGAAACGGGATTTCTGTATCCATGCAATGCGTCATAGCAGCAATCCTAGAATCGACCACATAATAACGAGGGAATGAAGTGCACAAAATTTTGCTGAGACAGATGATCAATAGACCTTCCATCTAGTAGCGCAAAAACAAATAATAAATAAATGGTTTCAATTCAGTCAGTTGATGAACTTGTGTTAGTAATTTGCTGCAAATATGAAGAATATTGTTGGTTAGGTTCTAAAATGTCGCTAGAAGAAGCAAATGGCTAGGAAAACGAACTGTTGCTAAGCGTGGTAAATGGCTTGATGGATGATTGTAATGATTCAGGGCCCTCTTCCGCGATTCTCTTGCATAATGCATCACAATTACTCATCACTTCAGTCAGTCTTCCTTTCAGCTCACCAACTTCAACTTGCAACGGGTGAACTGCATGCCATTTCCAGTGTAGGATTTAGACCGAGGAAGGGAAAACTAAAGAACCTGTACACTACAAAGTTCATCCAGAAACAGATGGCAGAGAGAACAGGGATTAACTACCTCCTGAAAGATGGTGGGCAGTTGTTCTCATAGCTGATACCGAGTAATTAAAACGTTGAAGTAGCTTAACCACCAGAGCATCTGCAACTTCTATTTTATTTTCAATATCCTCCTGCAACATGTCATTATACACCAAATGAGTCCATCTAGACTCCTCAAACTATGCTTGAGTACAGAAGCTTCAAATAGGGTGAGAGGATTTTTAAAAATAGAAGGGTTTACGCGAATGAACATACATAAACTTAAAATGCATCACTATGCTATCAATCTAAGCGTAATGGGTTTTGGCAATATCGCAAATCTCATAAAAATTCTGTACTCACCTAGGTTGGTAGGAAGATACGTACAATAACACAAAATATTCATTCTATAACTCAGTATCTGTCGTGTGTCTGATTTTCAATTGTTCCCAATTCTTATACTGTATTTAGCCAGGATAATGCTTTGCTACCCATACCTTACATGACCAAGGTGCTGAATAATCATAGATGCATACAACTCTTCTAACTAACCATAGAAATTTCAAGTCACAAGATCCAAAACCTAAAGTGGGTTGATAATTTATAACTTGAACGATAATTAACAAACTTTCCTCATCAAAGTCTAACCAATTAAACAATCTTATCAACAAGATCTGAATAGATTAAGCACCTGTCTCTGGCTAATTGTTTTAGTCTTCCTCTCCTGCCAATCACGATACATAGAGAACAACTCGAGCAGCACCTTGGGATTTAGAGTGCCTAATACAGAATTATAGAAAAACAGAATATTCATCAAAAGGTAATAGAAACTCAAATCAGAACTAAATCAGAGGTAATGGTCAAGGAATATTGAATGCAAATTACTCCATCAAAAGTTACACAGAACTTCTTGATCTGATTTATACAAGAAACTCATTTCCATATCTCTACGAGCATTTAATAAAAATAAAATTAAAAGTAATTTTGAATAACCTGGAGCAGAAGACGGAGAGGGTTTCCTGACGAGAATATCAGTCAAGCTATTTTCTGTTGGTATCGAAGTTAGAATTGGGGTTGTCTGCAATTCAAAACTACAAAATGAAACCAAACCCTGGGAGAAACAAAAAATAAACAAAAACCGAAATTCATTCGTACTTACGATTTTAAGAGATCTAAGCTGTTCTAAGAGAGGATCAACACCGTCCTCTGGTTTCTCTGTCACCGTAGTAATCTGATCCACTTGCTATTTCACAGAAAATAAAAAAATGATGGCGGGAAATTTAACCTGATATTAATACCGAAAAGAAAAGGGGAATAAGGGAAATTGCAATGAGATAAAATTAGGGTTTTGATTTTAAACCTGTGAGCTTGATAGCGTGGATTCTGATGAGCCCATAATGTGGAATGTGGAAGATGGTTGAATTATTTGTCTCCCTAGTTTATTTTTTTCTTTTTTGATACGGCTTTGTCTCCCTAGTTTAACATCCCGACTCCCCAGTGCCTGCTTGTGCGAGCACAATACTCTTCTTTTTAATAGGAAAATGAGATTTTACAGATAATATAATATTCCTTTTCTTTTACACGGCTATATTTTTTTTTATGAAGCATGAGAAACAGAAAGAGCGACCTAGATAGCTATTACACGTGTGTATCTAGTACCCACGGAGTCATTTAATAGAATTTGATTGAGAAAAGGTGGGATGACATGATCCCATATTGTTGTCGATAAAATTTCTGCTTGGCTTCCATCTGCTACATAATTTGCTAGGCCATCTACTGCTTGATTCCCCTTTCTATAATTATGTTGAATAACACAAAGAGGAAATTGTCGCATTCTCAGTTTTATTTCGGTAATCATCTATGCAATATACCACGGAGCTTCAATCTCCGTTTTTATGAAGCGCAATAGATTTTCCGAGTCCGTCTCAAAGATAACTTTTGGCCATTGTCTATCAGTTGCCATCCTTGATGCCAGCAGAGTTACCCATGTTTCAGCTATTAGCGCGGTAGTTATTCCTAGCGGTTGTGCGAGAGCCATCAGAGTGTGAGCACTTGAATTTCTGCAAATAAAACCTGCACCCGCCATTCCTGGATGACCCTTAGCAGCACCATCCGTGTTCATCTTTATCCATTCTGAATCCGGTCTCGTCCAGTCTGCTAAGATTGTTGTTGTTCTTCTGATATTTGTTGGAATAGCCATGGATGGTGTGTCCCCTGGTAAAACCGGGGGCATAACTGTTTTTGCCCATTCAAATTCTTGTTGTTGCTTTAAGGCCTGAGCTACGATGTTGGCCTTGGGTGTATGGTGGTGTTTGAAAACTAATTCATTTCTGGACGTCCAAAGGTTCCAGAATAGAAAACAGAAAATTGATATAGAGGAAGTATGACTAGCCTCTTGCAGAATTCGTGAAATGGTTGTTTGATTATTTATAGTGATATGGGAGTTAAGGTTGGATTGGTTGGTCGATAGATGAGATATCAAGGTGTTCCAGGTGGCTGATGCTACTGGGCAGTGGATAAGCATGTGTTCCGCTGTTTCTGGTTCAGCGTTGCACTGGGGGCATGAATTGGTGAGGTTGATGCGGTGCAAAATAGAAAAGGTCGGAAGACCTTCATTGATAGCTTTCCACAAGAAAAGATGAATTTTTGGTGGACAAGGTAAGTTCCACAAGAATTTGGTGGATGGGAGGGGGTTTAGGTGGTCATGATTATCTTGTTGAATTAGACAATTGTAGCCTGTGGCAGTGGTGTATTTTCCTGACTTTGAATGTGGCCATATGATCTTATCTGGAGGCATGTCTAGGGGGAGGTGGATGTTTATAATGTGTTGAACAGCATTAGGTGGGAGATGATTCATTTGTTCATGATTCCAGTTATTGGTGAGAGGGTCAATGAGATCAGCTACTAATTGGACTGGGTAGCAATGGGCCGGGTCAAGGTTTTGAAATTAAGGTATCCAATTTGCTTGTATGAGTGTGTCTAAGCCGTTTCCAATGCGATGGAAGATGAGTTTATTTAGGGAAGGTATGAGGGAGGCCATCTGTCTCCATTGTGGGCTGGAGGAAGAAGGAATGGGTGGGTTTTCCCGGAAGATCACTTGATTTTGCAGATATTTTTCATTATATAATCTGCTGCAAATGGAATTTAGTTGGTCATGTATATTCCAGATTCGTTTCATGAGCGAGGCTTTATTGTGTTGACTACTTTTCCTTATGCCTAGACACCCTTTGGCTATCGGTTTGTTTAGTTTGCTCCATCCTAATGGGTGGAGTTTTCTAACTGATGAATCATGATCCCAGAAAAAATTCCTAGTAATTCGATCTATCTGTTTGTGAACATGGGTGGGGAATAATTGTTTTTGCATAAGGTGGTTTGAAGTAGGTATTAGTGAGGTTTTAATGAGTACTAACCTTCCTGCCGGAGTAAGACATTTTGTCATCCATCCCTTCGCCTTTCTCGCCAATCGTTGAAGCAATGGGTCGAAGATGTGTTTAGAGGATCTCCCATGTTTAAATTGTACTCCCAAGTAAATTGGTGGGGTTGACGATGTTGGCATGTCAAAGAATTGTTGAATCGCGTCCAACTGATGTTGTAGCAGTCTTGGATGGTGGATTATCATTGATTTTGCTGTGTTAATTTCCTGGCCCGCTGAAGAGCCGTAAGATTAAAGTAGTCTCTTGAGGTGTCCACTGCTTTGTCCACGTCTATATCAAGTGCAAGAAAGTGATTTAAATGCTTCAAAAAAAAAAGTGATTTAAAAAAACAGGCCCCGTTATCAATTCATATCTCTGTTTTTTTTTTTTTTTTTTTGCTAGGATAAAAGATTTCATTTCATAAAAGAGATTACATATTTAGGAGAAAGTCAGGTTTTTCACATGTCCATTCACCCATTACATTATTTCTCCTACATTGTTTTGCTGCTTTATCAGCTATGGAGATAAAAATTCTATTAACGTAATCAACTCTTGAGAAAGAAAAATTATTTAAAAGAAACCTACAATCATCTAAAATAGTTTGATTAAACCAGCATAATTGATGGTTATTATTCTTCAGATAAGTGATTGCACTCTTTGTATCACTGCGGACACAGAATGTGGTTATGCCTTTGTTCTCCATCCATTTGATTCCTTCTAGAAGAAGCAAAAACCTACATTATGCTTCTTTTGCTGATCTAGCTACTCCTTTGATGAGCTTGCATCCTTCAAAAGACCCTGTCAAATCAGTTAATACAAGACCATACCATGCTTCATTAGTATCAGAGTCATAGCTAGCATCACAACATAGAATACAGCAATGCTCAGGTAGGCCACTGTTATCTGGTGACTGTATAGGTGCGGTGATCTGTCTAGCGGAATAATTGGTGCTAGCATACAAGCATTTATATCTGCTAAGAATTTCAAAGCCTGATTGGCAGTGCTCAATGGTGTCACAATTTTATTTTGAAAGGTCTTGAAACATCTATCCCTCCATATGCACCATGTTGTGACAAATATTGATTGTTTGATAGCAATACTATGACTACTCTTCAACCATTCATCAAACCAAGTCCTAATACTTTTGTCAGTAAGATCCTATGAAGTTACGTAGTGACCAAAGGGAGTATTTGCCCAAACAGTTTTTGCATAATCACAGTGAATAAAAAGATGTTCAGACGATTCATCGGAATTAGTATCACATAAGCAACAAGAATCTACTTGATTTCTGTATTGAGAGAGTCTGACTCTAGTAGGTAAGAAATTTTCTATACACTTCCATAAGAAGAGATGTATCTTAGGAAGAGTGGGGAAGCTCCAAAGGGCTTTATAGGTAGGTTGATTTTTCTGTGTAAACACTTCATGAATTCAATCAATAAATGTTCTTGGGATGGGGATTCTGTAGATAGTTTATCTCGCCAGAGAGAGCTTTATAACATGTTTTCACGGAAAATTCACCACTCTTAGTATGCAACCATACCAATCTGTCATCGCCTGTGAGGTGAATTCTAATGTTGGCTATCTTCTGGGCATTGTCCAAAGTGAAAAAACTATTAATAAGCTCTATATTCCAAGTCCTAGTATAAGGGTCTATGAAGTCAGACACAAGCATATTAGGATTAGGGTAATAATGACAAAGAGGAGAGGATGCTTCAGGAATCCAATTGTCAGTAAAAGCATGAATACTCGACCCGTTCTTGACTTCCCAAATACTATTTTTCCTAATGATTTCTAAGGGTCATAAGTATGAAGATTATCTAAGAGTTCGAACTTCTTCAACAATGGACTCCATCCGATATATCTCCATTATTCGTTCTGGTTTAATGCTTGGAGGGCGAACCGAGAAGGGTTATCACGATCTAGTGAGATATTGAGAAATTTTGATTTTCAAGATGGAGATTATTGCACTTCACAACCATAACTTGGAGATCATCCTTGAAGCTTATTAAACATAAATAGGTGAGAAAAATATTATGACCGGTTAACATTAAATGCACCGGTTAACGGTCACTACTACCCAAATTGACGAAAAGAACTTTAATAGATTCAAATATACGGCATATTTCCTAAAAGCGAGAAGAGATTGCGAAATCGATTATTTTTCAAAACACATGAGGCAAGAAATGACACTTATCGCTCTTCAAGCAATATTCAAGGAAAAAGAGGCAAGATGTAGGATCATAATATCGCAATGCATACAATGGATCAATATTAGGATAAAATAGGGTAATAATGACAAAGAGGAATAAAGGATGCTGTGTGAATCCAATCTTTTGAATTCGCAAGTCATTAGGAGAGAGAAAGTTTAAGAGTGCTAAGTGAATAAACTCTTGATCTTACATCTTCTAATGGATTAATTAAGCAAAAATCGAAAAGTAAGGTGTAGTGTGGAAATCCTGCTACTACATCTATGAAGTGACAGGCATATTAGGATTAGGGTAATAATAATGACAAAGAGGAGAGGATGCCACTGTTGTAAAAGCATGAATACTCAATCTGCTCTTGACTTCCCAAATACTATTTTTCCTAATGATTTCTAGACCAACAACAATACCTTTCCATAACCAAGAAGAATCTAGAGGTTTTCTAGCATGCAAGGGATGACAATTCTTGAAATATTTACATTTCAAGATTTTAACCCACAACTCAGATGGGGAGTGAATAAGGGCCCAAGCTAATTTGGCTAACATCGCCCTATTAAAGATTTTTAAGTCTCTAAAGCCAAGGCCCCCTTGGAGTTTATGAGAACAAACATCTCTCCAGTTTTTGATGTAAATACCACCTGGGTTATTCTTTCCTCACCAGAAATCCCTTTGGGATTGTTCCATTTTTTGAGTTATGGTGTCTGGAATGAGAAAGGTACTCATATGGTAAGCTGGAGAAGATTTCAAGACATTCTGCACCATTATGGATCTACCAGCTTGAGAAAACTGCTTTCCTCTCCATTGTGCAGTTCTTTTACCAAAATGATCAAGTAAATGACTGAAAGATTCAGTTTTATTTCTATCAATGAATAAAGGAATGCCTAGATATTTCTCCTTTAGGTCAATTTTCTTAACTTCCAAAGCATTAATAAGCGATACATCAAGATCAGGATGTACATTCTTACTGAAAAAACAACCTGATTTGTCAAAACTGATTACTTGGCCAGAAATATTACCAAAATCTTTGATCAAAGCCATCAAATTACTAGCTTGTTCATGGGTAGCCTTGACAAATATGAGGCAGTCATCGGCAAAGAGTAAGTGTGAAACACTTGGTATCTCTTTGCTGATGTGAACCCCTTGAATCAGTTTGTTGTTTTTAGCGTGTACAAGATATCTAGTTAACGATTCCATACATAAAATAAATAGGTAAGGGGATAATGGGTCCTCCTGTCGCAGACCTCTAGTTGGTTTGAAAGAAGGACAAGGGGATCCATTAAGCATGATAGAAATATTGGTGGTGTTAATACATTGATAAATAAGAGCACACCAGTCATTGGAAAAACCAAAGCATTTAAGAATATCAATCATAAAAGACCACTCAACTCTGTCAAAGGCCTTAGACATATCAAGTTTAAGGCCCATGACTTTATTTCTATCTTTTTTCCTTTTCCTTTTCATAGTATGAACTATCTCTTGCGCTATGACAATATTATCAGAAATGTATCTCTTAGGAACGTACACAGCTTGATAAGAAGAGATTAGTTTACTAAGTAAAGGCTTCATCCTATTTACAAGAAGTTTAGAAATAATCTTGTAACTAGTATTGCACAAGGAAATTGGCCTAAAGTCAGTTGGAGATGAAGGACTGCTGACCTTAGGGATAAGTGATAGAAAAGTATGATTCATAGACTTGAGTAAATGCTTTGACTCGAAAAAAGACTTGGCAGTATTCCAAACATCGATTTCAAGCAACTCTAAATTCTGTTTGTAGAAGCCTGGGGGGAAACCATCAGATCCAGGGGCTGACCAAGAGGCCATCTATTTGATGGTTTCCCTTATTTCCTCGAGAGAAATAGGTCTTAGCAAATAACTATTGTCATCTGCAGTGATACCGGGTTCGATACAATTAAGAAACTTAGCATTACGAAATGGCTGAGATGTAGAGCTTATGCTTTTAAAGTGATTAATCGGAAAGCCTTCAAGTTCATTCCTATCCTTAGACCATTCACCATTGGGTAATCTAAGAGTCTCGATGTGGTTAAAGTGTTTCCTTCTATTGATAGAAGTATGATAGAAGTTGGTTTTTCTATCATCACTTTTTATATAGTCTTGTCTAGACTTTTGGGCATAGAATTCTTCTTGAACCTTCTGCCAATGTTCAAGATCTAATTCTACTCCCCTGACCTCGTCAGCATTCTGAATAGATGGAGATTGATTGACTATTTAAATACTGAAGTTGGTCAGAAAGAGACTTGACTCTTTGATCTACATTCCCAAAATGGTGTAAATTCCAATTTCTCAAATCATGTTTAACATTTATGAGTCTATTAGTAAACTGAAATTCAGGCGAACCTCTAACATGCTTTGAATAAGCATTTTTAATTCATATCTCTGTTCGAAGAAGCTTGATTTGGTTTCCCGCCTTGTATGCTCATTTGTTTGCCAAGGCGTTAGGTGCCTAATTACCTTCATAATAAACATGTGAAACGCGCACATTAGGAATTTGTTGTAGAAGTTCGTGAATATCTGCAATTAGATGATACAGCCGCCAAGGTACTAAGGTAAGCTAAGGGAAAGCGTCATGCCATCCCTTGGTTAAACACAAGGAAACTAAGTTCCAGTGTAAATAGCACATGAGTTTACGTGTTTATTTTTGAGAAATTGGGTCAATTTCCCAAATATTCTTAAAACATGGTTCTAATGGACGAGTAAAAATTAGTATGGGTGAAATGGACACCAAAAAAATAGCAAGAATGAATCTGGATTCATCCTGGCTTAAACTTAAAATACAGCAAGAGTAAAACTGGATGCATCCTGATGTAAATTAAAAATAAGAAAAAGTATTTGAAAATGGGTAGGATGAAATTGTTTACATCTTGGCTATTTTTACATTCTCGTCCATTTAAACAGTATCAAATTTTACATGTCTTTTTCACCCAGGAATTATCGTTATTGGGTTAATTAACCAATTTTGTGTTTATTTTTTCCAATTTTTTTTTGTTGGAGTATTTGTATATGTTAAAAGATACTAATTAAGAGAGAACAAAAAAGAAATACGATAGGCCAATAAAAGAGTTTTAGTAAATCAAAATAGTGAAGAAGCTGAGTTTCCGTAAAGTAATTTTTTCAATGAAAACTCAATTTCCGTGTGATTTCCCTTAGCTACGAGGTGGATCAGATCTGATCAACTTTGAAGTGTAGCTAAGGGATATCGCTACATTTAAGCGCCACGAAAGACCAATAGTAGTTGGATTTCGCTATAGCGAAGCGAAATCGCTTACCATAGTGCTTGGCCTAAAGGAAAGTAAGTAAAATGGCTATCCATTCTCCGTCAGAGTTATTCCTTCTGCAGAAATTGGTTGCTTTGTCAGCCATTGATAAAACAGAAAAATATTATCTTGACATGATAAACTCTAAAGAAATTAAAATTGTTTGATAAATGAAGGCAATCATCTAAAATTGAACTAGTTAACCAACTAATCTGGTTGGAGTTATTCTTTAAAGAAGAAGCAGAGGTCAGTGCATCTGCATATGCAAATTTGCACTCTGCCTTTGTTGATTGTCTAGTTGACAGCTTCAAAGACAGTTATTCAACTTCTTTTGCGCTTCTTGCTAGTCAAGTAATTTCTCTGCAGCCCTGACAGTTTCCTGTAGAATCACTCAAGTAAAAACTAACTCCAATATTATTAGAACCTTCAATAAAAGAAGCATCGCAAAAAAAAAAAAAAAAAAAAAAAAAAAAAAAAAACTGTAACTATTAGGATAAGATTCTTGGCCAGGGCTAGGTTCAGTCAGAGTCTTAACAGTTTCAATATTATTCGACACAGTTAGACTATTGATTATTTTTTCAGAAAACTTAATTACTATCCTAAGCAGTACTATTGGGAATACAATTTTTCAATTGTAAGAGTTTAAAGCACCTACCTTTCCAGATTGACCAAGAGGTAATGAAAATGCTACTCAAAATATTGACATCTTTACAATTAGTTAGTCATTTACAAATCTAATCTTGTATGGATATGTCGGCGTTTGCATTGTGAAGAACTAAATTGCCATTAGGGACCAGAGACCACACATTCCTAATGAAAGAACAATGCAACACGATATGTTATATATATTCAAAAAAAGTATCATCACACAAACAACAATGCATGTCTTGGTATTGAGCGTGAGAAGAATATTTAGCACCAAAGATACTCAACGGCTCGACTGGTACACTGAAATTACTTTGGCATTTTTTTTTCTTCTGTTAGTACCTAAAAATTACTTCTAGGTAAAACAAATGCACCGCTGTGGTACTTTATGTTTTAGGTTCGAAAATCAAAATCGAACTGAACAAGCCTAAACTATGATAGTAGCCATTCCGTCCTGCTTCGGTACGATGGAGAGGTAGATGGGTTGATCTTAGTGTTGGAAAATTGACACTAAAACAGGGTGAAGAAAAGAATGTTATCTCTGGGTTCAAGGCTCTAATGATAGATTCTTTTCGACAATTATTCGACCCTTCCCAATTAGATTGGCGAGTACAAATAGGTCAATGAATATTGCCGCCAGGATACTTGAAGCCCAACAACAATGTTGGATTCAAAGCTTGTACAACCTTGACCCAACCAAGAATACACAGGTTCAGTTTCTGATGATGCTTGTTAGAGAGAAAACAAAGAGAGTTTAGATGTGTTTTGAATGGAAAACTAGGATGCCATTTATAGAGAATTTAACATCTGTTCAAGGTGACTCTTCATCTCCAACAGGCGTCTTTTCAGAGCGAATAGACATCTCTTCCTTCAACAGGCAACAATGGTGTCTGTTGGGAAACGATGTTTCTGTTCGGTTTTCTAACTGTCATTAGAAACCCTAAAACAAAAAACTAAGTGTAGCGCCTACAATTTAAGGGTTTGTTGAAAATATCCAACATTCTCCCCTTATTTTCAAAAACCAAAACAAAGTATAAAAGGTTTTGAAATTGGAGTGGTTGTATCACTCAAGTGACTGCCTACGTACCCGAGTGGGATCAAGCCAACAGAGTTCAAGCTAAGTCGAGACAAAGCATCATCGTGGAAACCAATACATAAATGAAAGGTACATTTTGGGTTTGAACCTTCACTTAGTGTAAGATATTCAAAGCTTTATCGAGGTCCTATGGTGAATTTAATCTTGAACCAAGTACCCCTTGTGATAAAACCGGAACCTCCACACATATTAATTTCAGAGAATAATGTGTTTTATAGCCCGCACATTAATGGCCCTGTGCTTTCTCCTAGATTCATGAGTCTTTTTGTAATGACATGTCCCTCCATCGATATTGTCCCCACTTAGCCACTGCGGTTATCCGGCAGTGTGGGGTTTTCAATGGGTATCGCTGCGGTAATCCAGCAGAAATTTCCCGGATGGTCACCCATCGTAATACCCCCGATATTTGGTAGTGGTTGGTTGAATATAATATAATTAATAATTTGTCCTTCCTAACATCGAGGCCTTTTCAGCACAATTGGCTCTAGAGTTGGCAGAAAACTTTACAGTTAAGAGTGCTCGGGCGGGAGTAATTTTGGAGATGGGTGACTTCTCGGGAAGTTGCTGCTGGATTATCGCAGTAATGCCTGTTAAAAACATCATGCTTCCGGATAACCGCAGTGGCTAAGTGGGGACAGTATCGGTGGAGGGACGGGTCATTACAAATAGTATCAGAGCCGACGACGGGTAACCTGCCGAGGGTGGGAAGGTACGCTGAACGGGGTTGGTCCAGGTGCTTCTCATGAGGGGCAGGGAACGTCGGAGATCTGGACTTGCGAATATATTCTGGAACCGATGTCGACTCCAATTTAAGGTTGTGGTATTGTAATACCCCGATATTCGGCAGTGATTGGCCGAATGGAATATAAGTAATGACTTGTCCTTCCCAAACACCGAGGCATTTTTAGCACAATTGGCTCCAGAGTTGGCAGAAAACTCTGCAGTTAAGCGTGCTTGGGCGGGAGTAATCCAGGAATGGGTGACCATCCGGAAAGTTTCTGTTGGATTACCGCAGTGATGCCCAATGAAAACCCCACACCGTCGGATAACCGCAGTGTCTAAGTGGGGACAATATCGGTGGAGGGGCGGGTCATTACAATTTTTCTGAGAACGGTCTTATTCTCATAGGTCGATCACTGAACTTTGTTATAGCGCCTATAATTTAAGGGTTTGTTGAAATATCCAACACTTAGGGGAGGGAAGCATAAAAGTTTTGAGAAAAGGCAAAGGTATTGAATTGTATGTTTTGGGTATTGGAAACTATGAAGAGAATAACAGAGCTTTTTAAATATGAAAGCTTCTCCTCCTTTCTGAATAGGCTAAGTGGCCTATTTATATTAGTTTAGAATACGAAATGCCAATCTCGTGAGTAGTGGAAGTAATGAGGTTGCGGAGAGATAGAGAATATGGAGATGATGGGTATCATGCGAGATAATTTAGGGAAGTTTCTGGAAATCCCTTTTCTCATGAATCCATGATCTCTCCAACCGTTTATAACCGTCACCACTACTCTAACTTTTCACATGGGGTGTTGCCACGCCGCGTGTTGTTGTATACCTCCAAACCAATACCCAATGAAGAATCCCCCCATGCGACGTATTTTGATGTTACTAAGGTTTATGGCTTAGGCTAAATCTTTGCAGTTGATGTGCCATATGCCTTATAGGCATATAAGATCGTATCTTATGGAGTTGTTTGTGATAAACAACTTGGCCATTGCCAACTGAGGCATGATTGTGAGCCAATGGCTTGTTGAGGCGCCATATGATGTCTTGGCACATTTGTATATGGTAGAGATGCTATGATTTAGCATGGCGTAAAAGTAGCATATAACATGTGTATGTTTTCTTCTATAACTAAGATAGAAAGAAATATTCATGAACATAATATCTACGTGAGATATGGGAGTCATATGGGATCGTGTAGCTTTGACATGATGTGTTCATGGCCTAATTGTAACGAGCATGTGGCATATAGCGGCCTTTCACGGTGCTGCCATGGCACGCAGTGGCGTTACGTTTTGGCATATTGGTGTGAGATCCGAATATGGCTCAACAAACTTGGCCTTAGCTGCCACAACTAATATTTTGCCTAGATGGAGATATTGGCGCGGAATGGCATGATATTTTAATGCCATATTAGGGTTTGGCACGGTATGCCTTTAATGGTGCACATGGCTATGTGAGTTGCGGTTTTATAGCAACTTGGCATGTGTTGCCTTGGCCGCGGAAAATAAGAAAGAGATGGTAGGGCGATGTCGTAGCTGTGACCTAAAATAGATTACGGCATAGCATATGAAGGCCGTGATTATATTATTTGTGTCCAAGATGGCGCATGGCATGTTGTGGACCTAAGATGACATGGATTTGTGTGTGGCTAGGCATTCCCAAAGCCACCATGCCAAAATTATCGGATCTTTTCCTAGCCATACACTCTTATAGCATATGTGCGTCATCATAGTACATTCATGTCTGTTTACAGAGGTAAGGTCAATGTGTATTTGGCTATGGCTCGGTGCCGGCCAATTATGGTATAAGAATGATGTGAATAAGCCATGACTGAGAATTAAGGTTTATCCTGAATTCAACCAAAGCCATTAGAATAATATTCTTATTTTAATAAGGATAGACTAGTTAGATTTGGAATATGATTGCGCTAATTGCTGATGGAGTACGAGCCAAGTTTAGACTCTTTTTAGGCCGTTGATTGGCCTTGGCCCCAATAATTATAATGGCTATGCTAGGATTTGTCCACGGCTAGCAAGATCCTAAAATGTCGTTGAAAAAACGGGGGTCAAACAACCTCACCCAATATTTCGCTTAGCAATCTGTATGGACTAACTCCAATATACTTTCAAGAGAATCAACTAGACAGTTAGACTCAATCTTAAGAAAAGTATATCAAAGAGTTATATCTCAATTTCTCAATTCAATCCGCAATCAAACAAATAAGAATTTGCGATCCTGATTTAATATAAGAGAAATAACTTGAACGGTACCAAAGACCAATGTTCAAGGATCAATCAATTTCAATCAACAACCAAAGGCTGGATTTACCAATTGATCGATTCAACGCACAACCTGTGATATTTCAATTATATAAAAAAATATAATGCGGAAAAAAAATAACACATACACCAGAAGTTTTGCAAACGAGGAAACCGCAAATGCAGAAAAACCCCGAGACCTAGTACATATTTGAACACCACATTGTATTAAGCCGCTACAGACACTAGCCTACTACAAAGCTAACTTCGGTCTGGAATGTATTTGAGCCCTAATCAATCTCACACTGATCAAGGTACAGTCGCGTTCCTTACGCCTCTTAAACCACGCCGGATTCTGCGCACTTGATTCCCTTAGCTGATCTCACCCACAACTAAGAGTTTCTACGACCCAAAGTCGAAGACTTGAGAAACAAATTTGTATCACACAGAAAAGTCTATTGAATAGATAAATCCGTCTTCCACATATATACATACGAGTTTTTGTTCTGTCTTTTGATAAATGAAGGTAAACATGAACCAATTGATAACCCGGACTTATATTCCTGAAGATCAGCCTAGTATTATCAATCACCTCACAATAATCTTAATCGATTAACGAAACAAAATATTGTGGAATCACAAACGATCAGACGAAGATGTTTGTGACTAGTTTTCAATCTTGCCTATCGGAGACATAAATCTCAAGCCAATCTTATGATTATACCCAATCACGATAGAAAACAACAAGTTCAGATCACGCAACTACAGAGAAAATAATTGGGTCTGGCTTCACAATCCCAATGAAGTCTTTAAGTCGTTAACCTACAAGGTTTCGTGAAAAACCTAAGGTTAAAGGAGAATCGACTATAACTTATACAACTAGTATCACACAGGAGGTGTGGGGATTAGGTTTCCCACTTGTTATAGTTCTCATTTATATAGATTTCAAATCAGGGTTTGCAATCTAAGTTACCTTGGTAACAAAGCATTCAATATTCACCGTTAGATGAAAACCTGATTAGATTCAAGCTAATATCTTTCAACCGTTAGATCGAACTTAGCTTGTTATACACAAATGAAATGTACCTTCATTTAGGTTTGAGTAATCGTACCTAAACATGTACACTTAGTCGGTTCAACAATAATTAACCAATGGTTAGCCATATGAGCACTTTCATATCAACCTTATTCATCTTTACCATAACTAGTTCAAATGACTCAAATGAAACTAGTTAGAGATTTTTTCAATTGCTTAGATCTCATAGAAGTATACAAGACACAATCAAATCAATTCATGAACATTATAGCCACGGTTTGCAAAGATTGCATTCCTTATTATATAAATGTTTTAATTCATGAACAAACCAATTTTAGAAAGTAACCTGCTTAAGTATGCAAACGGGTACACTTAAGTAGCCGGATTGAGTTTGTTTTTACTTCCAAACTCCAGCATAAATTCACGGACGTAAAACCCGGATTTCCAACAACCGCCAATATGCGTACATGTACGCATACTTTAGGTTCCCGGTTTTGGACTTTTACACAAATGTGAGAACACACTATGTTTATATCCAAACATGGTTACTTGTCCTAACTCTCATTTCAATCACTGAAACTTTCTTAGAGGATGTTACAATAGTTGTTATCCACAAACTATTAGCATCAAAGCGATTTTCAAGTTATTGAAATAATCAATCTGACTTTCGTCACGAGTAAAGATGAACTTGGTTAAAGCGAAAGCTTATGAACACATATTTCGAGAATAGATAAGCGAGATAAATTCGGCTCGAAATAGCAATGTGTACAATTGAAGTCTATATAGCAATACGACTTTTGTCTCAAATAGGAGATAGAGTAGATAGACTTTTGAGTGATAGATAAGTTCAAGTCTCCACATACCTTTTGTTGATGAAGTTCCACAAGTTCCCTTGAGTAGTTCTTAGGCTTAGTTTGGTATTGCTGCAGCTTTTGTAAAAGCACTTTTTTCTGTTTGTGCGTTCTTTGTCTTTGTCTTTGTGAGAAAAAGCGAGTTAGACGTTTGGTAAAATATTAATTAAAGTTGAAGCTGATTAAAAAAGCAATCAAAATATGTTTGGTAAAATTTCAGATTCAACCATTGTTGTTGTAACAAATGACAAAAACAGACATATCACTCATGGTAGTTTTATTCAATTTTATTGGGTTTAAAAATAATTAATTTTTTTACTATATAATATTAATGTTCATACTTATTACCACTATCATTATGATTGTTAAGAAATTATTTTACTTAACAATTAAGTAATTATTTAATATTTATTTTTATTTTTACTGTTGACAAATTAAGTAATTATTCAAGCAAAAAATGAAACTAAAATTAAGTAATTATTTAATATTTGTTTTTATTTCTACTGTTGACAAATTAAATAAATGGTATATAAAATCGTTCGAAATAATAAAAAATAATAATATTTAAAGAATGCAATATAATAAATAGTAAAAAATTGATTGTATATAAATTAAGGGTAACTTTTGTCATTTATAAAATAAAGTAGGGATAAAAAAGATAAATCAAGCATTAAATTTATGTGGGACCACAACTTATGCTTTTGTAGCTTTTAAAAGCTCCTCCTCTCCAGCTTTTAAAAATTGAGGAATTTGAGAAGTGCTTTGGATAAAAAGCACTTTAGTTTTTTTTTACCAAACACCAACTTCAAAATTTATTGACATATATAGGTTTTAAAAGTGCTTTTGAAAAAAAAAATAAGCATTACCAAACTCAGCCTGTTCATTTTATGCACGCCGTGGAGGCTAAAGCTCAACTACACTTACTATCCTAATTCGAGACTTAGCTATAAGTAGACTAGAAATCAAGACTTATAGTTTTGGAAACTAAACTTGACAAACAGGCTTGAGATAGCAACGCTTGCGAGTTCGACCGAGCAATGCTATAACAATCGTGTGGGCATGCTATGGAAATAATGGCGCGCATTTGTGCAGCCTTTGCCATTCTTGCCAAGGTGCGCCAACATTGCGCGCACATGCTCGGTAAGCCAATATCTCGCGGACATGCATTGTTGCCTTGGTTGTGGATACCAAGGCGCGTTATTATTGCATGGGGTTTGGTGCATCCTTGGCACGGCCAAAGCGCGTTAATAATGCGCCAGGTTGCACACGTGTTATAGCCTTTCCCGAGACATCTAAGGAATAATGGTGCCATGCGTTGCGTGCTATGTCTCTTTGGCGCAATGGCTATGCCACAATTCCGGCCATACTTTGTCAAGTTGTGATTGACTATGCTACGGATTTGGCCGACTACTTTGGGATGATTCCAATTAGGTCATTAATCCATTTTTATCTTAGCTGAAACGTTCATGAGTTATAACAGCCATGTTGTGGCTTTGGCTCTGTCTAGCCAGTATAATACATTGTATGCAATATATGTTATGGGCTTGGCTATGCTTAGCCAATGTGCCACAATTATTAGGCCATTGATCATGAGTTGATCATCATATGGCTATGATCTAGGGTTTGAGTCCTTGGCAGTATGCTAGGTTTATAGTTTTAATACCATTCTGGTACCAATTCGAATACGATAACACCTCTGTAGCATGTTCAAAAGAACTCGGCCGTGGGAGTTTGCAACTTGAGACGATACTCGATATGGCTATGTATTAATATAGTACTTTCAATAGCATCTATATGTTTTGTACAGGCAGAGACCATCTTAAGGGTAGTTGTCACTAGCATTAACCCGATGACAATATTGCTCTATACTAGCGGTCAATTCGTCTAGGAGCTTGTCCAACCCATATGATAGAGTACCAGTAATGAAATACATTGCTCATATATATGTATGTTATGCAACGGTTAAACTGTAGGTTGGATATGCATATTACTGATTCTCTTGCGGAATATAAGTTGTAGATACAAATCCTTAATCCCGATGATGGGTCAGGGGTACATTGCGCTTCTGCAGCCAGGGAAGGCAATTTTACAATTTGTTTCCTTGTCAAAAACTCACCATCAACGTTAGTCCCTTATTTAGCACGGAACAAATAATGTGTTTCATGGTAAGCACTAGATGGTGACAATGACGTTAAACGAGATCAAACTTCATAAGCAGAAGGATAGTTACAAAAGACGAGGGTACAAATATACCCCAATCTAAAACTTTTCCACCTATAAGTCCTTTCTCCGAAAGTGATTGTCTATGGACAGAGTCGAGACAATACAACTAATCAGTTCACACTTCGTGTGATCGTCTATGGATACGAGATCGAGACAATACAACAACGAAATATGTTTACTTGATAAAAGGTTCGGACTTAACCAAACAAAATAGGATTACTATCAAGTAAATAGGAATTAACGTTTGTGTAATTTACTTTAAATTATAATAACAACAATTATAATTACGGAAAATAAAAGTAAATGACACAGCAAGATTTTGTTCACGAGTAAACCGCAAATGCAGAAAAACCACGGGACCTTGTCCAGATATGAATACTCTCAGGATTAAGCCGCTATACAACATCAAACCAACTTCGTATAGTTGAGACCAAACAACTAAACATATAGTTCACCTAATTCCATATGTATTCCCACGCCTCCAACTTGTAATAAGTCACGTACTTGGAACAATTCCTTTGGTTCGTATTCCAAACAGTAAAGGAACAACAAATCTATTTGGTAACAACTCTTTTCAACCAAGTGATATGAGTTCGACAAAAGGCTCTTCCGTTTATCCTAATAAACTCCTTTGTCAGGTCCTTAGATCTATCTAATAACAACTACCAAAGTAATTTTAAAGATTTTGCAATCAATACTTTGAATCACAAAGAATTGTATTGATGTTGATCTACTCAAAAAATCAATCCAATCTACCACAAGGATAAAACGATTATAGTTGGATCCTCTTTTACCAAAACAAGTATTGTGCACACCAAAGATTATGAACCCAAATCAGAAATCTTCTTCGTCTTCAAATCTTCTTAGATCTTCAATAAACACCTGCACACAATTAACTTGAATCTCTTGTGATCAATCACACACAGAATGGAGTCTGTTTACAATGGATTATCACAAGACGTCTTTAGATCTACAAACAGTCTAAAGATCCTCGTCGAAACTTCGATCTAGTTTGAGTGAATCTTATATCAGAAGAGAAGATTTTCAAGCATAAACAAACTAAGTGCAATCAAAGTTCAACAACCGTTAGTCAATCAAATCAATCGAAAACTAATAATAAACTGCAATTATCTAGTTTCCCACCAACGATACTCGTAGAGCTTCCCAATCCCAAAGAAGTCTTTAAAACGAGCGGTCGTAAGAGATTTCGCCTAATTAGGTTACTTTCCTCTCCGAATAGACAGCTCCACTAGTAACAACACAACAAGGTAGTTTTGATGGCTATGAGGATTAGTTTGCTTGAAATGCAACCTTCAATATTTATAGACCAAGGAAGTTTGGGTACCAAGGAATTTCCAAAACCGAAAATATTCTCAAGATATGCAATATATTTCGAAATTCGGTTTCCATAATTCCTGGAAATGCTTTGTCCAAATAATGACCGAAAATCTCTTAGAAAATCTCCAACTAGTAAATGCACATTACTAATTTTTATTTTCCAAAAATAAAATTAAAAACCTTAATTAAAATATTCTCAATTTATTTTTCGATCCGGGATTTTCCTTTAGCTATTAAGGAATATCTTTGAAAAATAAAAGATAAGTGTTACTGCACATGTTCAATGTATGTCGACATCTTAACTTAGTAAATCATCTTTCATATTTACTATCTTGGAATCGATTTGCCACACTTCCAAACAAGTTTAGAATTGGTTCATCTGTCTTCCAAGAACTATGTGATTGATTATCCTATCAAATCACCAAACATGGGTTTCACGGTTCTACCAAAACAAGTTTCGGTTCTACCTCCATGTGGGTACTAGATTTAGTCACACTAGCTTTCCAAAGTTCGGTTGACTAGGTACTAGGATCGGTTCCCACATATATATTGTATCTAACTTGTATTTGTTGCACATGTCCATAAGATCGGTTCCCAATATCTAAAAACGTGTTGCACATGTTCATAGGATCGGTTCCCAATATATAGAAACTTGTTGCACCTCTTATAAGGATCGATTCCCCTTTTGTGATCGGTTGCACCTCTTACTAGGATCGGTTCCCCTTTGCCTAGATTTGGTCATACCAATTACAACAAATCGATCATACCATCTCAGGTGATTACTTAAGATCGGTTTCATTAATAAAAGTCATTCCAATACAAAAGTCAGGCCTTGTGAATAGTTTTACCAAGAACATAAACAAGTCATGAGCGGTTATACTAATCACACATATTGGTAGTTCAAAAGATATGCAATGAATAACAATACCAATAAGCCTAGAGATTTCCTTTTCGATTCACAAAACAAGTTCATGAATTTTACTTCCTTTAAACGAATGTAAAACATTGTTTCCTAGGATGAAATCTTCACCTCATACCCATACATAATCACAATAGCATTCAAATAATTATGTCGATGTCTTATATACGAAGTTCAAAAGATAAGCGTTATACTTCGTATTGTAATCCTAAATACTACGTCTAACTAGAGTATAATCATTCATAGCTTCGGAGTTATGTTTTCAATATGCACGACTTGAAAGATACGTTAGGGAATGAAACAGTTCAAGTCAAATATTACTAACCTCAAGTGGAAGGATGATGTTGTCATTGTAGCTCCTTACCTCTTCACTTCTTCAAGTCTTCACGTAATACTTGTAATGTCTCATATCCTAATACTTTCAAGCTAACCTATATGAAGTTGACTCTAGTACATAATCAAGCGACTCTTTAAATGATTTTTGTTTCGCTAAAATATGACAACCAAACTTGACATATCAACGCTTGGTGGATTTAACCGAGCTATGCTCTAACAGTTACTTATATGTACTGTCGCGGTATAATAACATACTCGGGGTGGCATGACACGTATGACGATGATGTATCCATGCATGTTGTGTCATCTTGGCAAGGCGGAGCTTGGTCTTCACGCGGTGGGGGTAAGGCTCGTGCGATCCCACGGGATTTTGCCGGTTATTCGTAGCCCAATTAGGAGTCTTGTTCATACATGTGCGTGAATGGGAATTAATCACACCCATCTTCCATCAGCGCCTCATTTTGTCGTTAGGAGATCCATTTAGGTACAATTTTAGCGATTTGATCAGTGATTTTTTATGCTTCTCGTGGCTTAATAGCGTCTCTTATTCTATCGTAGATATGACTTTTGCATGACTCATCAGGTGGACGAGGTTTTCTCCAAGGCTGATTTTGTTGAATCCCATAGGGAAACCCTAACTTGCGCATCATTTATTCCGGAAGGCTTAGAGTTTTCATACGATGTCGGTTTTTAACGTTTGACCCAAACTTTCGAAGCTAACGGATAAGGCTATCATATGAAAAATGAATCGCCTTATTTTGAGTTTGTGTAGCCGGTCTTCCATGTATGGACATTTGTAGTTTGTAATCCTGTGTGTTAGAGCACTGCTCGGTCGAAATCACAAGCATTGCTATCTCAATGTTGTTTGTCAAGTTTAGTTGATCAAAACTATATACTTGATTTCTAGTCTGCTTATAACTATGTCTCGGATTAGGATAGAAGTGTGTAGTTGAGCTTTACACTTCACGGCGTTCACCAATTGAAGAAGAAGATCTACTGAAGATCATGGAGGAACTTCATAAACAAAAGGTATGTGGAGACTAAAACTTATCTATCACTCAAAAGTCTATTCTATTTTTATGTTCTAATGAGACTAAGTCGTATAGCTATATAGAATTTCCATTATACACATTTGAAATTTCGAGCCGAGTTTATCTCGTTTATATATTTCTCGAATTACGTGTTGGAAGCTTTTTTGCTTTAGCTGAACTTCATTATCTACTTGATAAGTTTATTTGTAGACAATTTATTTGTTAAAAACTAAATATTAAGTCAAGATGATCATGTAAAAATTACCTTGAACATCTTACATGATTTGTGGGAGACAATCATTTGATGTTAACTTGCGAAGTTTAGTATTGATCAATTAATCACTTGAAAATTACTTGAATCTTGTGGTATGTGTAAATTGTTGTCTTCTAAGGATGTTTCAATGATTAAATGAGAGTTATAACTACTACCAATGTCTGGATATAGCACAGTATGTGTACCTTGTATGCGAACTGTGAATTTTCTAGTTCAGGTCCGGAACTCTAGTTTGCGAGAACGGGTTTAACTGTGAAAAGTCCGGAACCGTGGTTTGCGAACAGTGTTTGCAAACAAAAAGACTGGCTAGGTCCGGAACTGTGGTTCGCGTACTCAGTTTGCGAACACAATGGTTAGGTTCTAAAGTCGGTAAGTATGACAATTCATACTCATGAACTCAGGTTCGTTTGCGAACTAAAGTCCCTGAAACTTTAATGAAATAAGGTATGTGAACTTTTTTCTGCGAACCGTGGAATTATGTTCATGAATTGGTTCTTGTATAAGTACTTTGTACAACTACAAACCAAACCGAATATGTTTCAAATTGTTCATGGATATTTCTATTAGATAGTGAACATTTGAACAACTCTCTTAAAGCACATTTAGATTCATTTGATTATCTATCATGATTGATTGATTATCATATTTGATCTAGAAGTATTAGATGAATATGGCTAAACTAAAGTGTTCATATGGATAACTTCGGTTAACTGTTATTGATCCAACTGGTTAAACACGTTTAGGTACAGTTCATCCATATTTAAATATAAGTATATTTCATTTGTGTGTATCAATCTAATACCATCTAACTGTGGAGATTGATTGCTTATTTTCTAAGCATACTTAGCTTGAATCTTAAATCAGGAGTTCATGTAATGGTGAATATCAATTGCTTTGTTACGAAGCTATCTTATATTTGATTGTAAGCAACCATGATTTTAAAGACTATATAAGGGAGAACTCAAGCATATGGGAAACCTAATCCCGACACTCTCATTTGTCCTAGTTGCAAACTAGAGTCGATTCTCCATTAACCTAGGTTTTCCAAAACCATTATTAGGTTAACGAATTAAAGACTTCATTGGGATTCGTGAAGCCAGATCCAACTATTTTCTCTAGAGTTGCGTATTCTGATCTTACTTTTTCAATCTTATTGAGTTTAATCTTCTCTAAGGTTTTCTCGAGATTTATCTCCGATAGGTAAGATATAAAAAATAATCACAACATTTCTTCGTCTCAGACTCTTGTGATTCCGCAATAACTTCTTCTATTAATCAATTAGGTTATTGTGAGGTGACTAATATTTCTAGGCTGCTCTTCGGGAGTATAAGATCGGATTATTAGTTGAGTTTCCCGTACACCTTGATCTTTATCTTAAAAAAAAAAATAACAACCAGAATAAACTTATCTGCGGGAGATAGATTTGTTTATAAGTCTTCGACTTTGGGTCGTAGAAACTCTTAGTTGTGGGTGGGATCAGCTAAGGGAATCAAGTGCGCAGAGTCCTGCTGAGATTCAAGAGGCGTAAGGAACGCTAATGTACCTTAATTGGTGTGAGACTTGGTTAGAGCTCAACTACATTCCAGTTCGAAGATACTTGTAGTAGGCAAGAGTCTATAGCGGCTTAATACAGTGTGGTGTTCAAGTCTGGACTAGGTCCCGGGGTTTTTCTGCATTTGCGGTTTCCTCATTAACAAAATTTATAGTGTCTGTGTTATTTCTTTTCCGCATTATATTTTGTTTATATAATTGAAATATCATAAGTTGTGCGTAGTTCAATCATAGTTGATAAATCCGACTTTGTTTGTTGGATATGACTTGGTTGACACTCGGACATTGGTATTTGGTATCATCCGAGTTATTCGCATAACAATCAGGTTCACAGATTTCTATCTAGTTGATTAAGTGATTGTGTTGAGAAAGAGATAAAGCTATGCTATATTTATTCTGATTGAGACTCAATAACTTGGTGCTCTCAGATTTATATTGGAATTTAGTCCATACATATTGCCGAACAAAATAGTTGGGTGTGGTTGTTATACCCCCGCATTTCCACTATGCAATTCTTGAAACTCCATAAACTTTAATAAAAGGCTCATATCTCTTTTCCCGTGTATCCGTTTGATACGCCCTTTTAGTATGTTGTAGCAGAGACATAGATAAATACTTATTATGAAGGATGCATCGTCCCGTTCCTCACCGAAGGTTGTCGAAATCTGAACTTCTGAGAGCATGTCGTAAACCAATAATAGCTGAGACCAATATCGTGACTACATATACTGTTTGTTTAGGTCTCGCTTGTAGATTAGTGGCGTCACCTTGAGAATTTTTGATACAAAATTTCTTTCATAATTGACTAATGTGGTCGAAATCGGCGGTGACAGAGGCGGAGTCCCCGTGTCATGGGTGTAATCAAGTAAGGAAAGCCAGGATGGTTGATGTCCCCTTATGTTGTTGTTGTTGTTTCTGCCGTTATTGAGCCACAACTGGAATATCCTCTAAACTCGTGAGCATTGAATGAATCGAATTTTCTTTTCGTATTCCGACCCTTTAGCTCTTAAGCCTATTTTACTCTGCTGATTGCGATGATGATATACTTGAAATTCTCGTATGGGCAAAGTCCTTTGGAGGCATTGGGTGAAGTAGATGAGCTGAGAAGAGTTCCATTGCCGACGTGTTGCTGTCTTCAAATACTACGTTTCAAGCGGCATATTTTGAACAATCTTCTAAATCTTGGATTGTTATAGGGAATAAGATGCGATGAGCAGTCACCAGTTACACTTCTGTTGTATTTTCAATTTGGGAGTAATCCAAACACTTAAATTTAATGTTTAATTTATCTTTTTTTATCCCTATTTTATTTTATAAATGACAAAAGTTACCCTTAAATTTATATCCAATCGATTTTTTATTTAAATTAAAAAGTGGTTAAGTAAAATAATATTTTTTAACAATCATAATAATAGTAACAATTAGTAAATTTAATATTATATATATTTATATTTTATAGTAAAAAATAATTATTCCCAATAAAATTAAATAAAACTATTTACAGAGATATGTCTGTTTTTGTCATTTGCTACAACAACAATGGTTGAATCTAATATTTTACCAAACACACTTTGATTGATTTTTTAATAAACTTTAACTTTTAATTAATATTTCACCAAACGTCTAACTGCTTTTTTCTCACAGCACAGCACAACAACGCACAACAGAAAAGTGCTTTTACAAAAGCCGCAGCAATACCAAACTAAGCCTAAGTTGTTACACCAATTGTCTACTACCAGATTTTGAACTATATGTAATATCTATTTCAGTTGTATTCGTGCACCTGTAGAACTCCTAGCAGAACACCGATTCCCTTTAGGAATTGCTCTCGTAAATCTTCTAGCATAACGTCAATTTTCTTTTAAAGATACTCTTGAAAATATTCTAGCAGAACGTCAATTCCCTTTAGAAGATGCTCCTCAACAGTTAGAGTTTACACGTCCCTTGACCTAAATGATTTTTCCCTCACAAGATCACCTAAAAATAATCTAGAGATATCTTGATCTATCAAATCTAAGGAAAACACCTAGAAACAGTTTCCGTAACTATCAAAGAAAATAACTTTCTTGTGTTTTACGATCCTCAAGTAAAGACTTTTGAAATCTCAGTCTTGTTCGTGAAAAACAAATATATGGAAAATAACCTTATGCAACACACACACAATTTTCTAAGGGATAGTCTGTGTGGCTACATGAAACCTCTATTTATAGTGAATGATCAAGGCTAGGTTGCTTGAAAACAAAATTACCTTGTGTTAGAGCACTGCTCGGTCGAACTCACAAGTTTTGCTACCTCAAGATTGTTGTCAATGTTAGGTGAATAAAACTATATCTTGATTTCTAGTCTACTAAGTCAAGTCTCGGACTAGGTACAGAAGTTGGTAGTTGAGTATCGAACATCACCCTCAAAGACTGAAGATCGATGAAGACATTTGGAGAACTTCATCAACAAGGTATGTGAAGTCCGAACCATTCTATTTAATCCCAAGTTTTAGCATTCTATCTATTGGAGACTATGTCGTAAGACTTATAGTAGATTTATCGCAAAGAAGAAATTTCGCGTCAAGATTGTCTTGTTAAACATATCGAAATATTATTCAAGTGATGGATGTTCATTGGTCCTTTGAAAAATTAGTTCAAAATAATTTATTGTTCCAGAACTAATCATTTGAAAATTGCATAAGCAATGTGTTAGAGCATAGCTCGGTTGAACCCACCAAGCGTTGGTATGTCAAGTTTGGTTGTCATATTTTAGTCAACCAAAACTCATTTAAAGAGTCTCTTGATTATTTACTAGAGTCATCTTCGTATAGGATAGCTAGAAAGTTACTAGGATATGAGACTTAAAAGTATTACATGAATACTTGAAGAATGTGAAGAAGTAAAGAGCTACAACGACGACATCATCCTTCCTCTTGAGGTTAGTAATATTTGAATTTAACCGTTTCATTCCTAACGTATCTTTCAAGTCGTGCATATTGAAAACATAACTGAGAAGATGTGAATGATTATACTCTAGTTAGACATAGTATTAAGGAATTACAATACGAAGTATAACGTCTATCTTTTGAACTTCGTATATAAGACATCGACATAATCGTATGAATGATATTGTGATTATGTACGGGTATGGGTGAAGATTTCGTCCTAGGAAACAATGTTTTACATTCGTTTAAAGGAAGTACAATTCATAAACTTGTTTTGTGAATCGAAAGGGAAATCGCTAGGCTTATTGGTATTGTTATTCATTGCAAATCTTTGGATTACCAATATGTGTGTTTAGTATAACCGCTCATAACTTGTTTATGTATCTTGGTAAAACTATTCACAAGGCCTGACTTTTGAATTGGTATGACTTTTATTAGTGAAATCGATCTTAAGTAATCACCTGAGATACGGGTTGTTGGTGAAAAACTTCGCTGTAACTGTGTCTTTTTTTGAGGGCTTTACAGCTTGTTGCTAAGCTATCTGCTCGATCTTACGACAGGTGAGAGGAATGAAGTGGCTATACTTCTTGCTTTTGGTGAATGCTTGGCTTGGTATGATCGATATGCTGTAATTGGTATGACTAACTCTAGACATTGGGGAACCGATCCTAGTAAGAGGTGCAACCGATCACAAACAAGGGGAATCGATTCTTGTAAGAGGTACAACAAGTCTTAGTTATTGGTAACCGATCCTATGACTTGTGCAACCGAATACAAGTTAAATACCATAAATATGTGGTAACCGATCCTAGTACCTAGTCAACCAAATTTTGGAAAGCTAGTGTGACCGATCCTAGTACCTATTCAACCAAATTTTGGAAAGCTAGTGTGACCAATCCTAGTACCCACATGGAGGTAGAACCGAAACTTGTTTTTGTAGAACCGTGAAACCCATGATTGGATATTTGATAGGATAATCGATCACATAGTTCTTGGAAGTCAGATGAACCAATTCTAAACTTGTTTGGAAGTGTGGCAAATTGGTTCCAAGATTGTAAATATGACAAAGGATTTACAAAGTAAAGATGTCGACATACTTTGAAAATGTGCAGTAACTCTTATCTTTTATTGTTCAAAGATATTCCGTAATAGCTAAAGGAGAATCCCGGATCGAAATAAATTGAGAATCTTTTAATTAAGGTTTTTAGTTTTATATGCTTTTAATTTCCAGCAATTAAAATGCATATCTTTAGAAAATAAAAATCGGTAATGTGCATTTACTAATTGGAGATTTGCTACTGAGATTTCGGTCATTATTTGGACAAAGCATTTCCAGGAATCATAGAAACGGAATTTGGAAATATATTGCATATCTTGAGAATATTTTCGGTTTTGGAAATTCCTTGGTGTCCAAACTTCCTTAGTCTATAAATATTGAAGTTTGCATTTCGAGCAAACTAATCCTCAGAGCCAGCAAAACTACCTAGTTGTGTTGTTACTGGTGGAGCCGTCTATTCGGAGAGGAAAGTACCCTAATTAGGCGAAATCTCTTACGACCGCTCGTTTTAAAGACTTCTTTGGGATTGGGAAGCTCTACGAGTACCGTTGGTGGGAAACTAGATAATTGCAGTTGATTATTAGTTTTTGATTGATTTGATTGACTAACGGTTGTTGAACTTTGATTGCACCTAGTTTGTTTATGCTTGAGAATATTCTCTTCTGATATAAGATTCACTCAAACTAGATCGAAGTTTCGACGAGGATCTTAGACTGTTTGTAGATCTAAAGACGTCTTGTGATAATCCATTGTTAACAGACTCCGTTCTGTGTGTGATTGATCACAAGAGATTCAAATTGATTGTATGCAGGTGTTTATTGAAGATCTAAGAAGATACGAAGACGAAGAAGATTTCTGATTTGGGTTCATAATCTTTGGTGTGCACAAAACTTGATCGGCTGGGGATCCAGCTATAATCGGTTTATCTTTGTGATAGATTTGATTGATTAGTTGAGTAGATCGGCATCAATACGTTTCTTTGTGATTCGAAGTATTGATTGCATAGTCTATACAATTACTTTGGTAGTTGTTGAAAAGATAGATCTAAGAACCTGACAAAGGAGTTTTATTGGGATAAACGGAAGAGCCTTTTGTCAAACTCATATCACTTGTTTGAAAAGAGTTGTTACCGAACAGATTTGTTGTTCCTTTACTGTTTGGAATACGAACCAAATTGTTCCAAGTACGTGACTTATTGCAAGTTGGAGGCGCAGGGATACAAACGGAACTAGGTGAACTATAGGTTTAGTTGTTTGGTCTCAACTATAGGAAGTTGGTTTAGATTTTTTATAGCGGCTTAATCCTGAGAGTATTCAATTCTGGACAAGGTCCCGGGGTTATTCTGCATTTTCGATTTCTTCGTTAACAAAATATTGTTGTGTCTTTTACTTTTCTAGTTCCGCAATTATAATTGTTTTTATTATAATTAGAACTAAAATACACAAACGTTAATTCCTATTTACTTGATAGCAATCCTATTATGTTTGGTTAAGTCCGAACCTTTTATCAAGTAAACATAGTTCGTTGTTGTATTATCTCGATCTTTTATCCATAGTCAATCACACAAGTTATCTTGTTGTCGTATTGTCTCGATCTCGTATCCATAGACGATCACACGAAGTGTGGATCGATTAGTTATATTTTCTCGACTCAGTCCATAGACAATCACTTTCGGAGAAAGGACTTATAGGTGGAAAAGTTTTAGATTGAGGTATATTTGGGTACCCTCGTCTTTTCACAGGCATTTGTGGAGGAATATCCATGGAAAATATTGGATTTTTTACAGGAACATTGGTCTTCCATAATCCTTTCTGGTCCATACCAGTACCTAGAGTTAGAACATACTGGCTGGTGAGCCATCTCGCAAACCATAGGTATCCGCGTTTCTGGAATACAAGAAGGTTGGCGAACCAGTTCGCAGATCGTAGGTTCATAGTGGGACAATTCACCAACCCGGTTCACGAACCGTGGTGATCTGAAATTGATGACAAGACTAACAGTTGGCGAACCCAATTCACGAACTGTTGTCATTTGAGTTCACGAGTGTTTATGGGTGAAAACTACTCCTGTAGAATTTGGTAATTTGGGGTGTGGATGAGGAATGAATTTAAACCTTAAACAAATGCACTGCGCGGTGAGTGCTTGTAGATTCGAGAGATCAATCTGTGCAAGTCCGTCCTAAACCAAGAAATGGCCGTTCCAGACTTGTTTCGGTCACAAAGTGAAGGAGATGGGGTTGATCTTAGGGAGGGAAGCGAAGAAGGTGTTGAGATTGTGAAGGTGTTGGCTTGCTTATGACTTGTAACAGAAATGTGAGCAGGCTTGTGATTGATGCAAGCAAGCTCTGGGTGTTTGAATACGTTTTTGTATTAACACTTGGTTTTTTCTGTCTTGTCTCGTCTGAACTTGTGTTGTTTCTCCTTGTCTCCTCTTTTTCTCCTGTTTTTGAAAATAAGGAGGAGAACCTATTTATACAAGTCATTGAGCCTCATTCACGTCTCTCGTGGGAAGTGGAGGAAGTGGAGTGATGGAGTAGTGGAGTTGTGCGTCGGTGCCACACGACCAGTCTTGCCCACTTCTCCTGTTCATCTCTAACCGCCCATGACTTCCTGACACGTTCTTGTGATGGCGCGTTGCACGCACGCACGCACGCGTAAACCGCCAGACCAATACCCCAGTATGTATCCCCAGTTTGTGACATGATTGATGTCCGGAATGTGTGGATCGTGGATCCACGAAAGATAGCATGTAATCTTTGAATTGAATAATCGTGTTATTCGGGAAGTCGATACTTGTGAAGTATCGTGTGTATTTTATGCGAGTCTTGCATTATGGTGTGGTAAAGTGATGGGTAATGACGCCTCACTGACCAAATAACTCCTGACCAGGGTTGTATAACCAAGATGGTGAAGTTGAACGGATGAGATGATCTTTGAGACACTCATCTGCGACCGTTAATGAATATTAGGGTTTTTGAAGAGGTGCGCAAGCATCACTCTTGACTTGGTCGAAACCAAGCATGGAAAGGGATTTGGAGAGGACCGAGTAGGGCATGTGTGTAGACTGACATGCCGGTGTACATGTCCATGTCTCACTTTGTCCCATGAAGGTGCGATCTAGGCCACTCAATTTGACCGGCAAAGAGGAGTGGTTGAGATCGATTTTGCAATAGGAAATTGATGCCGAAAAAGGCCGCGCATCATGCTTTTTCCGGCGCGCGTTCCAAGACGACCTAATTTGGTCGGTCTTGGCCGATGGGTTTGACGTGAAGATGGCAGGCTGGTGTTCATGCCTATACCTAAATATCCCATGAAAACGTGATCTAAGCCACTTAAATCATCCGGTGAAGTTGAGCGGTCGAGATCATTTTGTGGTTTGGGAGGCGTGGCCATGCTAGTTTGGACGCACGTTTTGGATTGACCAGGCATGATATGCCTTGGCCGAACACATGAGGAGGTAGATGGGCCCACGGTGGTCATCTTTGGTATGACCGGCCCTTGCTTAATCTAATCTGTGACCCTCCATTCGTGTGCGGAGAAGATGGACGCGCGTGATGGCTTGAAACCCTAATTTTGGCTTTCAAAGCCGTGCGCCATCTCTTGTTTGGGTGACGATTTTGTCACGGCCAAACATTGTTGGTCTTGACCGATTGGTCAAGTGTGTAGGCGGTCCCACGGTGATCGTGTTGACATGCTCTGCGCCCTTTGAGTCTACATCTACACCCTCCATCTATACCTGCGAAGATGGATGGTTGAGACTGTTTTGCGACACATGTAATATGCCGCAAACCCTAATTTAGGGTTTTCCGTCCATAATGCTTGGTATGAACGGTTTCTTGGCAAGCTAGGCCAATGACCGACCATGCGGGGTCGGCCGTGGGTATTCCATACACGCTTGGGGGTGATGGAATTGATCTGGGGTCATCCAATCATGCTTATGGAGTTGGATGACTGCAATCAGATCATATCCGGACTGATACGGTCAGTCCGGATGCTCAATCGGGCTAGTATAACACACCGAGAGGGGCTCAATCGGGCTAGTATAACACACCGAGAGGGGCTCGGGCTAGTATAACACCGAGAGTCGGCACATACGGGTATTTCGTACATGGTTTCATTATAGTGCTTGGAGGTTCGTGTTACTCGTAAGAGTAACACTCGGTCGTCATGCCACACTGATAATGAGTCTTTGGAAATACAAGGCTGATATGAAATTCACAGGAAGGGATTGTTGCCACATGCTCCAACCTGGAGGAATTTCATGTATTCACAGAATGGGATTGTTGCTACATGCTCCATTCTTGGTGAATTAAGTGAGGGAGTATCCAACACTTATAAATGGCTTTATCTTTTACAAGATGTCAGCGCATGATTTTCCTGGTTTTTTTACAAATTTAACCTTAAACGAAAATCCACCATCAACATTAAGTCCCCTGCCTAGCACATAATGGTTACACTATTGTGTGGTAGGCATGAGATGGTGACATATACAAACGTAAGAAGACAAGATAAAGAAAGTCTACACCGGAGGGGTTCGGCCGTGGGTAATCCTCCATACGTGTGTGATTACGAGGCCTTGACAGACCGGCTTCCTCCCTTAGGTGCTTGAGCTAGGGGTAGGATTCTTCTTCACTGGAACTCTCGGTGTGGGTGCTTTACACACTTGCTTAGGTTGAATCGCTAGAATCCGGATGACCTTTTGATTCTCGATTAGGGTTCACAAGAAAGCCCGACTCGGTCGGTGTTGAATCCTCATTCATTGGGCGCAGCAATCGTTTTAGGTTTTCCTTAGCATATATGCAGGTGTAGAGAATTTTGAACCATTTTTACGTTTTTTGCAGTAGAGCTTCCTTGCTAAAACTTTGTTTCCCCATCATGTCTAACAACAGTGGATCGTCTTCTTCATACCATCCAGGATCTTAGTTAAATGTGCACGACTGCGTCCCGAGCTTCATGATCGATCCCCTGTTTGTGTCCTCCGAGTCAAGAAGATCATACCGGTTTGTCTTTTCTTCCTTTTCGAACCATTGTTTGTTCTTCATAACGGTCGGGTAAATAATCCCTTCATTCTTGCGAGAGATATCCTAGGAACATGTGTGACGATTATTGATGACGATGACTTAACCACTCCTCTTCCTTCAAACTCAAACACGCTTACCCATGTGAACCTCGAAGACGCCGACTGGGTATCTCATCTTATGAATATCCAAATGCGGGTCTTTCATTCGATGTTCGCATGAAATGCTTATCCTCCGGCTACCAAGATGTCGGTGGATTCTGGTGCGGTAGGAGTTTGTGCCTTTGTACACCAGGTTGTGGAGGAAGTACGGCCATATCGCCACCAGGAACGTGGGCCGACACTGTTCCTCTGCTTTGGTTACCACGGTAAACTGCCTTCTTCCCATGATTGCTGAGATGGAGAGTATTTCTATCCGCAACGTTCTTTGAATCAAGTCTTGAAAAGTGGGAGAATATGGTATCTACATGTGAATCCATGGAGTTCAACGTGGGCTGGTTGCGGCGGCGTCTTGATATCATCAAGGTTGATCGAGCTGGTATCCTTGTAAATATTGTTCTGCTGCGAAGGCTATTTTGGAAGAGGAGAAGGCTCGGGCTGCGAGAATCGGAGAAGGTAGAGCGGTTGTGCGGGACTTGAAGAAAAGAACGAGAAAGATATCACGCTAGACTGGAGATGATGCTCTCAAGGAACTATAATCTTCTAGACGGCCTCTTCTAAACTTCATTCCTTTATTGTTAATGACGTTCATGTCAAAAGTTTTTAAACGTCTTTGCGGAATAAACTGCATTGTTTTTTGATTGGTGAAACAGGTTTTTTCATTGACACATCTCTGAATATAATTGATGATTCAAACATGTAATGAAAATAAATGCATGTATTGTTGACACGATAGACCGGTGGTCAGGCATGATATGCCTTGAGCCACTTTCCATTGATAATCTGCTTCCGGCTCGCCTCCGTCTACCTTAATGATCTTGTAGTAGCCGGTATTGTAAGCCTTGGTGATTTGCGTAGGGACCTTCCCATTTTGGTGAGAATTTTGGTGCAGACATGTCTTGTTGGATGTGTTTGGCCGTTTTCAAAACCAAACCTCCCACTTTGAAAACGCGTGGTTTCACAATTTTATTGTATGCCCTGGAAATTCGATTCTTGTACACTGAGAGCGCGTTCTCTGCTTTATTCCTTCTAAAATCCAGTGTCTAACTGCTATTCTAGAGTCGAGACTTGACCTCGTTCCAATGGATCCCGGTTGCTGCTGCAATCTTGGCTGATGGGATTCTGATCTCTGCTGGGAGAATTGCATCCGCTCCGTAGACAAGTGAGTACGGCGAAACCCCAATGGAGCTTCTGGGCGACGTACGGTATGCCCATAGTGCCATTGGTAACTGATCATGCCATTCCCTAGGATTGTCGTGTACCGTTCGAATGATGATCCGGATCAATGTCTTGTTGGTACTCTCAGCTTGCCCGTTCCCTTGAGGATAGTAGACGGTGGAGAAGACCTGTTTAATGCCATACTCCTCAAGTAATTCCGTACACGCTTGTTGGCGAAGGGAGTGCCATTATCGGTGATGATATGCTTGGGCACGCCAAAACGACAAATGATGTATTCTTTAATGAAAGCCGCAATTGTTGCTCTGTAGTTCCTCGTAGGGGAATGGCCTCTACCCATTTGGTGAAGTATTCCGTTGCGGTTATGATGTACTCGTCTTTGCTTCGATGACGGTGGATTGATTTTCCGATAATGTCCGGTCCCAGTGTAAAACGGCCATGGGCTGCTTATAGAGTGCGAGAGGGTAGAAGGCGCATGGACAAGGTTCCCATGGATTTGGCATTTATGTGACTTTGAACAAAAACGGCTGCATCGTCCTCCATGGTCGGCCAATAGTATTTCTCGTGTATTTGGAGAAACAGTTTCCTCTTCCCTTGATGTTCTCCTTCGTGTGTCTGCTTCAGCATGACTGGGATTTCTTCTCCAGCCAGGCATCGTAGCAGATTACCTCCGAAGCTCTTGCGATACAGGATCCCTTCATGGAATACGAACCGCTTGGCTCTTTGCTTCATCGTAATAGCGTCCTTTCGACCGGCAGGAATTATCCCATCACGGAGATAGCTAATGTAGGGTTCTCTCCGGTCCCAGTGCGGTTCACATTAAAAATCTCCAATTGGTGTGGTGGTGCACTGGCAATTTGAGCAAGACTTCGAAGTAGTCCGGATTGAGCCTCCATCTCGGCCGTAATAACCCGAGGCGTTGAAGTCGCCGGTAAAGCGTTACCACCGGTGATTGTCCACAAATTTCATTGTGAATACGATCCAGTTGTAGTTGTGCTTCGTCACCTCCCGGACATCTTGACAGGGAGCCATCCGGATTCCGATAATCTGACATACCATGAAGCATGAAGAAGTTTTGCGGGGTTTTGAGGTGACCTTTCCTTGGGAGAGTGAGTTGTTGAGCTCTCGAATGATCGGAGTTCGCCAATCGTCGGTCTTGGTGTCTTTGTATTGCGGTAGCCACGTCGATTCTATGGTTCTCCTCTTCACTTTGTCGGGGTTTCTTCCGCCCCTTCAAACTTGGTTTGGAAGCCAATGTTGCTAGGAAATCGGCGTGTTTGTTGTTCTTTGCGACCAACATGGGTTATGGTTGCATCGGCAAAGTAGTTTAGTAACCTCTGTGCTTCGATCGGTACGGGGCTAGTGTTACTTCTTTCAATGCATATACTCCATTCATTTGATTCACCAGTAACTTGGAGTCACCTCTTATCTCCAGACGTGTGACTCTGCTTGTTTAGCTATTGAAAGCCCTATGAGGAAAGCTTCATATTCTGCGGAGTTGTTGGTGCATTCGAAGTCTAACTTGAAGGAATGTGAAAATACTTCTCGGTTGGAGAGACTAACACCACGCTTTGCTCCTCCAAGATATTGCTAGGGGTAGCGGAGCCGTCAAAATACAAGAGCCACACTTCTTCTTCCACAATAGAGACGTCAGGAAATTCTCCGGGGAGTTCTTCATGTAGTCCGTAGTGTCTTCTCCAGGAAATCTTTGCCGATAAGTCTCAGAAATGCTTGGCCCTTGATAGCTCTAGGCGATGCACACGTTATGTCTAGTTTCGACATTTGGAGAAGCCATTTGCACTGTCCTCCCGATCGGGACCGGTTTTGAAAGTAAAAACTTTGCTTAGGATCGGATTTAGACACGAGTATCACCCTATTAGATAGCAGGTAATGCCTAAACTTCGAATGGAATGGATTAAGGCTAAACACGCTTTTTCCGCTCAGGGTATACGAGTTCAGCGTCTCTCAATATCCCAATTTGAAATAGTATATGGGACGTTCGATTCCCTCATCGTCTTCTGAGCGAGTAAAGCCCCTACGGCGGTGTCCTTTGAAGGCGGTGTAGATAACCGGTGGCTTCCCTTGTACGGGAGACTTCATGACGGTTGGAGATGATAGTATTCGTTGAATTTTCCGAAAAGCTTCTGTTGGGTTGTGGTCCAAACAAAGCGGCTCCTTTCTTCAACAAGGTGGTGAATGAGGTTGGGCTAGACCAGGTATAAAACGTCGAATGTAGTTTACCTTGCCCATGAAACTCGGAGTTCTTTCACGGTTCGGGAGGCGGCATTGTGAGGATAGCTTTGAGTTTTGGACGGGTCTACCTTTATTCCTTTCTGCGGTCTGGAATCCCAGAAATTTACCTGAAGAGACACCGAAAGCACATTTCAAAGGATTCATCTTCAACTTGTATTCTCGACACCTCTCAAACACTTGCCTCAAGACATTTGTGTGGTCTGCTCGAGCTTTTGATTTGACCACAATATCATCCACATAGTCTTCTACTTGTTTATGCATCATGTCGTGGAAGATTGCCGTCATAGCACTTTGATACGTTTGCCGGCATTCTTTAAACCGAATGGCATAACGGTATAATAAAAATTGCCAAGAGGGGTTCGGAAAGCCGTCTTACTCGCATCGTGCTCATACATCCTTATCGATTGTATTCGCTATAACCATCCATGAAGGAGAACATGCCGTGTCCATTTGGTGGCGTCCACTAACATGTCGATGTTAGGTAGAGGAAAGTCGTCCTTGGGGCAGCACTTGTTCAAGTCTACGAAATCTACGCAAAGACCGGATCTGCCCGTTTTTTCTTCTTTTTGGGACCACATTGGCTAACCGGGTTGGATGATGAATAGGCTCGATGAAGCCAGCAGACTAGCGGCTTCGAATTTCGTTCTTGATTTGATCCTCTACTTCATGTCTGAATTGCCTCGGAGATTGCTTGATTGGCTTGGATCCAGGTATGACATGTAAGTGATGGGTGACCAATTTTTCATCCAGACCAGGCATTTCCTCGTATGTCCAGGCAAACACATCTTGGTACTCCTTGAGTAGTTGAACAAGACCCGTACGTTCGTCTGTGGATAGAGTCGAACTGATAGAGACCGGCATGGGAGATTCTTCATTCCCGATGTTAACAGTCTCGAGCTCGTCGGTTGTGGAATTGGTTCCATCTTGTAGTTCTTTGCGGGCGTACGGTACCTCATCTTGCGTTTCATCATTCTTGCGGTATTCAATTGGGCGGAGAGGCTGGGTTCCGGTCTCTCCCGCTAATTGCTAACAATGCGCCCGGTATATTGTTCTCCCCTTCGATCACGTTTCACCTCGAAAGTGCATCCCCTTTTGGTGTGAGCATGAGTTGGAGTCTCGCCGGATAGAGATGGACGCCTCGTTACGAACGTGTCTTTGTAGTGTTTGGCCTCCGAGTGGTGTAAGTCGGTCTCCTTCCTTGATTGACGCCCACGTGGGTAGTGGGGTGCACGGGACTTTGTCGACCCTCCTGTGTGGTATCTTTTGGCTCGAACATCTCCACTCCGTATATTGGTGCATACGGAGACAATGATGCGGGAATGCGGATGACTTTCTCGTCTAGCATGGTCTTCGAGCTTTGGTGATACGTCGAGGAATGACCTTGTTGTCATGAAGCCATGGTCTCCCTAGTATCATATGGTAGTCCGGCTCCCTTTCTATGACTTCAAACCTTGCTTTTGATCGGACGAGTCCTACTGCGATAAATTGATTGACATACCCGTATGTCTTTGGTCTGGTTTCCTTGAAGTCCGTCATCGTGGTAGGCTGCCATACAATCCTGCATGGGTTAACCTTGGCTGTCCTGAGAGTCTTGAGAGTGATTAAGTTCGAAGATGCTCCTGTGTCGACGAGGGCTCTCCTGAACTCTGAACCCTTGATGTGCGCGGTAACATGTAGGGCCGGTTGTGACCTTCTTGTGCCATCATGTCTTCTTACGTAAATGTAACATTGTTTACGAGATGCTTCCGTGATTAGAATTTTTGGACGAGAAGAGAGCGGTGTACATCCAAAGCTATTTTATTAATTTGTAGCGAACGTCTCTGCCGTTGATTCTGGAGAGGTGTAGGAGTTCGCACAAGCTTTCCATTAGAGACGCCGCTTCTGGTCCCTTTGGTCTCGGTTCACTGAAAACTCATTTGACACGAGGGAATCGGTCCCGGTGTAAAGGTCTACGGTACACTCATTTTCGACGTCATCTTGATGAGGAGATCAAGTATGTTGTTTACCGCTTCTTTGATAAGCTCCATGTTCCTCGTGTGAATCTCCTGCACCCGAGCTAACTCGATTATCGTTGGGATTCTTCTGTTGCGCCAGCGAGTACACCGTTGGGTAGGGGTATCTTCATTGGAGGAACTTCGACCGGGATTTGAATTTGTTGGGAAGTCCTAAGACCAACCATCTCGGAACTTAGCCAAACAGAATTGGGTATTGAAGAAATTGATTTTACAACCGAGAGATTAATCTCCCACTGTGGTCGCCAATTGTTTATGGGTGAAAACTACTCCTGTAGAATTTGGTAATTTGGGGTGTGGATGAGGAATGAATTTAAACCTTAAACAAATGCACTGCGCGGTGAGTGCTTGTAGATTCGAGAGATCAATCTCGTGCAAGTCCGGCCTAAACCAAGAAATGGCCGTTCCAGGACTTGTTTCGGTCACAAAGTGAAGGAGATGGGGTTGATCTTATGGAGGGAAGCGAAGAAGGTGTTGAGATTGTGAAGGTGTTGGCTTGCTTATGACTTATGAGAAGGTGAGCAGGCTTGTGATTGATGCAAGCAAGCTCTGGGTGTTTGAATACGTTTTTGTATTAACACTTGGTTTTCTGTCTCGTCTGAACTTGTGTTGTTTCTCCTTGTCTCATCTTTTTCTCCTGTTTTTGAAAATAAGGAGGAGAACCTATTTATACAAGTCATTGAGCCTCATTCACATCTCTCGTGGGAAGTGGAGGAAGTGGAGTGATGGAGTAGTGGAGTTGTGCGTCGGTGCCACACGACCAGTCTTGCCCACTTCTCCTGTTCATCTCTAACCGCCCATGACTTCCTGACACGTTCTTGTGATGGCGCGTTGCACGCTGCACGCTGTAAACCGCCAGACCAATACCCCAGTATGTATCCCCAGTTTGTGACATGATTGATGTTCGGAATGTGTGGATCGTGGATCCACGAAAGATAGCATGTAATCTTTGAATTGAATAACTTGTGTTATTCGGGAAGTCGATACTTGTGAAGTATCGTGTGTATTTTATGCGAGTCTTTGCATTATGGTGTGGTAAAGTGATGGGTAATGACGCCTCACCGACCAAATAACTCCGACCGGGGTTGTATAACCAAGCTGGTGAAGTTGAACGGATGAGATGATCTTTGAGACACTCATCTGCGGCCAGTTAATGAATATTAGGGTTTTTGAAGAGGTGCGCAAGCATCACTCTTGACTTGGTCGAAACCAAGCATGGAAAGGGATTTGGAGAGGACCGACCCAGGGCATGTGTGTAGACAGCATGCCGGTGTACATGTCCATGTCTCACTTTGTCCCATGAAGGTGCGATCTAGGCCACTCAATTTGACCGGCAAAGAGGAGTGGTTGAGATCGATTTTGCAATAGGAAATTGATGCCGCAAAAGGCCGCGCATCATGCTTTTTCCGGCGCGCGTTCCAAGACGACCTAATTTGGTTGGTCTTGGCCGATGGGTTTGATGTGAAGATGGCAGGCTGGTGTTCATGCCTATACCTGAATATCCCATGAAAACGTGATCTAAGCCACTTAAATCATCCGGTGAAGTTGAGCGGTCGAGATCGGTTTGTGGTTTGGGAGGCGTGGCCATGCTAGTTTGGACGCACGTTTTGGATTGACCGGGCATGATATGCCTTGGCCGAACACATGAGGAGGTAGATGGGCCCACGGTGGTCATCTTTGGTATGACCGGCCCTTGCTTAATCTAATCTGTGACCCTCCATTCGTGCTTAGGAGAAGATGGACGCGCGTGATGGCTTGAAACCCTAATTTTGGCTTTCAAAGCCGTGCGCCATCTCTTGTTTGGGTGACGATTTTGTCACGGCCAAACATTGTTGGTCTTGACCCGATTGGTCAAGTGTGTAGGCGGTCCCACGGTGATCGTGTTGACATGCTCTGCGCCCTTTGAGTCTACATCTACACCCTCCATCTATACTGCGAAGATGGATGGTTGAGACTGTTTTTGCGACACATGTAATATGCCGCAAACCCTAATTTAGGGTTTTCCGTCCATAATGCTTGGTATGAACGGTTTCTTGGCAAGCTAGGCCAATGACCGACCATGCGGGGTCGGCCGTGGGTATTCCATACTGCTTGGGGGTGATGGAATTGATGCGGGGTCATCCAATCATGCTTATGGAGTTGGATGACTTTTGATCGAGATCATATCCGGATCGATACGGTCAGTCCCGGATGCTCAATCGGGCTAGTATAACACACCGAGAGAGGCTCAGTATCGAGAGGGGCTCAATCGGCTAGTATAACACACCGAGAGGGGCTCGGGCTAGTATAACACACCGAGAGTCGGCTGTACGGGTATTTCGTACATGGTTTCATTATAGTGCTTGGAGGTTCGTGTTACTCCGTAAGAGTAACACTCGGTCGTCATGCCACACCGATAATGAGTCTTGGAAATACAAGGCTGATATGAAATTCACAGGAAGGGATTGTTGCCACATGCTCCAACCTGGAGGAATTTCATGTATTCACGGAATGGGATTGTTGCTACATGCTCCATTCTTGGTGAATTAAGTGAGGGAGTATCCAACACTTATAAATGGCTTTATCTTTTACAAGATGTCAGCGCATGATTTTCCTGGTTTTTTTACAAATTTAACCTTAAACGAAAATCCACCATCAACAACGAGTCGTTGAATGATTAATGAACCGTAGCGCCCTGTATTTGTGAACTGCCTAACGATTCACGAACCATTTCACCAACGGTCTAAGTGAATATTTAGCAGATGCTCAAAGACTTATTTTTTTAAATATGTTTAGCATTGTTATAACTCTCATAAACACATATAAGACATTTATGATCACCAAAACACTTGTGTATATGCATCATGATTAAAGTCTTAAGTGTTTAAATGAAGACGCTATTGGTTATTAATTCGAAACAAGAACTATCATTAGACACGGTTAATGTATTCGGACCAATGTGTATATTATTCTATGTGATTTCAAGACAAACTTCTCACATGCTTACTTGAAATCCTAATTAGAGTTTAATCTAAACAAAGAAAGTTTTTGGTTCATTCTCAAGTTATCTTAGCTTGAGTTATAAGCAACCCTCAGTTTTGAACATTTATAAATAGAGATACTCTTTCAACTGGGAAATTCAATCCCTGAAACTTTCTGTCCTAGTTAATTGCTAGAGTAGTCATATATTGACTTGGATTTCCTATGTGAAACATAATTAGGTCAACTACTTTAAGACTTTACTTGCGGATTCGTGATGCCAGGTTCGACTATCTTTATCTTGATAGTTCGTGTATCTTGTTCTTGCTTTTTATATTGTCGAGGTTTTCGTATCTCTTTCAGGTAAGATAGATATAAATTGTTAGAGCATTGCTCGGTCGAACTCAAAAGCGTTGCTATCTCAAGCTTGTTTGTCAAGTTTAGTTGCCAAAACTAAAAGTCTTGATTCTAGTCTACTTATAACTAAGTTTCGGATTAGGATAGAAAGTGTAGTTGAGATTTAGACTTCACGACGTTCATCGATTGAAGACGAACAACTACTAAGGGGATCTTGTGGAAATTCATCAACAAAAGGTATGTGGAGACTTGAACTCATCTATCACTCAAAAGTCTATTTCTACTCTATCTCCTATTTGAGACAAAAGTCGTTTAGCTATATAGACTTCGATAGAAATTTGATATTTCGAGCTGAGTTTAAATCGCTTACATATTTCTCGAAATATGTGTTGGTAAGCTTTCGTTTTAACCAAGTTCATCTTATATTCATGACGAAAGTCAAAAGGTGATCATGTGAAAATCACCTGGTAACATCTTACATGATTTGTGTGAGACAGTCATTTGATGTAGACTAGGAATGTTTCGTATTGATCTATCGATCACTAGAAAATTGCTTTGAAGCTAATAGTTTGTATGAGACAACTATTGTCGTCTTCTAAGAATGTTCCAATGATTGAAATGGGAGTTTAGAACAATTAACCATGATTGGATATAACATAGTATGCGTACTTGTATGCTAACTGTTGCAAGTTATTCCAAGTCCGGGAACCATAGTATGCATACCCGTATGCGTACTGGTTGGTTAGTTGAAAGTCTAGGAACTTAGTATGCGTACACGTATGCATACCGACGTAAGGTCAAGTCCGAGAATTCAACTGAGTTTGGTGGTATGCGTACATGTTCGCATACTAGTGAACCCAAACCAAGTCCGGCCACTTAGGTATGCGTACACGTTTGCATTCTTGAGTAGGTTATGTTCTAAAATCGGTTTGTTCATGAACTAATACATTTATAAATTAAGGAATGCAATCTTTTGCAAACTGTGGCTATAATGTTCATGAATTGATTCGAGTGAATCAAAAACGATTTTGTTGCAATTGTGTCTTGTATACTTCTATGAGAATATAAACAATTGAACAACTCTAGAACTAGTTTCATTTGAGTCATTTGAACTAGTTGTGTTAAGATGAACAATGTTGATATGAAAGTGTTCATACGGCTAACTTCGGTTAACTATTGTTGAGCCAACAAGGTGTACACGTTTAGGTACGGTTACCCATATCTAAATGAAGTCACTTTTCATTTGTGTGTAACAAACTAAGTTCGATCTAACGGTTGAAAGATATTAGCTTGAGGCTAATCAGGTTTTCATCTAACGGTGAATATTGAATGCTTTGTTACCAAGGTAACATTGATTGCAAACCCTGATTTGAAGACTATATAAGGGAAAACCCTAGCAACTGGGAAACCTAATCCCCACACCTCCTGCGTGATACTAGTTGCGAATAGAGTCGATTCTGCTTTAACCTAGGTTTTTCTAAAACCATTATAGATTACGACTTAAAGACTTCATTGGGATTGTGAAGCCAGACCCAACTATTTTCTCTATAGTTGCGTGTTTTGATCTTGCTCGAGATTTAATCTCCGATATGCAAGATAAAAAGTAGTCACAAACATCTTTGTCTCATCGTTTGTGATTCCACAATATCTTGTTTCGCTACCATACAATTAAGATTATTGTGAGGTGATTGATATTACTAGGCTGTTCTTCGGGAATATAATTCCGGTGTATCAATTGGTTCCTGTTCACCTTGATTTATCAAAAGACAAAACAAAATTCATAGGTATTTCTGTGGGAGACAGATTTATCTATTCAATAGACTTTTCTGTGTGAGACAGATTGGTTTATCAAGTCTCCGACTTTGGGTCGTAGGAACTCTTAGTTGTGGGTGAGATCAGCTAAGGGAATCAAGTACGTAGAGTCCTGTTGGGATTCAGAGGCGTAAGGGTCGCAACTGTACCTTAATCAGTGTGAGATTGGTTAGGGGTTAACTGCATTCCAGTCCGAAGTTAACTTGTAGTAGGATAGTGTCTGTAGTGGCTTAATACAACGTGGTGTTCAAATCTGGACTAGGTCCCGGAGTTTTTATGCATTTGCAGTTTCCTCGTTAACAAAATTTCTGGTGTCTGTGTTATTTCTTTTCCGCATTATATTTTCTATATAATTGAAATATCATAGGTTGTGCGTATTTCAATCAAATAGATAATCCAACCTTTGGTTGTTGATATAAATTGATTGACACTTTAACATTGGTCTTTGGTACCGTTCAAGTTGTTTCACATAATAATCAGGCTCGCGGATTTCTATCTGTTTGATTTGCTGATTACATTGTGAAATAGAGATACAACTCTTGGATATATTTTCATTGATTGAGTCTGACTTTCCAGTTGATTATGTTGGAATTATATTGGAGTTTGTCCATACAGATTTCCTAAACGAAATATTGGGTGAGGTTGTTAGACCCCCGCTTTTTCAGAAATCAAGAAGTTCTTTTCATCTGAGGCTTTGTGATTCCACAAGATAGATATCTGAAAAATATTCTTAATTGATTAGTTCATGATTATTCTTCAAAGGTGGTTAAGAATCCAAGCTTCTCATCTCACTGAGTGTAAGTTTTCCGGATTTGTGAGGTTTGGTAGCTTTGTCTGTTGTAAACAGATTTCCAAGCCTTGATCTTTAATCTAAATGAAAATCAATTAGGCTTATGTGTTAGAGGCATATTGGTATCAAAAGTATTCACTTAGGTTGAAGCAACTCTTAGGCTATAAAGGACGTCAGCTAAGGAATCAATTGTGTAGAGCCTCGCAAGGTTCAAGAGAAGAAAAGGGCACGACTATAACTGAATTTCTTAGAGGTAGATTCGGTCTCAACTACATTCCAGTCTGAAGTCTGATAGTAAGCTAGTATTTGTAGCGGCTTAATACAGTTTCATGTTCAAATCTGGACGAGATCTCGGGGTTATTATGAAGTTGTGGTTTCCTCGTTCACAAAACTTTTGGTATCTAGTGTCTTTCCTTTTCCACGTTATATTTTTTTATCTTTATAATAGGATTTATACAAGTTGCAAGTGTACAATTTTAGTAGGTATGTCCATATAATTAAGATCGATTACGAGACTTGTTTCTTGTAGAATTCGTATCTTGAAATATAGATAACAAGTTTCATACTTGGTAGAATTCGGATCTGAATATATTGGATATGACTAGATTGATCTTAGTTATTGATTTTTGAGATCGTCCAAGTATTTTTCTTAACAATCAGCTTCACGGACTCCTTGTCTAGACTTACTAACTGAGAAGAGATAGATATATAAACTCTATATACATATTTTCAAGGATCATTAACACCCTGTTGTTTGCAGCTGACTCATCTGAGTCGTCTGGGTCTGAGTCGTATGGATCTGAGTGAAATCACCTGACTCATCTGGATATGACTCACTAAGGTATGACTCAAAAAATATGTTTGTTTTTTGAGTCAGTCCTGACTCAGCTGACTGAATTTATTTGGACAGAAAATACCCTTGTGTAGCATGGGCTAACTTGTATGATTTTCTTTACTCACTTCATTTACATCCTTGAAGTACAAACAAATACATACATTTACATTTGTGTGTTCAGTAGAAATTGAACTTTAAGTTGTGCGTAATGGGAACTGTTCCGAAAGGCGAAGTATGAGACCAATAAGACCCCCTCAGCACAACAGAGACATCAATAGGCAAAAGGGAGCTAATTCAGATGAACCAAACTTATGCCCTGCAGCGGATTTTGAGATAACATGTAGATGAAATTCCTATATTATAAGAATAATGCGTAGAACAGGAATAAGCCAACAAGGTTACAGTAGTATTGAGCTAACAAAGACGTCAAGTCCTGATTGTGAAACAAGTTTAACCTTACCTTACAATAAACAAAAACTTCATTTGTTTCACTTCCACAAGCTATATATTCAGTATTTATTGTTGGGCCCAAGAAGTTCTTCTCATTAGTGTGGCCTCTAAACGTACGCACCCGAGTTGAAAATTCAGTATGTAAATACGACCATAGTAAGAAATACAGGAGAACAATACTCAAAGCAACAAAAACTAACCGCCACATTTTCCTTTACATCCCACAACCGTAATGTATTGTCAGTAGATGTTGATGCCAGTTCGTTGTTAGACAAGAATTTTATATAAGAAACAACTTTTCTATAGCCACTGAAAACATATAGTGGAGTGCTGACGTTTCTCAAGTCATAATAATAAATTTGATAATCAGCTGAACTAACCAATAATATCAAAAACAAATAGTCACCATATATGGCTTACACCCAGCTAGTTTGTAAACAGCTTACTACGTAACAAAATATGAATGATTTATGGAAATGATTTATGAGGCGCATTTTGAGTCATCAGTCTAGATAAATGAAGTGTTGTTTTTTATCAACTGCTTTAAAGAAATGGGAATAGGTGTATACCGCCACATGTAGCTTGAACCAAGATTATAACCGACTCGACAAATACTAGCTTTCATGTCAATATCAATACACTAGCTTCTAGGTTGGTGCACCAAACTTTAACCTGTTTGTAACCAAATAAAATTTCTTCTCAAAATGTTAATATATACGATTCAACGATTCTCGGGGGAATCCAAATGGTCCAAAGACTTCAAACAGATGAGTGTTTGTTCCTTGCAATCATCACTATCAGACACAAGCATTGAAGGCTTTGTATGTAAAAAATCAATACTCCATGCTTGTTTTTCGTGCTCTTCATATTCCATTACACTCAAACAACCAAAGGGGCGTACTGTTAGCACTTGAACTAATTGAAATGATCAAAGTAATGAGATAACTGTTTTGGAGAGAGAACAAGATTAGTCAAATAGTCATAGAATAAAATACTTCAACCCAAGTAAATACATCCTAAAATTGTATCACGGTCACTTGGATTTGAAGTATTCAATGCCCGAACAAAAAACAAAATGCTCACAAGGAGCACTGGTATAAATTAAAACCCAAACCAACATAGAATACGCATACAAAGTCAAGACATTACTGAAGCAAATTCAAAACTTTGATGAGTAGAGAAACTTTAGCAGTGGCAAACAACTCATCATCCCGATCAAATTCTATACTGCATTATAAAGGACCAATTGAAATGTGTCACTTACTCACAAAAAATAAAGTTCAGAAGTATTACCGGCATAGGAAACCAGAACCAACTTGAAGTTGATAACTTCTTGTTTTCTAATAGCATAGTCTTGACCCTCACCAAAGTACAATAACATCAACAAACATCAAGAAACCAAAGTATAATAATATTTACAGCGTTTCATGGCATCTACAGTCTACAAGATAAAAATTAAGTCGCAAAGCATAACATCAAAATCTCAAAATGACAGCTGAGGTAAAACTATAGTAACAATCTTTAAGGAAATGCATAATACGTGGTTGGAATCACTAGTACACAAATATCACAGATCATTCCATATCTACGTACCTTGCAGAGAGACAGAGATAGAGATATGCAGTTTAGTAGTAGTAAGAAATTAGCTTCAGTATGTGTATTATTAACAAATAAGGTGGTTCCCGGATCCTCTTCAAACATTTCATCAAATACCTTGTGTGCAACTACATCTATAGAGTAAATTAATCAGAAAATACTTATGAGTCGATTGATAAATTCCAACAAAACCAAGAAAAATAAACAAGGATTTTAATCAAATTTACGATGCTGTAAAGGTATACTAACTAATGCTACAACACCTACTAGCTCTAACACAAGCAGAACACCCAATAGAATACATAGACAGAAGATGATATCATAATCTAAACCCTAACAATTGACTAGATTTCACAACAAGGAAAAACCCTAAAACCCCATTACAATGAAAACCACGCAGTAAAAAAATTCATACAATATTACCAAATACAGGAGAATTTATACCTACAGTTGATGGAACCAAAATCCTGAAGAACACCTTTCTTTTATTGTGTCTTCTACTGCACAAAAATAATAGACATCAGTTGAGAGATATGAAGAAATCAAAGAAAGAGATGAAGGAGATCGGATGAAATAGATGAAGGATATCTAGGGTTTATAGTTCCTCCATTTTGATGTGATGATAAAAAAAAATCGGAAGGAAATGAAAGGAATTGAAAATTTTCTAAACGATGAAAGGGTATTACAGTCAGTATACATGACTCAGAGGTAATAGCCAGCGAATCAGGGGCATTTCTATGCCTGACTCAATAGTGCCCGAGTTAGGGTTTGCCTCTTAGTCAGATCGCGAGTCAGGGGCTGCCAAATATTGAAAACAAACAGTCTGACTGCCGACTCGGCGCGAGTCAGGGGTAGACTCAGACGCCGATTCAGCCGCAAATAAACAAGGTCTAAGTTGGTCTACTCGCAATTGTATTAGGTTTTGTCCATACAGGTTTCCGAACGAAAAGTTGGTGGTGCACTTGGTACCCTCTCCTTTAGTCATGTATTCACATTTTTAGTTCGCGATTGTTGCCAAAAGTTTGTGTACAATTTCCTATTCACGAATCAACCTTAGCAACACATGATTAGTGTTGCTTTAATAAATCACTCATAACTTCTTCGTTATAACTCGGAATTAAGTGATTCTTGGCTCGTTGAATTCGTATTCTCATTCACTAAAACATGAGGACCTTTCTAGGGACAAAGGTAAATTTCAAAAAAGTCTTGGTCTTAAATATCCTCGAGTGTGTACATAAATATATATATTTAGCATCAAATAAATTGTTCCATAGAGTGAGCACTTGTTTCGATAGATAGAAAAGGTAGAGTAAACAAGAGAATCAAGTGTTTATTACTAACCTTTAATGAAGTTATCCAAGATGTCTTCATGTAATCTTCATTCTTCAAGGATAGTTTTGATTCCATATTCTACTTCTTAAACCTAATCTAGTCTGAAACTGTCTTCTAGGAGACCGTTGTGATGTCACAACAGATTGTGCAAAAAAATTGATAGAAATATCTTGATTCTCACGAATCAAGCCATCTGGTTCAGAGAACGCAACCATAAATCAAATTAACGATCAAAAAATGTATTTTCGTAAACTGAATGAGAGTTTCATTACATATGACTGAGTATATAAATCTAGGTCTCTCTCTCAATATTTGACGGCTAGTAACACTCCAGGTGGGATAATCTAAACCAACCATTAAATACTACTAAGGACAGACACTATAACTATATGGGCACCCCTTAACTTACTACTATGGCACACAACCTGGTAGCCCCTACCTCCTACACTGTGACATTCCACTCTCCTTGAAAACATCCTTGTCCTCAAGGATGGAAGTTGAGTGAAGCACCAAAAGTTGGGGATATCGCGCCTACTGTACCTGGAGAAGCACCAAATGTGTCTCTAGTCGATAGATTCCCCTCCACTTGTGGTCGTCATAGCCTCCTAGAATACACATTAGAAGCACAGTAACAATAATGCCAATGAATACACATGTGAGGCTCATACACACTTCCAAAGCCAGGCCCAATAACCGTCTCCTTCCTTGCAGAATGCAATGCATGTGTTTTCCGCAAAATCAACTAGTGGACCTGACATATTTGTCATTTTCAGGTGGTGTATCTTCATTACTTGCAGCTTGATCAGCACAAACACATACACCACTTGAAGAATCAGTCGTAGTTTCCGAGGCAGGAACATGAATCTTTATGTCTTCGTCTGTGCAGAGAACCCTGTGATCATAAATTTTGATCCATGGTTCTGTCCAGCTAGCAATCATAGTAGGGAAACAGCCGAGACCCCTTAGTTGACTCAAAATGATTCCACCGCTCTCGACATGGCCCTCATTTCATAAGCCATTTAGAAGCAATCTGAACTTCCACCTTAAGTAATCCACCCTTATCCACACATAGAGAATTTGAATTACCTGGATCCAGAGTGGAGTTTGCTGAATCCACCTGAGAACGAAAATGGTCCAACACACACTACCAACACTCCTGAGATTTGTAGAGTAGAAGGCCACCCATAGCAGCATATTGGGGGCTTGGTAAGCAGTCATAACAGCACTCCTTGAAGCAGCATTAGTAGCCATGCATCCAGGGTGGTCAAGGATAACTACAAAAACGAAATTTCTATGACTTGCACATACCGATTCACTGTGCTTATCAAATGTAGAGAAATGGTCTTGTGGCTTTAAAAAAATTGGCAGTAAGGATCCACGCAGAAATGCAAACCAGTATACGAGCAAGCTGAGCATCGTCATTTACTGCAAGTTGTTGTAGCTTGTAGTTTCCATGTCCCCTTTTTGCCTTCAACTACGCTGGAATCTTCAACAGTTCACCAACGAAGATTTTGTTAGCATTAGGGAAAGCATGAGCAATCCAGAGAATACGGTCAACACCACCACTCAATCGCCACACTAAACTCCCAACCAATTTATCACACAGTTCTGCCAGAAAAATAAATGTTGGGGCGGAAAGTTGCTGGAAAGATGATATAGGTGCAGATCCATTAGTAGCTGCAAACTGATTAAGCCTTTCTATCAGTACACAAATGAGCTTGGCAACAAAATTTGGAGAAATTTGATGACGAATCCTAGCTTCAAAGAACATATTACTCCACCCACCACTTGAGAACAACTTGTATTTCACCGCAAGTACGTAATGCACAACAAAATATTTACAATCTGAAGACCCATGAGAAAGACCTGAGTTCTCAACATTTTTACATATTTTTCTCTACATGTATAACCATCCCTTGTTAGAGAGAACAAGCCCTACCAGCAGCTGTAAACAGGAAATGAATATTGATGGAAACCAAAGTTGTATAAACCAAACAGCTTGGTGCAACAATAAGTAGGTGGTTGAGAAAATTCAGAAGTTGGTAAACAGACAAGGGCTGGATTTAAGGCTGCAATTATTCTCTTCTCTTGAATTGAAGAACTCCTGTAGGTGTCAAAAATAAGCAGTAAAATTTGCAAGATGTGCTCGATTCCTGAGAGATAAAAATGACCTTGTGTAACTTCAAGTACAAGAATTCGTGGTTCAGCTTTATGTTCATTGACACCACCACTAGCCTGACTGCCTTCACATTTGTTACGATCCCGAAGAAACATAAAACTTTGTTTCCTTATGAGAATCTCCGCAAGTTTCTTAAAGTACCAGTTTGCAAACAAGCACACAAATAAAAGACAACCCACATCAATCTAGTTGACACTCAAAGAATCCAGAAAAAATTATGCATTCCCATCTCGAGATGATAACCAGTATCCAGAGTTGTTGAACATGAAGCTCAATGAGCAGTAGGAGATATTTAAACTCCTCCAAAGGTATTCGCAGCACATCACTTTGTCTATCAACTATAACCACAAGTAATTCCAACAATACAGACCCAACAAGAACTCTCACACAAGAAGTAGTTGGATCAAAATAGTCTCCAGAAGCACCAACAAAAGATGATAACCACTGAATAAGCTGAAATTATTTTCCGCGATCAAATACCTTTTTAAGTGACTTACCACTGCTCCATTTACAAACTACAATGTCAAGCATATTAACTAATAATTCATGTGCCTCCCCATGTTTAACCATCCATGCCAAAACAAGTGTAAAAATGTCATTTCTATCTGGCATTTTAATAAACAATTGGGTCTCATCATAAACTTCAGCATTATTAGCACATAAAAGATGAATTGATTGCATAGATGAAAAATCTGATTTATACCCAAAGTTAAGAAGTAATCGAAGAACCAATTTATCAGCACATTTACCTCGATCGAATAACAAACGAGAATCATCAAGTTTGAAGTGAAAACAAGCCATACCTAGAATTTTGTTGTGGAGAAAGAAAAAACCGTTCAAACATTCCACATTTGCAAGTTGTAAACTCATACCATCAAGTGGATTTGCATCTTCGTCTTAAACAAAGAAAAATGGAGGAATCCAATCCACTTCATCGACATCAGAAGGAATCAACCCCACATCTGAAGAATTACCCACTTCAATGACAGCGGAAGGAATTGAATCTATTACTACTGACTTCGTAGCGGCTTTTTCATCATCAATAGATGGAGCAATTTGTGGTATCACTGTGTTAGAACCACTTACTCGTTCTGGAGTGTGTTGGTGGTTATGAGATTGATCGATTTACTGTATTAGTAAGTCGAACTTATTATCCAGATCAGTTGATAACGCAGCGAAGTTAAATATGAGCTTATTGATTGTTGTTGTGTTGTTGTCAATCTTATCACTAACATCTTTGAGATTCATGGTAGAAAAAAATTTGAACGGGTTTTGAGTGGATCTGAACGGCTCTGATGCCAATTGTTGTGATGTCACAACATATTGAGCAAAAGAATTGATAGAAATATCTTGATTCACACGAATCAAGCCACCTGGTTCAGAGAACGCAGCCATAAATCGAATTAACGATCAGAAAATGTATTTTCACAAATTGGATGAGAGTTTCATTACATATGACTGAGTATATAAAGCTAGGCCTCTCTCTCAATATTTGAAGGCTAGTAACACTCCAGGTGGGATAATCTAAACCAACCATTAAATACTACTAAGGACATGCACTATAACTATATGGGCACCCCCTAACTTACTACTATGGCACACAACCTGGTAGCCCCTACCTCCTACACTGTGACAAAGACTAAATTAAGAATGCGTTTCGTCATCTAAATTTGACAACTAAATTGACATACCAACGGTAGTGGGTTCAACCTAGCAATGCTCTAACAATCTCCCCCTTTGTCAATTTTAGTGACAAAACCATTTTACATATGTTCTTATTCCACTATGCTTCTTAATTTCTTGAATCTTCAACGTCTTTGATTCTCAAAGTCCAATTGCACCACAACATTGAAGCATTACTACGGTTATATGTTCTCCCCCTTAGTCAATACTTACTTCTTTTTTATAATAGGTAATAAAACTTATAGATTATAATCCACTCCCCCTAACATAATGCCTCTAGAAGCAATATGTTGTAGTAGGATTCTACTAAATAATTCTCCCCCTTTTTGTCAAAAAAAAATTGGCAAATGCGAAAAACAGGGATCATAATGAATTAAACAAAAGAGTATTAAGACTAGAAAACACACACCAACTTTTATTTAGACGATTTCACCAAATAACTCAACGTCTTCATCAAGAAGATATATAGGTACAAACATCTCATATAATTCCACAAGTGCACTTCGCACAAATATATGACAATTAAGCACAAGTTTAAATTGAACTCTCCCCCATTTTATGTCTTTCTCAAAAGAACAACAAAAACGACCTTTCTCTAATCCCAAGAGAAGGATTTTTATACTGGATTTCAGCAAAAATTATGATCATCTTTTCTAAGATACAAACTTGTAAAAACAAGATTAGATTTACTATTAGGAGGAAGAATTAACCTTTTTCGCAAGGAATTACACCAAGAATGGCAACCAAAACCGTATGAAAATATTTCCTTGACAAAGAAGAAGATGCATACATATGTATATATAAGTCACTAAGGACCATGCACCATAAATTCACTTATGAACCAAGAAGGTTGTGAACGTTCAAGAATTAATCATTTTTTATAACACTCAAGACAAAATAAAAATCCACAAACACAAAGTGATTTAGTGAACAAAGTTGTCTTAGAAGTGTCTATGAGAGTTCTAGCAGTGACAAATATATTTATAAAAACGTTTATGAGCATCTGTAAAATTCAGTACTGGTAAGTTTGTGAAATAGATCGTGGACTATTATCCAGTTCGTGAATTCATGGAGCTATGGTTCGTGAACCGTCCTATTATTCCCGAACTCATATCTCTACGGTTCGTGAACCATTAGGCTATTTCACAAGATGAAACTGGATTAAAGTATGCTAGCATATACAACAGAGTAAAAACAAAAGTGATATATGATCAAAAAGAACAAGTTCATTAATTGGAAAAGCTATGAACAAATTAAGCTTGAACACTGTCAAAACATCATTAAGAATAAAATATGTTACAATATTGTAATTAACTTAAATATTTTCATTTTTATTCTATTATCTAGATTCACATAATTGCAACTAAAATTACAATAAGAGAGTCTGAGTATCTACATGAAAGGGAATACACCCTTGAATTTCTCTAGTAAGTATAAAAGTTGAGATAATTTCCAATACTAAAATGATCTTAAGAAAACTCAATCAAAGATAAATCCTGTAAAAATCCGAATCTTTAACTTAAAAGGAAAAAAATCGATTGAGTATGAATAAATCTTGGATTCATTCGAATATTTAACAAGCCGTGGATTTCTTCAAAGAGAAAAAAAATCTTAATTCATGAGATGTAAGAGCAAGTCCAGTGGGACTGGCAAATATGCAGAGTTGCGCAATTATTATCCACTGTGGGACTGGCATATAAGCAAAATGGATGGACAAATCTTCAAATAAAAGGTTTTTTTCATCGCGTCTCAGGTTGAGACACGAGCGGATCAAATTGGGACGATTGTCTCAATTTAGTTCAGAAGATATATTATTAAAACCAAAAACAATTAGTTATGTTAGTTGAATTATTTTTTAAAATATATTATATGCAGATTTGATAGAAATAAATTAAAATCGGGTCAAACTGTAAGATTTTATGACTTTGTTTATTAAAACCGGTCCCACAAAATCATAAACAAATATTAAAATAGAACCCACGGTCAAATGCCTATTTGGAAAATTGAGTTTTCCTATCCACTTGGACAAGCAGATGAGCATATTTAAGTGTGCCTACTGGAATTGCTCTAACAATATGAATAACTATCCACACTGAATCTGTAGATAAAAATAAAACTTGGAATCACTAGAAACACACATATTAAATTTGCAGTAAGAAATACTGAAAAGAAAACGTACCTGTTTGCAGTATGAAAAACCCTGGCTTTACAAACAAAACGCAGTACCAGAAAAAGGTGAGGAAAAAAAAATGATACTAGAGAATGAACGATTACTTTTTCTTTTATATAATATGAATTTTTAATTAGATTTAAATAAATTATTAAAAAATAGGTCATTCTGAAGATCTAGATAAGACTTACTCTAAAAATTTTGTATTTGTTTTGGCATCCCTCATTCTTTGCAAAATCTCCTATTAGAGATAAATTTAATATAAATGAGGATCTAAAATCTTGTGTTTTAGGGGAAAATAAAATTCTCATGTTCTCTTGGAAATGGCCTTAATGCTAATGCTCAACACCACCACCAAACCACCGCAATCTAGCCAGTAACTACCGTAGATGACGGTGATGTTCATTAAAAACCATCAATAACCTATTTTTATGTCTACAAAACAAAAAACCTTTCAGATCTATCGACTCTAGCTTCTTAACCTCTATTGCTCGTTTCTTCAGAGTCCTAATTTCAGAGACACCGAGACATAAAGACACCGAGACACTGATTTCTAAGTTCTAAGACACCGAGATTCAAAGACACAAAGACCTAAATTCGACTAATTTCTAAGCTCTAAGACACCGAGACTCAAAGATTTCAAGTTTCAGAGATCCAAGATTCAAAGTTCTCTGAGAAGCAAGGTTTCTATATAAATCATCTCAAGATTCAAAGTTTCTAGTACCTTTATCGGACCCAAGTTTCTTAAATCTGGCTGAATCCAGTCCTAGATTTGTAGTTGGATTATAATTTTTCTCTCAATCTTTCTCCTTTTGATCTCTTTTATCTTCTGTCTAATTGAATTAGATTAAACAAAAATTGATCTCTTTTATCTTCTGTCTAATTGAATTAGATTAAACAATTTTTGTTATTCTGTTCTTAATCCTGTTATCCTTTTGGGTTTAAGCTTGAGTTCCTTTCAGTAAATATATGAAATTAATTAATATTTGCAAAGGTCGTTTGATTTCTATCTCCAAGTTAATGGGTTCCTGTTTGATCTCGGGTACCTCATGCTACAACTGGAAAAAAAAGGAAACCCTTGCAAAAACAGAAGACTAAAGGAAATTCACAAACATATCTTTTGACGACTCAAATTTTTGGAACTAAAAATGATACAGTCAATTACAAAAGCTCAATTTCATCCGCCAAGATTAAGGGTCCTCTTGCGTCCAAGTTTGGGTTCAACCCGCAACTGAGGTAATCCTAAAACCAAATTTTAACCTCTTCAACATATTAAGTACTCTTAAGATGTGTGTGGGTGGATTAATTTTTTGTACTAAACTGGATAGTCACTTGATCATATTTAGGATGGATCTGATGCTAAATTTTGACATTATACATGGGTATTCTGTGTGCTTTTGGTATGATACCGTTAATTTTAATCTTCTTAATTTGGATGTATCAATTTCCTTGACTATTTTTGTTGCTGTTAATTTGATTATAGTTAGCCGGGGTAAGCAGTTTGAATATATTTTCAAATTTGGGAATGGTAAGTATGACACTAATCATACAAATAGACAGAACTTAATTCTTAGTGCGTTTCTATTTTTAGGCAATGGTTATCAACTTGAGAATAAAAGCACTGACCAATTTTATTGTGTGGGGACTACTAATTATGTTGGTTATGAGTACCTCATTTATCATCCTGAAAAACTAGCCTACTCTATGTTTATGAAAATCTTTATCTTTATTAAACCAATCTTGCGTATTGTGGAATATCCTATTGTTTCATATTTTTGTGAATTTATTAGTGTTTTTGCTTGGAACTGCCAAGGTTTAGGTAGTAATGAAACTAGGAAAAGTTTGCTTGACACTCTAAATAGAACAAATCCCGACATATTGTTTATTTTCGAGACTAAACAACAAAATAAAGCAATTCATAATATCATGAGAACGTTGAATGTCTATAATTATTGGTTAGTTCCCTCAAGAGGTACTGCTGGAGGTCTTTGCTTGATTTGGAAAAACAATATAAAACTAACTATTTCTGATTATGCGCACAACTACATAAATGTTGTTGTTCTTGCTAATAATAATAATGTTGAATGGATCCTCACTTGTTTTTATGGGAGTCCTTACTCTCAGTTGAAACTTGAATCATGGAATATTATTAAAAATCCAGCTAGTTGTATAAACAAACCATGGGTAATTATAGGTGACCCGAATGTGGTTTTGCATGCTGAAGAGAAAAAGAGTAGATTTCCTTTTAATAGTAGTGAAGCTGCTGTCTTTAATAATCTTATTAACTTATGTGGCCTCATTGACCTTGGTTTCTCTGGTTACACTTTTACCTGGAATAATCACAAAAATGATGATGATGTTATAAAACAGAGATTAGATAGGGCTTTATGCAATCCCCTGTGGATTACTAGTTTTCCTAATTCTAGTGTCAAACATCTTGCCCCCTTGCTTCTGACCATGTCCCTATAGTTCTTAATACTCAAAATACTTTGAATGATGGGGCTACACCATTTAAGTACTTTGGAGACTGGATAAAACATGAAGAATGTAAGCCTTTGATACGGGCTTGTTGGGAAAATGAAATAAGAGGTTCCCATGCTTATACCATGAATAAGAAACTGACTTATGTCAAACATATTCTTAGGACTGGAACAAACATACTTTTGGTAACATTAGAACAAACATAGAAAAGACTAAGGCTGACCTTAAGAGAGTCAATAGTAGAAACAACTATCCTAATAAAAACAGGGATATTGCTAGACTTAGAAAAAATCTTACTGAATGGTACGATATACAAGAAATTTTTTGGAAGGATAAAAGTAGGGTGGTCGGTTGTCAATCCGTCAAATATAATTTCACTTTCTCAATCAACTAGATATAAATATAGTATGCGATAAGAAAGAGTTCGTATCCACAGAGAGGCTTTCGTTGTTATAAAATTTTAGTTTCTAAGTAACCACGGGGAATGTTTGTTGTATTTAAGCAAATAAAAGTAATTGAAAGCAAAGTAAGTAAGTCGAATTATCAATAAGGAGAAGATATTGGTCACGGGATAGTATCATTCACAAACATGTATTATCATCAATGATTAGAATTGGTATTTTAATCTCGTATTTACTAAAAGTCCTAGGATACCTTGATCGCAAGTATAACCCGTTAATTCCCTGTTTTCATCACAACCACATTAAAAGATGCATATGTGAATTCTTCGTAGAAAGCAACCTAAAGTGTAAAATCACAATTAAGTTTAACTCCCTAAAAGCATTAAGTTTTATGGAATAAGACTCATCAATGCAAACGAATGTGTAAAAGCACTAAACGTTTTAACAAAAGTTATGATTCACTTGTGACTAGTAGGATATATCACTACAAGCACTACCCACAATTATGATACTTAGAATCATGGATAAACAACTTTTTCGTATTGAAAACCCTAATATAGCTCTAGAGATGAACACAAATCGGATTGATTCCGGACTCAACCTAACAAGTTTTCAAATCTTATAACACTATTAATTGTGAATCACAAACAATAATTACTGAGACAAAACTAATTCATTGAATCAAAAGCATGTTGAGAAATCAACTTTTATCCCATAACCAATAATATGTTTAGCTATTCATAGCTATGGAGTTCATCATAATCAATATTCAATAATAAAATAGTGAAGAAGAAGAACAAAAGCAAACCCTAGAAGCGTAAACAAAAACGGCTCTCCAAAATTCCAAGAATAATATATATTATAAGTTGTAGAAGACCTTCCCTTTATAGCTTTTCTCCAACTTCTAAAATTAGGTCTAGTCTTCAAAGTCCATTAGATGAGAATCCACCAAGCCCATAAGAAGGAGAAACCCATGTAGAAAATATGACCCAAAAGTTGTCTGGAAAACTGGTATTGTGGAAAACGTCGGAAAAGTCGGAAATCGGTTCAAAGTGACCAAGCAAAGTCCGCCGGTCACCGGTCAACCGGGTCAAACGGTCGGGTCAACGGGTTAGCTCGGGTCAACTCGGTCGACCGAGTCAAACCGAAGTCAAGACAAAGATCAGTGAGTCTAGTCATATTTGAATCGCCTAACTACTTGGTCAATAACTGGGTGGCATTGACAGCCATAGTTGCACGAGCGAGAATCATGATGCACTAAGATGGTGCTTCATCAATTCATGTTCAACCAAGATGGTCGTTCATATCATTCTCATTAAATTCTGCAGCTCAATCAATTCCAAGCATTCACAGTCCATCCTTGCCTTGCATTCCAACTCCAGGCTGCTCTATAAGCCACTCCACTACTGCATTTCCACCAGCATCACACAACCAAAATCTCAGGCCAGCCAACAACACTTCTATCCTTCCCTGCACTATGACAGCGCTCAGTAGCCGCACCAGAATTCTTGCAATCTCCATCACACACAATTCCAGAACAGCTCCATTCTTCTCCTAATCCTTCTCATTGCACAACTGCACCATCTGTGTAGCTTTATCAACCAACACAACCCATATATATTCAACTCTTGTGCACCTTCATCACACATTCTTCCATTTGAGGCCAGACAAACACACCCATTTCTGCAATTCACAAAGACCACCACAAACCATTAGCAGCTTTGCTTTGGTTCTCTTCTCCCATTGACTGCAACAAGTTAAACTCAGTGCCTGCAACCTCCATTTCCTTGCACTAATACCTGCAGATACAACATACCAGCACCATCCCAGCCAGCCTTCACTGCACTTTGTTTCACTAACCCAACAACTTCTCTGAAATCACCAGACTCACTTCAGTTCAGCTCCATCTCTTGCTACCTGTGTTCACTACCACTTCAAATTGATGCACACCTGAATTCGACCACAAACTCATGACACTCAACAAATTCCCATCGATTCAATCACAATATCACTCCCATTATAGCTTCACCACCTGAAACAACATCATCAACTCCAATTGCCTGTAATTGTATCTCAGGCCATCCCATTTCTTCACTAGAACTTCAATATCTCACTGCTTCAAAAACAGCATCATCAAGACCCATGAACCTTGGTTGGCTGACTGCAGCAACACCAACTTACCTTCCCTGCAAACTGAGACAACTCCATTCTCATCCTCAGACTCCAGCCTGCCACTACCATTGCTTCTCATGCTAATATTGCTCACCCGCAATGACTCATTTCCTCCTGCAATCAATCAATACAATTACCACCAGTTTCAGCTCCATAACCACTAGCAACACCACCAGTTCTGTTGTGTACAACCTCTTGCTCTGCAATTCCAGCTACCATAGCACATTCCATTTACTCACCTGACTGCAACTTTCACATATTTTATAGCACCAACATCCTGACCACTGCACTTAAGACCTCCAACAGCCTCAGTTCTTGGCTGTGACTGCATTAGCAAAGTAACAGCATCACCACTTTCCCATGTACAATATAGCAACAACAGCCAAGCTGCCAGCCTTCAACACACATCTCAGTGCAATTTCAGTGGCAGTAGCACCATAGTATCCCATGGAACTCAACTCCATTTTCCCTGCAGCTACAACTAACTAACTCAGCCCTCTTTCTTTGTTGCTCAAACAGCAGCTTCGACATCCATTGTAGTTGCTCAGCTGCACGACAACGCTACCTAGCCAATATTACAGCTCATATGCACAACCTGCTTCCATTCTTGGTCCATTTGTCTGCATTACCAACACATTCTCAGAACAAGCCCATCCTGTAATACACAATTCCAAAGCAAAACCCCAAATCTCAAATCATCATCTCAGCCTTGCAATCTTCCCTGGAATCAACCCACAGACCAGTTCTTCCTTCCAGATTTGAAACATAACCCTAACTGAATCTCTACCATTTTCTGATGCTTACGAATCAATTCCTACAGATCCCCTTTCTTTATTCACCAAAATCAAACTAAACTCAATCGAGTTTAACCCATCTCTTCAACCTCCATTTCCACAAAAACCCATCACACAGAGACTCTTAAATTCGATCTTTAATCGTCACCAGACCTCTTCATTCGATCGTCTTCAACAGTGAACAACAGCCCACTCGATCCAACAGCCGCAACCGTTCTTCTCACTTCTCTCTCTGAATCTCAACCTGCAGATACAATCCCTCTCGATTGTTTCTCTTCGAGTTCGATCCCAATTTCTCCATTGAACTCTACAGCAGCCGCAAGTTCTTCTCTAAATGATTTTGAGAAGATAATGATAATGATTGAGATACTCTGAAATTGGGGCTAGGTAGGAACCAGAATTGATATAGGCACCTTATAAGTTGATATAGGCCACTAAAATGGCAGCCCCTAATTCCTTAGGTTGACTCCGCGCAGCATTCGCCCTTGAAATGACGTTTTTGCACATAGAGACGCCCCTAACCGTTGCTGGGCTCCAGATAGTGTTTGCTCATGAAATGCCAATTTTGCCCTTTTGCTCCAAATGGATGATTTCTCCATCTTTTCGTCCGTGCGACTCTAGATTACCTAATAACTCAAAAACACGCATAAGATACGCAATTCCCAAGGAAAATAGCAAAGAAAACATAAATACTAGATATAATATTAGGTGTTTTACAACACCTATCATAGGGATCAAAATATTATGTTAGGAGATACAAACACTAGATATTTTCATACTAGGGCTAAACAGAGGTTTAGAAGAAACAGAATAGAAACATTAAAAAATAAAAATGATGTTTGGATTAATAGTAGACCTGAAATTGTCTATTGTATTACTGACCATTTTCATGAAATAGCAACCACTGTAAACCCTTGTCTGGACCAAAACATGATTGATATGATTCATGTTAGCATTGATTCTGTTGATAATGATATGCTTTGCACTGTTCCCTCTTCGGTTGAAATAAAACAAACCCTTTTCTCTATGGAGCCTGACAAAAGTCCAGGGCCTGATGGATTCCCACCAATATTCTTTCAACAGAATTGGGAAATCAGGCCCTGACTTGACTAAAATGATCCAATTTTTTTTTTTTGAAACAGGTTTTATATCTAAGGAGATGAATGCCTCATTCATTTCTCTTATACCTAAAACTTTAAACCCAATCACCCCAGATGAATTTCGACCAATAGCCTTAGCTAATACTACTTACAAAATCATTTCTAAACTAATGGTTAACAGAATGAAAGGCCTTCTTAGCAAAATCATATCCCCATTTCAGTCTGCCTTCATTCCTGGGAGGCAGATATCTGAAAATATTACTTTAGCTCATGAATTAATACACAAAATGAGAAACAACAAAAGTAAGAAAGGATCCATGGGCCTAAAAATTGACATGTCGAAAGCTTTCGACATAGTGGAATGGACTCTTAAATTCGATCTTTAATTGTCACCAGACCTCTTCATTCGATCGTCTTCAACAGTGAACAACAGCCCACTCGATCCAACAAACCGAACCGTTCTTCTCACTTCTCTCTCCGAATCTCAACCTGCAGATACAATCCCTCTCGATTGTTTCTCTTCGAGTTCGATCCCAATTTCTCCATTGAACTCTCAAGAACGGCCGCAAGTTCTTCTCTAAATGATTTTGAGAAGATAATGATAATGATTGAGATACCACTGAAATTGGGGCTAGGTAGGAACCGAGAATTGATATAGGCACCTTATAAGTTGATATAGGCCACTAAAATGGCAGCCCCTAATTCCTTAGGTTGACTCATGCGAGCATTCGCCCTTGAAATGACGTTTTTGCACATAGAGACGCCCTAACCGTTCTTTGGGCTCGAGATAGTGTTTGCTCATGAAATGCCAATTTTGCCCTTTTGCTCCAAATGGATGATTTCTCCATCTTTTCGTCAGTGCGACTCTAGATTACCTAATAACTCAAAAACACGCATAAGATACGCAATTCCCAAGGAAAATAGCAAAGAAAACATAAATACTAGATATAATATTAGGTGTTTTACAACACCTATCATAGGGATCAAAATATTATGTTAGGAGATACAAACACTAGATATTTTCATACTAGGGCTAAACAGAGGTTTAGAAGAAACAGAATAGAAACATTAAAAAATAAAAATGATGTTTGGATTAATAGTAGACCTGAAATTGTCTATTGTATTACTGACCATTTTCATGAAATAGCAACCACTGTAAACCCTTGTCTGGACCAAAACATGATTGATATGATTCCTGTTAGCATTGATTCTGTTGATAATGATATGCTTTGCACTGTTCCCTCTTCGGTTGAAATAAAACAAACCCTTTTCTCTATGGAGCCTGACAAAAGTCCAGGGCCTGATGGATTCCCACCAATATTCTTTCAACAGAATTGGGAAATCAGGCCCTGACTTGACTAAAATGATCCAATTTTTTTTTTGAAACAGGTTTTATATCTAAGGAGATGAATGCCTCATTCATTTCTCTTATACCTAAAACTTTAAACCCAATCACCCCAGATGAATTTTGACCAATAGCCTTAGCTAATACTACTTACAAAATCATTTCTAAACTAATGGTTAACAGAATGAAAGGCCTTCTTAGCAAAATCATATCCCCATTTCAGTCTGCCTTCATTCCTGGGAGGCAGATATCTGAAAATATTACTTTAGCTCATGAATTAATACACAAAATGAGAAACAACAAAAGTAAGAAAGGATCCATGGGCCTAAAAATTGACATGTCGAAAGCTTTCGACATAGTGGAATGGGATTTCCTAATCCGAATCATGCAAAGAATGGGATTTAATGAAAAATGGTGTAATCTTGTTTATCAATGTATTTCAACCACTACTCTAGCAATTCTCATAAATGGATCTCCAACGAAATTTTTTAAACCAACTAGGGTCTTGAGACAGGGAAATCCTATATCTCCATACCTATTTTTGTTTTGCATTGAGGCACTCTCGAGAACCATAATACATGCTGAAGACCAAGGCTTAATAAGGAATAAAAATAACCAACAATGCCCCTTCAATTAGTCACTTGATGTTTGTTGATGATTGTATTATATTTTGTGAAGTGATAGGTGTTGTAAAACACCTAATTTTATATCTATTGTTTATGCTTTCTTTGCGAGTTTCTTGTGAATTATGTATCTTATGTGTGCTTTTGAGTTTATTAGGTGCAATGGAGTCATTTGGAGCAAAAATACCAATCGGAACTCGTTCAAATACAAGATTTCTACTTTTCATTGTGTAGAGGACGAGAAGATGAAGACAATGGCGAAAGAACGGAGTCATTCTGAGTTCGTATGAAGAAGTTATGAGCAAAACAAAGACTCATAAGCAAAGGGCAAAATGGTCATTTTATTGGGAAGTGCTGTTGGCATCCCAACTGGATGATAAGGGACACCTTCCTGTTAAGGGGCAGTCAAGTTCAAGAGAAGTGCTAAAGGGAGTCCAGTCTTTTACTTAAGGGGCTGCCAAGATTCAAAGATTGATTAAGGCAGACGCCAAATTATTCAGGGCACTTCGTCTTCATTGTTCTTAAACAGAAAACAAGCAATGGCAGATAGAGTCTGATGATCATGATGATGATGGATCTTGATTAACAGTATATTCGAATTTGAATACATCATTGGGTTCCTGGGGACGACAGAAAGCATGGGTATAAGCCTGATTTCAAATCAGGGGGCTCGAAATTAAGGAAGTAATGTCGATGATCTTGGCAGAGGATTATTGGTTGCTACCATTGAACCAGAGCTCGTGATGATGATGATGCTAGAGACGAGAGCTAAGAAGAACGCAGGACTTTCCGCCATTAATGAAGGTGAAGCTAGAATAGAGAACAAACTGTTTGTCTCGATGGAGAAGAGACTGTTGCCATTACTGGCAGTGATGGTGCTCGAACTGTAGATGATAATGGCATTAACGGATAAGCTGTGGTGCTTTCAACGAGAGAATTCAGGGAAGATATGAGCTGCTGCTACTGTTCTCAATGATGTTGTGCTCAATGGAGCTTCGTGATGAAGACGGAGAAGCAATGCTGCTGCCGTTAGCGAAACAGAGTGATGAAGTAGACCTCGAGAAGGAAGTGATCATGATGATGAACGATGACTGATAGAGAGTTCAAGAAGAGCATGAAGGTGCTTCCGTTGAATATGGAGTTGAGCTTGGCAGTTGATGGTGATGACGATGGAGCAATGACGATGTCTGCTGGGATTGATGGAGTTTGTCTAAGAACAGAGAGGACTTGGGTTTCGGATGATCAAGGAAGAAATGGTAGTTCCTGCTACCATTGGCAGTGATGACAAAGAGATGGTGCTGTTGATTATCGAATGAAGCTGCTGGCAGAGACGAGATGAAGTTGGATGTGATTGTTTGATTGAACGTACTCGAGTTTGTGGAATTATATGAACCATGGTTGCTCGCTGGAACAACAGAGAGAAGGTGAAGCTCGAGAATGGTTACTGTTACTGATTGAACAAAGAAGAGAAGGAAGGCTGTGAAGAGATTGAACATGAAGAGAGGTAGCTCGGGTCAAGAAACAGAGAAACATGGAGCTGCTACGTTGATGATGGACGGGATTGGTTGACGGCAAAAATCTCTGCCATTTGCCTGTGAGAAATTATGATGTCACTGGCCTGTCCAACACGTACAAATCAGAGGCGAGCACGTGATAGTATTGTGGGGCCTGCCTGCTGTACTTGTGAGAAAATAAACACGCTTCTGGCACAGGTCGACGCGTTTTGGAGTAATTTGGTACAACGCGACTCACTGAAGCTGGATAGATAGATGGTGTAGATTAAGACACAAAGGGGCCTCAGAGGATCGGACGGATCAGAAGCTATACGCACACTACTAGAATACACCGGGATGCACTCAATTATCAGTGGGATAACTCCACTGACTTTGCATCTTTATCTAGTACGACTATTGTGGATCGACTAGGGTATTTGATGCCTATAAATAGCTACCTAAACCAAAAGAGAAGGCACTTCTTCTTTTATTATTCCTTTTATAGCTAGAAAACAACTTGGGGGAGATCTCTTTATCATATATCTTTTTTCTATCTTTTTGCCTCTACTTTGTTTTCTAGGGTTTGGAACCATGAAGTCTTTTCTCTTTCTTCTTGTTATGAACCCCATGAATATGAGCTAGAGTTTTCTTTTGGTTATGGATTAGTTGGATTTCCAAACATGAGTTTTTGTGCAATAAATTAGTTTTCTCTCATATTATCGTTTATGATTCACTATTAATATTGTTACATGATTTGAATGCGTGTTTAGTCGAGTCGCGAATCGATTGAGTTTGCTTTCATCTTTATTGCTAGATTAGGGTTGTTATACGCAAAAGTGATAATTCCTGATTTGAAGTAGCATAAATAAGATTATAGTTTGTAGTGATATATTCTTATGATCTTATGTGAACCATAACCTTTGTTAAATCGGATTAGTGCTTTTACACGTTCGATTGCTTTGATTGGCCTGATTTCATAGAACCTAATGCATCTAGGGAATTAAACTTGATTAGTGCTTTTACACGTTAGGTTGTTCTTTTAGATAGAATTCATATTCGCATCTTTTAATGTGTTTGTTGATGACAAGAGGAGATTAGCGGGATATTCTTGCGATCAAGGTATTCTAGGGCCTTTGATAAAAGTTGAGATTAAAATATCAATTCTAGTTATTGTGTTGAAAACATGTTTGCGAATGAAGACGAAATCCATGACCAATACTTTCTCATCCTTGATTTGATTTGTTTACCTTTATTGTTTGTTTTTATTTTATTTTAGAATATAAAAATCGGAAAACCCCCGGTGTTATTTTTAGGAAACCGAAACATATTGACAACCAAGACCTCTCTGTGGGAACGATCCTTTCTTGCCCTTGCTTCATTATATATTTTTGAGTAGTAAGAAAGTGTAATTTATATTTGTGTCGGCTGACAACCGGTCATGAAGCTGACAATTTCTCTAGTGAAAATCTTGTTAAATTGTTTAAGGATTTTTGGGAGACTTCTGGTTCTGGTCAGTTAATCAATCTGACCAAGTCAGGGGTCTTTTTTAGCTCTAAAACTGATCCAACTCTCAGGAATAGTATGACGCAAATACTAGGAGTAAACGAAATACCTATAAATGATAAATACCTAGGATCGCCTTTATTTACTTACACATCAAAAATAAAATGCTTTGAACCTCTTGTGGAGAAAATGAAAAACAGATTGATAGGATGGAAAGGCATTCTTCTAAACCCTGCAGGTAGAGGTGTAATGATTATAAATGTTTGTTCTTCTATTTGTGTTTACCAAATGAATTGCTTTAGAATACCTGTTAAGATTTGTAATGACATAACTAAATTGCAAAGAAATTATTGGTGGGGGAGAGATGAAAATGGATTGAATGAGAAAGATAAAAAAGGTATTTGTCTTATAGGGTGGGATAACATGTGTAAATCTTTGGAGGAATGAGGCTTAGGCTTCCAAAACATGAAAAACTTTAATATAGCTATGTTGGCTAAGACGGGATGGAGACTGCATGAAAATCCTCATTCTCTAATGGCTAGAAACCTTAAAGCAAAGTACTATCCTATGTGTGATATTTTGCATATAAACATTGTACCAAACCAAAGTGATAGTTGGATATGGAAAGGTATGTTATTAGGAGTAGCTTACTTAAAGAAACATTGTTTTTGGGAGTTGGGAAATGGAGAAAATATAGATATATGGGACGATTACTGGATTCCAGGTGTTAAACCAACTGAAAACAGTATTAGGACAGGAAATGTAGGTATCACTAAAGTATGTCATTTAATAACAACAAATAAAACTTGGGACATAACAAAACTTGCAGGTTGTTTTGACAGAATTATTGTAGACAAGATAAGGAAGATACAAATTCCTAACAATGGTCTACCAGATGTCCCTCATTGGACGTTAAGAAACACAGGTATCTTTTCTGTTAAATCTTTAAATCAAAACATTAATAGTACGGGAGAAACTAATATGCAATGGAGCAAAATATGGGAAATGAAAATAACTCCTTCAATCAAGACATTCATCTGGAAGGCAGCACACTATATACTGCCAAATAGTATGAGAGTTGCTGCCATAATACCAGAAATAGATGTTCGTTGCAAAATCTGCAATGCAGAAGAGGAATCTCTCACTCATTTGTTTATGAAATGCAATTTCACAAAACAGGTATGGATGCATCTTAATTTTGATATTGACAATGTGATGCACAATGCTAACACTTTTCATGATTGGTTAAATGGGTGGTTTACTCAAACAAATAGAGGAAACAATGCAATGGAATGGAAAGTGTTTTGTAGTATTGTAACATGGCATGTGTGGAAAGCTAGATGTAATAGGGTGTTCAAAAAAGAAACACAAAATAGTGCGGTAACAACAAGGAAGATAGTAAAATTTATAAACAGTTATATGTGGGTTAACATAAAAGAGTACAACATTATGCAATCCTTGTATTATAACCCACTAAATGATGACGCATTAATTGTTACTGACAACTAATTTCACAATAGTTCAGGATTCATGGCAATAACGATAAATATAGCGTTATCTATGCATGATCCAATGACTAGTTCAGGAGTTGGCTTAACCATGATTGATTTTGCAGGAATAACTATTGAAGCTAGGGGTAGCTGGAGAAGTTGCACCACCAGAGAACAATTAGAAGTAGCAGGAGCTGAGACGGCTTTCCAATGGGCTGTTGAAATGAGTGGCTTCCATATCGTTTTCCAAAGTGATTCGCAACCCACTCTCAAGTTGCTAATAGGAATGTATGCTAAAGCTAGAGAAAGAAGATTCAAAAAAAGCTCGGACTTTGGAAACAACTCAGACTTTGACATAAATTTTAAAGCTATGGCTTTTGTAATAACAAGTAGATACAATATCATTTGGGCAGCAAACCTATCAGTCTTTTGTAATAGATTCACCATCCAAAATAAGTGGAAAGGTGAAAGTCTTTTAGCCATTATGTATTATATAGATATCCAAAATTGAAATATACAAGTTATGCACACAAACGACTTCATCGAAGACATTTGTTTTCTCTTTAAGTCAAGGGAGTTTTTCCTCTTTTATGCAAAGATTTTAAGTCAAATGGCCAGCCTCATCTGGTAACAACTTCGTATCTAACCAAATAGATAAATATTAAACGATTATTAAGCAGCCGATTATGGTAGTAATAGTAAAAAATAAATACTAAAATAGACTAATAATACATTCGGAATGAAATCCAAATTCTTTATAAATTCACCCCGAAATTCAACTCCATATACACAGTAACACAGAACAAGAGTATAATACGTGTATAGACGCGTTTAGACAATTCAGTAGAGAAAGGGAAGTAGTATTTGGACAAGAGAAACAATAGAGTAGGAAGAAAAGGAGAGAGAATTTTAGAGTGCGGTGGCATCGGATTTTCCGTCTGAAATTGGGGTTTTTCTAGAAGAAGAAGAAAAAGACTGACTCGCGACTCTCTCTTTGTCTGGATAATATTATTATTGACGGAAAAATTGAAAAAACAGCCGCCAAATATCTGCGGAGCACTTCTTGTTAACATATGATATGATCAAGCCGGCATTTGATTAGTTATTTCATCTTTCAATGGCGGATTAAACGTGAATGATAAGAAGAGAAGAGAAGAGAAGAGAAGACGAGAGGTATATTTATTTTTTATTCATTTATTATTGATGATATACTTATTTTATTTTATTTTCTTTACCTTTCTTGGTCTTACTTGTTGTTGTAGATTTTTACTGAAATGGAAGAAAGAAAAGAAAAATTTGGAAATATGAATAAAACCTACAAAGGACATAGGGTTTTAAGGTTATTTAAATTGGTTCCTTTTTAGTGAGATTTTTTAGGGTTTTATTGCATTCTTGAAATGTTTATTTATTTTTAATAATTATTATTATTTTCCAGAAATGAGATTTTTGAGTTATTTCCTCAAGGATTTGTTCATCGATATAGGTTCGAAGCAGTGTGTTAGGAAGCAATTGATAAAGAAATTTAGGTTTTGTGGTTAGGAGCAATTGAAAATGGATGACTCAAGTCAATTGCGAAACGATATGCCTCAAAGACTTCAATCTCCATTCAGTTCTCCACCGTCTTCTATTCCTAAACAACATCAACCAATTAATCGTTTTGAACTTCATCAGCAATTAAATAACTCTCAAATTCATGCTCCAATGAGGAATTTCTCCCCGAATTTCAGTCCAGACGGTAACAAAAGACTTGGTATACCTCCATCACATCCACACATGCCACCACAATCCCCTTTCTCACAAATCCCAGTATCTAGATTGACCACTCAGCAACCAGGTTCTCAGAGTTTCAATCAAGGGCCTTCTCATTCTAGGTCTCTATCACAACCTTCAATGTTCTCGTTGGATTCTTTGCCCCCAATGAGCCCTTCACCTTATCGGGACTCCTCATCACCTTCCATTTCCGAACCTGCTTCGCCTGATCTTTCAATGGATGATCGTGACAGTACTTCACACACTTCTTCTGCACGAGGTAACTCTATGCATAGCCTTCCTCCTCGGAAAGAGCATAGACGGTCCATGAGTGATATCCCATTTGGATTCTCTTCAATGATCCATTCGCCACCTCCCCTTATCCCCTTCAGGGGCCAAAACGCCTTTGATCAGTTAGCACCTACTAGAGATAATTTGGGTATGGGCAAACCAATTCAGTTGTTGAAAAGGGAAACACAGGGCGTTATAGGTTCGGGTAAGAATGGTGAAGGGTTGGGGGAGATGAAATCAGACGGGGAAGTAATGGATGACATGTTATCTGCATATTTCAATTTGGATATTGTTGATACTATGAACACATCTGGGAACGAGAACAAGAATTTCCAAGAGAGTCGCGAGGATTTAGATAGCAGAGCGAGTGGATCAAAGACCAATGGGGCTGACAGCAGCGACAATGAAGCAAGCAGTGCAAATGAAAGTGGCTGCAGCGTGGGTAGGGCAAATATAAGTTCATCTTCTGAAATGAAGGAAGGTAACAAAAGAAGTGCAGGTGGAGATATTGCTCCGACAACTCGTCATGTTAGAAGTGTTTCCATGGACAGTTTCATGGGTAACTTGCCAAGTTTTGGGGATGACTTCTTAGGAATGCCACCCTCTCCTGGAACCTCACAGAACAACTCTGCGGATGGAAACTCTAATGCTTTCAGCTTGGATTTCGCCAATGGGGAATTCAATGGAGCTGAACTGAAAAAGATAATGGCAAATGAGAAACTTTCTGAGATTGCAATGGCAGACCCTAAACGTGCCAAAAGGTAGTGAATCTTCAAATTGCTCTTATCGTTGGTTTGACGCATTGAAGTTTAATAGTCTCACTAATCTGAATAATTCGTTTCAGGATTTTGGCTAATCGGCAATCTGCTGCTCGATCTAAAGAACGGAAGATGAGGTACATCTCAGAATTGGAACACAAAGTGCAGACTCTACAGACAGAAGCTACAACATTGTCTGCACAATTAACACTCTTACAGGTGAATATTAAGTATAAGAATGTTAAAAAAAGTTCTGCTTCCATATCCCCTTTACTTGCAGCCTATTTGCTATTGCTGCTTGAACTGATGCTTCTAATTTGCTTCAGAGGGACTCAGCTGGGCTCTCTAACCAGAACAATGAGTTGAAATTCCGCCTTCAAGCTATGGAGCAGCAGGCTAAATTGCGAGATGGTATAGTTCTTTGGCTTTATCCTATTATTTAAAATATACTTTTATTTCCCTTCAATTTTGTAACCCAAACTGTTATTTATACCTGAATTACTTCGTGGATATTGGATTTTACATACTATTTAAACTGTTATTTGAGATGTAGCCAATATCCATAATCCTAGTAGTTTAAATTGAAGAGTTGCAATGTGGTACATAACAATTGCCTGGCTAAAGAGTCCTAGTTTTGAACATGACATTGTACATGTCTTCATTCAGTCAAGATAGCATTTGTAAGGTGCACAAATTCATCACACTTTGTATCGGTGTACAGTTGGAATGTAGGGTTATATTATGTGCAGCACTCTTTCTCATATTAGTGTATCTGGTTGAGATAATTAAATTTTCGTCTCTGACTTTAGACGTTCCTCTCTGTGGGGCCACTTATATAACATACTTCAGTATCACTCGGTTCCTTTCTCCTGTCAATAGCTACGGCTGCTTTGCTCACCCTTGGATCAAGTAATTGTCGTTGTGGCCATATCATACCCAAAATATTAATCATGAGAATATACACTTAATCAAAAATTTGACTAATATAAATAACAAGAACTACACAAATGAGCCAGGCAAAAACAAAACCATGACAGCAGAAACAGCCCATACAGATGAACTCGGCAAACACTCTACGGTAGATGTTTTTAAGTGATTCCTCGTGCTTTCCACAGTTTTTGTTGTCCATGTTTAAATGTACAAATCGTCTTAGAACATAGATGCTTTAGATCCTATATATTTCTTATCCTGTCAATTTCTGTCTTGACAATCTAGTGAAATAGCATATTATCTTGAGGGTAAAAGAAGAGTGTTCTTCAGTGAACTAATTGTTCTAGTTATCATATTTGATTGTCCGGTATTGGTAACAGCTTGTGTTAAATAATAGTGCTCAATGTTTGCTGGCAGCTCTAAATGATACATTGACTTCTGAAGTTCAGCGATTGAAGATTGCTATTGGCGAATATGGTCCTGATGGTCGGCCTTCCATTAGTTTGGATCAACAACGGATGAATATGTTCCATATGCAGCGTAAGCAGGGTTCTCAGCTCAACTTCTACCAACTGCAGCAGCAACAGCAACAAGAACAACAGCAACAGAAGCAGAACACCGCAGCTACAAAGCAAAACTCGAACCAATAAGTTAGTTCTCAGATGATAACTTTATAAGCTCTATAGGGTTAACCTTACTTCCCTTCACTCCTTCAAGATTATTGAAGTTCATAGAACACATACAATCTTTTACATTATAGTTAATATAATATTTCCTTTATTATTTAATTGAGGTCACATGTAGTTCAAAATGTAGCATTTTTTAGTCTATCGGTTCTTTTGATATTGTAAGAATTGTTTAGTCTACGGATCTTTTGATGACAACAAATGAACTTGTTTCATTTGTTTTAAGAAACCAAAACACATAATTGTCTTTCATATTTGAGGATGCTTTTTTCTTTCTTTCTGTTACCATACCTACCCGAATTACTTTCCCATGTCTCCGCAAGGTTTCTCTGGTAATACGGTTCAGGAATCTGTTTGCTAGGTACAGGCTTTCAGTTCTAGTTGATACTACCAATCAGGGTCATTTTCTTTTCTAAACATCTAACTGAAGGTCAAATTCAAATGTCGTTAACAGTGGTGTTTAAGAAGGATAAAACACCAGATTTTTGTTTCATTTGGAGTGCAACTTGTATTTATGAGCTTCTTAATATTGGCCTGTCACTGCCTTCGCGGTCTCCTCATGTCAATCCACCAGCCTGTCTATGACATGGCTGCAAGTGACGCACAATGATTACGCGTTACAGTGTTGCAGGCCAAGTCAGTGACCCGCCGTAATGGCGCAATGCGAAGCCATAATAGCGCAATACTGTATAGACCATCAAGCACTAAGATAGTGGAACCCTGCAGGGCCAGTGAAGCGCAAAGGTGGCGCTACACTGTAAAGTACATTGGCTAAGTAATGAAGCTTATTGGCCGACACAATGAAGTTTCATTGAAGGAAAGGCAAGACGAGGCCAAAGTTGACAGATGCAACATGCGATGTTGGCATTTATGCATATTTGTGGAATTGAGTTGGCCCAAACTCAAGGATGATGCAAGAGTAAAGTATTGGCCAGGAGTTGGTCTATGGCATTAATTCAAGGATGGCCAAGCTTGAACAATGCAAACAAGCTAGTAATGCAAGAGTGGCATTACTATTGTCAACAAAATTGGCTAAGTGAAGCATATGACGCATGAGCAACCAGAATGAGCTTAAGGAGCTGGCCTCAGTGACTGAAGCACAAGGATTTTCCGTGCATTAGCTTAGAGTGATAAGCATGCAGGGCCAAGGTGGCTGAACATTGGATCAAGGCAGAATTCGATATAGCACAACAGTTGTGTAATACGGCTCAAGTGACGGTTACAAGTTGGTTACGAGCTTCATAAGCATGCCAATGATGCGAGACGAAGTAGAACGGTTATAAAGGAGTTTATAAGCGTGGGAGAAGGTTCTTAACTGCTAGAGAACAGTTGTTGGATGATTGGTGCGAGTTGGAAGAGAATTGGCTAGTTGGCACAATTATTGGCGGTTACAGAACTGCTCCATGGGACAGATGGCTGTCCCTTGCGTGTGCAACGGTTGTGCACGGTTTTGGCTAGTGAGTTTGCTGTATAAATAGTCCTAAGGAGTGGGAAAATCAGTAGGCTTACATAGGAGAAAGTTTTGTAGACATGTAGTCTCATACTTGGGAGAATAAGGCATCACCAAGAGGGTGATGCCCTGTTTGATGTAATCTTCCTTTAGTGCAATAAAATGGGTTTGTTGCAGTATCCTTTGTGTTCATTGTGTTGCTGGTTTGTGTGAGAATTGGTTAAGTACATAGCAGAACCTCTTATGCTTATGGGGGCATGAAGAGTTAGAGAGAAAGAAGAAAAAACTTCCGTTGTGCAAAGCCTTTAGAGTGAATGCAGATGCGTACTTTGATGCAAGTATGCAAGGCTGAATGATTTTGGGTGAAGTTGATTCACTGAACCACAATCATTGCCGGTCATGTCCCATGAAAATTTTAGGCGATTAAATGGGCATGTGACAGCAGGTATCAGAGCTGTGTTTGGGGACACAGTTGCTGATTTTTCTCTCTTTTTACTCAAGTTAATGTCATTTGTTTGTCAAATTTAGTGGTGAATTGTTTGGGTTTCACTAGCATGGAGACTAGAAGAAGTTGATCTTGTGTGGAAAGATCAATTGGAATAAACTTTGAAGCTTGAAGTAGCAACAGGTAATGAAAGTTTATGACAAAGGTGCCAAAATTCCTGCCCAAAGTGTTAGACGAGCGTGCAAGAGTCATTGAAAACCGGGTTTTCAAGTGATGGCATGACAAAACTAAGGAGTATGCTGACTGCTATGGTGCAAGTCAGGTGTTGAAGTCCATGTTTCTCACAAGTATGCAAAAATTACGCATTTGGAATGCATATCTTTGTGGTATTATCAGTAGCGAGTACATTACGAGTTGTAATGGGAATTTTGCGAAAATTCCTGAACTCGAAGATGGTGTTGGCCTTTGCAGTGGCAAAGAAGATGAAGAACATGTATATGCGATAGATTGAAGGTGTTTTCATCATAGCCAGTTGGATGGAAGATTAAAGTTATCTCTCTCGAATGTATGTACCTTGGTGGTAATGCAAAGTCTGGTTGCGAACCAGCATGTTTGTGGCAATGTGATGCCATAAAAGAAGAATTGGATGGTAAATTCTTGTCTAGCATAAAGCTTATGGAAAGGCTGAAGAAATAAGCGCAAGTTAGGGGAAAACCGATACACCACGGTCTTGGGTTTGCAAAGAGTTCTTCGTTGATGCTAAATGTGCACAAGGAGTGTGCTTGCACCTGGTTTATGAGTTGGATCAATATTCTTGGACAAGGGTGTCCAAAGACCTGCATTTGATCATAACCACAAGCGGATGTTCTTGTCGACTGCAAATCAACAATTGTTGCTACTGAAGTTGATTTTGGAGAAGGGGAAAGACAAGAGTAACCAGATGTGTATGGGCAGTAAAAATGAGTTCCAAGTTTGAAGAAGAATGCGGCATTCTTGCTTCATGGAACGTAGGTAGTGGTGCCTCATTTGCAAGGATTATGGCCTTGTTAAGATTGTCCAAGAGATTTATCCGCGGAAGTCACTGAGTGATAAGACTTTGCTGAGCTCTATGGTGATGCTCAGAATCACCAAGTTAAGTCTGTTCCAGTTGTGCAAAGGTTCACAAGTTTGTGTCAAGATTTGGGTGCTAATTGGCATAGCATGTATGCAACAGTAGCATGCGCCAAATGGGATTTGGGCATGGCCCGAATGCATGATGCGGCTAGAGATGCAAGTTAGGCCAAATTTTGGATGCGGGAAAGATAAGGAAAAAGTAGTGGTGATGCATAAAGATGGCATGTGGCCATTATTGAAGAAATCTTCGTGAAAGATAAAGAAAAATGATGGCATCAGTTTGAAGGAGTATTCAACTAAGTGTCAATTATATTGTGCTTCGTTATGGGAGTGGCATAAGAACGTTGATAGTTGGAAGAGTGCATGTGACAAAGTGAATTGCTACATTGGGGATAGTAGGTGCTGTCTCGCTTCCTTTGTTGCTTAGAAGCGAAGATGAAGTTAGTATTGCAAGGCTTGTTAGGTCTTACAAGTTGCAATCAGTTGGCGCGAGTATTTGCTCAAATTTGAGTATACTTTCAGCTTGGGTCGAGTGGACCTTGGTGTTGGAATGAAGTATCTCTATGTAAGATTGAAGTGAATGAGGGTATTTGAAGTGAAAGATCTTGCCTTTTTTGTTTAAAGTAAAGCTAGTTCGCGTGGAAGATGCTACATAGCATATTAAGCCAAAATATGCAATAAAAGACGCTGAAAGTGAAAAGAAGCAAATAGAGGAGTTGGTGGCATAGTCGAGTTTACTGTTGAAAGTTATGTGGAAGTGCGACGGCATATGGCAGCGATAGCATGGATTAACGCAACAAGAATGAAGATGTAAGTCCATCAAGTATATGAGTTAAGAGTAACTCATAGTTAGGAAGAACATGATGTTGTTTTTCGCCACATTAAAGCATAACAGTTTGAAAGAGCAAGTGATACCTAAATTGCTGGTTTCAAAGGCGTGTGAAGAGGATGCCTTGAACAAAGTAACGGTGGAATACCCCGGGTATCCTAAGTCATTACTATACCAAAGTCATGCATTTCAATCAAGGTGTAGCGACAATGCAAGCAAAGAACATCAAGGTGCTGGTTCTTTGGCATACAAATGGTGCAAAGCTAGGAGGCATAATTTACAATATGATTTGGAGGCCAAATCTAGTGTAAATTTGGTTGTGTTGCTGAAGACAACAAAGGCTATGGATTGTGGCGCATACCAGAGTGGTATGGAATCATAGCATGCATACCTTAAGGCATGACATGATTTGGCGTAGGCGCATATGATTGAAGAACACTTAGTCTACAGTAAGGCATGTTGAATTACAAGAATGTAATGTCAGTCGGAATTGAAGGAAGTAAGCTAAGTTATGCATATAAGGGTGATATGTTGGTTGTTTGGCGTGTACACTTAGGCACAGAATGACTAGAGAAAAGATTTGTGATGCTGATGCAATCAGATGTGGAAAATTAGCTTAGGGTTTAGCTAAAGGAGTACTGCTGGATTTCAGAGAAGTTCTGAAAGTGCATAGCAACAGATCGCAAGTGCATTTGGGTATTGATATGCGATTTCAGTGGGAGTTGAAGCGTAGGCCAACGTGACAACAACAGTGCAAGTCAGTAGGATCAATGACAAGGCAGTAAGCTAAGTAATGGCATATGGTACTAAGCATAAAGTTTTGGCAAAGAAAGTTTGTGATTTCTGAGTTAGGCTCAGAAGCGTACAAGGCCAGAGAACAAGTATAACGAGTATACTTTGTTGCGTTCAATGAGGGCGTTGAACGGATTAGGTGGGGGAGGTCTATGACATGGCTGCAAGTGACGCACAATGATTACGCGTTACAGTGTTGCAGGCCAAGTCAGTGACCCGCCGTAATGCAAAGCCATAATAGCGGTATACTATATAGACCATCAAGCACTAAGATAGTGGAACCCTGCAGGGCCAGTGAAGCGCAAAGGTGCGCTACACTGTAAAGTACATTGGCTAAGTAATGAAGCTTATTGGCTGACACAATGAAGTTTCATTGAAGGAAAGGCAAGACGAGGCCAAAGTTGACAGATGCAACATGCGATGTTGGCATTTATGCATATTTGTGGAATTGAGTTGTCCCAAACTCAAGATGATGCAAGAGTAAAGAATAGGCCATGAGTTGGTCTATAGCATTAGTTAAAGGATGTCCAAAGCTTGAACAATGCAAACAAGCTAGTAATGCAAGAGTGGCATTACTATTGTCAAGAAAATTGGCTATGTGAAGCATATGACGCATGAGAAACCAGAATGAGCTTAAGGAGCTCGCTTCAGTGATTGAAGCACAAGGATTGTCCGTGCATTAGCTTAGAGTGATAAGCATGCAGGGCCAAGGTGGATGAACATTGGATCAAGGCAGAATTCGGTATAGCACAACAATTGTGTAGTACGGCTCAAGTGACGGTTACAAGTTGGTTACGAGCTTCATAAGCATTCCAATGATGCGAGATGAAGTAGAACGGTTATAAAGGAGTTTATAAGCGTGGGAGAAGGTTCTTAACTGCTAGAGAACAAGTGTTGGATGATTGGCGCGAGTTGGAAGAGAACTGGCTAGTTGGCACAGTTATTGGCGGTTACAGAACTGCTCCATGGGACAGATGGCTGTCCCTTGCGTGTGCAACGGTTGTGCACGGTTTTGGCTAGTGAGTTTTTTGTATTAAGGAGTGGGAAAATCAGTAGGCTTACATAGGAGAAAGTTTTGTAGACATGTAGTCTCATACTTGAGAGAATAAGGCATCACCAAGAGGGTGATGGCCTGTTTGATGAATACTTCCTTTAGTGCAATAAAATGGGTTTGTTGCAGTATCCTTTGTGTTCATTGTGTTGCTGGTTTGTTTGACAATTGGTTAAGTACATGGCAGAACCTCTTATGCTTATGGGGGCATGAAGAGTTAGAGAGAAAGAAGAAAAAACTTCCGTTGTGCAAAGCCTTTAGAGTGAAGGCAGATGCGTACTTTGATGCAAGTATGCAAGGCTGAATGATTTTGGGTGATGTTGATTCACTGAACCACAATCATTGCCGGTCACGTCCCATGAAAATTTTAGGCGATTAAATGGGCATGTGACAGCCTGTCCTAGGTGATCGGGTGCTACAGGCTGTAAGTTTAGCATTGAAATGAACTGTTCTTGATATTGGGAGAGAGTTAAACATCTCTAGAGGTGCCTTGCTAACCAATATATGTAGTTGTCACATCCTGAATTCGCCTTTGCAAATTTGTAAGGCCTGTAACCGGCAATGCAATGGTTCTTGTTGCAATTCTCTGAGACACTACGCTTCAGCACTAAAAGTTTACATTACCAAGTGCAAACAACAACAATCTCTTAGATTGGCAACGGAGAACCTAAGACTTTTTCTATTTAACTCTTATTGCATCCCATAATGCACAAGAGGTTCTGCCATGCAAAATACTTCACAAGATCAAGGGAAATTTAATTAAATGAACACAAGAGATATGCCAACGAATTCATATCATCGTTGCATAAAGGGAAGCTACCAAAACCTGTCCAACTCCGGACTTACAAGCTTATTAAAAAGAAAAACTTATGTTTGGGAGCCAGCTGGGGTTGGTGTGCAACACACCTATAATTCAAGCTGGCTCCGCCTTCAAATGTATTTGTAGCTGCTGCGTTAGACCAAAATCTGAGCCAAGTTATCATCTGGACCTTATTCTGCAAGCTTGGTAAAGGGGCGGTAGGAATTGGTAGAGGGGCGGCAAGTGAATAAGACAAAAAAGGTCATTACAAGTAAATTCAAGTGCCCCTTATCAATGAAAAATCTGGAAATGACTAATTAGCCCTTATTGTTAATAATCAAGATTAGTGTTGATAATTAATTTTCACTTATTATAACTCTAAAATCAGATTTTTGGAGTTATATAAAAAAAAAATTTAGAGGAGAAGAAAAAGAAAACTTATGTGATATTTGTGAAACCCTAGATTTTGATTCACTCAACCAAAATGAGTGATTCCAGTGACCCGGTATACTTCTAAATTAGTTCCCATTAGTTTTTTCTCGCTCAAAATTATCTAAAGTACATAACAAAATCAAAACTTTTGAATTTTCAGAAGAACTTACGGTTGCAATTTTGCTTGTTACCAATCAGTAACTCTTAGTTACTGATTCGTAAGTTATCGAATACCAACCGAATCGGTTAAATTTGGGGAAGATCCAATCGTAAAACCAGTTACGGTTGGTAACTAAATGCTCGATACCAACCGTAACTGAAGAAAATTCTCAGATATAAGAACATACGGTTGGTAATTGAACAATTACCAACCGTATGTTCTTCAAAATCAACAGTTACGGTTTGTAATTGAGTTATTACCACCCGTAACTCACATAAACCCATAAATTTCTATTTCAATTTTCATACAAAACCCTAATTTTTGATACAAAATTAACTTAAATCCAACACGATAAACTAAACCCTAACTGGGTTTTTCCAAACATTTTTCAAATCGCCGATTAATCGAAGACGATGAAATTTTCAGTTTTAATGGAGGTTACGGTTGATGGAGGAGAAGAGAAGATGAAGAAGAAGATGAAAAAAAAACTGATTTGATTTTTTTTTTGATTCATTAGGTTAAAAAAAAATTGATTTGATTTTGGTTAATTTAAGGTGAAAAGGGTAATCTAGTCAATCTACACCCCCTATAGGACACCCCCTAACCAATAAGAGGGACATTACTATCACACTTGCCGCCCCTCTACCATTTCTTGCCGCCCCTTTACCAAGCTTGTTATTCTGAGGACCAAAACCTTGCTAGTGTAGAAAACTTAATTTTGATCTTGATAATGTATTTGACCCAGTCCATTTTATGCCTAAGAGTTCATGAGTAACGAGGTTTTGAGGAATCTTGAATTGCAAGTAGAAATCCTAAGTTGGCATCCACTGAATTTAAACACCTGATAAGGGCAATGTGAAGGCCCCATTTATACAAAGTTCATCAATTTTCTAATACTTCATCTCTTGAAGTGGAAGCGGATCTCCTACAATTATTAAAACCCTGGAAATGCTTTAGAAGGCAGAAACGCCTCGTTTTCTTCTTTCACTCGTGCAAGTAATCCAGTTCTACACTCTTTTTAGCCATCATACTCTTTTCCTTCTTCCAAAGCTACAAATTCAGCTTTCTTCCCAAGTTTTAAACTACTCTCTCATGCGCAATCTACAAGTCAGTAGCATGAATTACACTTGGCAAATTTCAATATTTGATCTTGACTGGGAATGCATATATTTACATTCCAGATATATTTACAACATTCCTACAGAAAGTTTTCATCAAATAACTCACATCCCAAATCACACAGCTCACTTGTTTGCCTCAACCCAGAAAAAGCTAAAAATTATCCTTGTCTGCAAAAAATCTTGCTAAGTCAGCTAGCCAATTCAATGGCCTCCTCTTCAACTAGTCTTAATACCAATACTGATAACTCTCTTAGAAACAAATTGTTGTCAAAGAGAAATAACAAGCATGTCAACCTGCAAGGAAAAGGGAGGATTATTGACTCTTATGCTCTAATTGGATATGTTTGTAGAGAAATTGAAGTCACTAGAAATGATGTCAGTTTTGCAATCAGGCAAAGATGGGGTGCTCATAATGAAGTGGTGATTATTTCTACTGGAAGAAGGAATGTTTTTATATTCAGAATTCACTCAAGAGAGATTTTTCAAAGAGTCTTAAGAGAAAGACCACATTCGGTAGGAGGGCACTTGTTAGTTATGATACCCTGGCAGTTCCATATGAATGTGCATAGAGCTATCTTTCAATTTGAAGTCTTTTTATAGAGTTTAGACTCAGAGCTGACCTGGATAGAGACAATATTCCTTTTCAGATTGCATCACAAGCTGGTGAACCAATTACTATTTACAATAGAGATCAAACTGGTGTTGTCAAAGCAAAAGTTAGGTTGGATGTGAACCTGCCACTGGTTAGGAAAGTGAATATAACACTGGAGGATGGAGAAAGAATTAAAGTAGCTATCTTTTATCTGGGGTTTCCATCTGCAACTTGTAAAAGCTGTTATGTTTTCAATCACAATGAAAACTACTGTGGGATGATTGCTAATGTAGCTGGATTCTTTGTGCGATTCTGAACTTGCAAGGTGTTGATCCTTTTGAAGAACAAGTAGAAGAACTAGTTCAGGTCATACAGCAGAACATGGATATACAAGATGGTGGTGGTGCTCAAGCTTTTCAAGAACCAATTATGGATGGTCTGGAGGAAGAAAATGCAGCTGCATCTGAAAACCTAGTTCACAATGTGGCGGTGAATGATATTGAGGAGTAAAATAACCAAAATAATGAAGAGAATGAAGAGGTTAATAAGGAAATTATTGTTGATGTAGGGGTTGATACCTCAGCTGGTGGAACTTATGTGTCAGAAATCAACAGAAATGACTTAAGGAATAATAAAAGAAGCAGGACTGAAGATGTTATCATGGAAGCAATAGAAATGGATGGTTATATTCAAGAAATTAATAGAGCTCTTCATGTTCTTGCTGATGAAGTTGTGAATGATGGGGCTTCTAGATTCATGGAATTGGGAGAATCCTCATGTAGAGATGAAATTATAAATGATATCGAAGGTGTGGACAATGTTTATGGTCTAGATGGGTCTTATACTTCTTCTTCTGCAGATGCTGGAAATCAAATCCTCTCAATAAACCAGGTTCTTTCTTTTCTCAATTTTAAAATCTTTTCTGCTCCCGTTTTATGTTTTAGTCATATAATTTTACTCATCTTCTCTTTCTTTAATCCTAGTTGCCTCATTTTAGTCCTAATTTTGTTCCGATTTTACATCTGTTTGAAGATTTCCCTTCTAGTCTTTTTTAAAATAAGATATTTCCTGAATTTCGACATGAAGTTATTATCATGGAATATGCAGGGGATGGGAAAACCCATTACTAGAAACCATTTAAAATTTATTCTAAGGAAGCATAACCCTGATTTCATATTCCTAGCTGAAACTAAAGCCACAGAAGATAATATGAACATCTTAGCTAGAAATTTTAGGTTTCATAGCTGGTTAGCTGTCCCTAGAATAGGCCTATCTGGTGGGATGCTCATAGCTTGGCACAATAATATTTCTGTAAGATGCATTGCTGAATTTTTTGATATCTGTTTCTTTGAATTGCATGATTGCCATAATAATTGTTGGAATGTAATCTGTATGCATGGGTCTTTGAATGACTTAGGAAAGAAAATGCAATGGGATAAAATTAACCAATTTTGTAGCTTAAATCCTAAGACTCCCTGGATCATCATAGGTGACTTGAACTTTGTGTTGCATGTTAATGATAAGCAAGGTGGAAAAGATATTACTCATATTAACAAATTTATTCATGATAACATCCAAAAGCTTGGACTAATGGATCTTAGATTTCAAGGAATCCCTTTCACATGGTCCAATAACAGAGAGGGACATGAAAACATTAAGGAAAGAATAGACAGAGTGCTCACTTCCCCAACTTGGTTTGCCATGTACCCTGATGCTTTGGTTAGCCACTTGTCTAGAGTTGGTTCTGATCACACACCGATTTTACTCAATTGTAAGCCTGTTAAGATTAATACTCGCAAACCTTTTAGAGTTATTAGAACTTGGTTTAGTCATGATAATTTTAAAAAACATATTTCTGATAATTGGGACTGTAATATTAGAGGCTCCTCTGCCTATAGTTTGCAAAAAAATCTTAAAAATCTTTCTTACACTCTCTCTGAATGAAACAAATCAATTTTTGGAAACATTTTTCAAAATATCGAAAACCTTAATAAAAAAATGGAACTTCTCCACTCTTTGGACCCTCTACCTATGCTTGAAATTAAGGATACTCAGAACAACTTAGAAGTCTGGTACAATAGAGAATATGATTACTGGAATCACCTCTCGAAGGATAAATTCATTAAAGATTTTGATCGTAATACCTCTTTCTTTCATCAATATGCAAATAACAGAAGAAGAATTAATCATATTCACACTCTTAGAGATGAGACTGGTCTCTGGATTGATGACAACACTCAATTACATAAAATGCTTATCAAACATTTTAAAACCATTAACACCACTAACAATACGCAACACCTTAACCTTCTAGATAGTCTTATTAAACCTTGTATCAGTGAAGAAGAGAACAATAGTCTTATTAAGATTCCTGATGAGTTAGAAATACAAAATACTCTTTTTAATATGAACCAATGGGGTGCTCCTGGCCCTGATGGCTATCCTGCCGGTTTTTTCAAAGAAAATTGGGATTTAGTAAAATCGGATATTACTAACTTTGTTTAAGATTTTTTTCAGGAAGAAATTTTTACTTAAGGAAATGAATTACTCTTACATAACTCTTATTCCTAAAGTTCAAAACCCCTCTACCCCTAGTGACTTTAGACCTATCAGCCTTAGTAATACTACATATAAATTGATAGCTAAAATCTTAACAAACAGATTAAAACCTATGCTAACTAAGATTATTTCTCAAAACCAGTCTGCTTTTATTTCTGGTCGACAAATTACTGATAATATAATAGTGGCGCATGATATTTTGCACACTATGAAGAATTCTACAAACAAAACTGGGCACATGGCTCTGAAAATTGATCTTTCTAAAGCATTTGATAGAATTGAATGAGATTTTTTGAATCAAACCCTCCTCTCTTTTGGTTTCTGTGAAGATGTTTGCCATCTTATCATGCAATGCGTTACTACAACTTCATTTTCTGTTCTCTTAAATGGTGTCCCTGGTGAAAGGTTTACTGTCACTAGAGGAATTAGGCAAGGGGATCCTTTGTCCCCTTACCTGTTCATTATTTGCATGGAAGTGCTTTCGAAAATGCTCTTTAAAGCTGAGGAAGAGAAACTCATAACTGGTGTTAAAGTTGCTAGAACTGCCCCTAATGTCTCGCATCTTTTTTTTTGCTGATGATTGTTTTCTATTTGCTAAAGCTAGTTTAACTGAAGCTAAAAATTGGTTAATATCCTTAACACTTTTGGTGAAATGACTGGACAAGTAGTAAACTTTAACAAGTCGGGCGTTTATTTCACACCTAGGATGCACAACAAACATTGTAAAATCATCTCTAAAATCATTAAAATTAAAAAAATTTCTAAGAATGATAAATATTTAGGAACCCCACTTTTCTTTGATAAAAATAAAGTGAATAACTTTGAACCTTTACTTAACAAATACTACACTGTTTTGCAAGGCTGGATTGGAAAAATGTTTAACCAAGTTGGTCGCACTGTCTTAATAAAACATGTCCTTAGTGCTTACCCCAATCATCAAATGCAGTGCCCCGCCTTTCCTAAAAAAACTTTGGTTAATCTGGATAGGATGCAGAGAGACTTCTGGTGGAAGAAAAAGAATAAAAAGAAATGTTACTATCCTAAAGCCTGGCCTAGTATAACTAAAGATATTCGACAAGGTGGTCTAGGGATTCGAATCCCTCATAAACATAATCTAGCTTTAATTACTAACCTGGCTTGGAGATTAATTCACAATCAGGAACAATTGTGGGCAAAAATCCTTAAGCATAAATATTTCAGAAAAAACCACCCTTTAAAGGAAACTAGAAAACATAAGAACTCGTGGATCTGGAATAGTATCAAAAAAGGTCTTGATGTAATTAAGTCCAACTACGTCTGGCAAGTTAATAATGGTGTGAGCATTAACATTTGGACTGATTTCTGGCTCCCCAACCAAACACAACTTTTAACTCATGTGATGTATGATTGTAATATGCCTAATTATGTCTGTGAGCTTATGAATGCTAATGGAGATTGGAATATGTGTATTATTAGTTCTTACATTGACATTGCTTATCATGATGCTATTAAAGCTGTTACTACTAATATAAATGAGCATGACAGAATCAGATGGAAATCTACGATTTCTGGGAATCTCACGACTAAATCTGTTTATAATTTCGTGACTAATATAAATTTCGACAAGGATGAAGCAAACTTCTGGAAATGGGTTTGGAAACTTAATAATACCCCTAAAGTGAATATGTTCTGTTGGAAAGTTGTGAATAATGCGCTTGCTCTTGGGAAAAACATGTCTAAATATGTTAAGGATACTGAACCTTACTGCATGCTGTGTGATAATCAGATTGTTGAGGATGAAATGCATTTGTTTGTGAATTGTACCTTTGCTAAGAAGGTCTGGCAATCTTTTGATCTGAATAACATCCATCTTAATGGTGGAAATTCTGACATCTTGCAATGGTTTAAAACCTGGATGAATGTTAAAGCCCTTAATGGCAAACACAATTTGATTTCCTTTATCATGTGGTCCATTTGGAAGTATAGAAACAGTGTCCATTTTAATAATGTAGTACCTGAGGTGCAAAATTTGATTGATAAAATTAGAGCATCCCACCTGAAGTTAAGTCTTGATAGGGACAGTAAAACTAGTCATGTTTCTAACAATGCTAAGAAGTCTCTTTGCAACAGTCACAACTCTGCTAGTGACAATTTCGATTGTCTTATACACTTTGATGCCTCCTTTATTGAAGCTGATTTTACTATGGGATATGCCATCTCTATACTTGATAAAACAGGGACCAGAAAACACTGTCGAGCAAGATGCAGCTGGGCTTCCTGCCCCTTAGAAGCAGAAGCTAAAGCTGGAATTGAGGCGATAAGGTGGATGAAGGAACTAAAGCTACAAAACTGTTGCATAATCAATGATTGTCAAATCTTGATGAAAATCTTGAAAGGAGAAGCGGAGCCTGAAACTCAACCTTGGAGGTCTCAAACAAGCATCAATAGATGCAAATTTTCTATTATGCATTGTGATTCGGTTTCCTTTATGTATAAATCTAGGAACTATGTTAAATTCGAAGACAAACTAGCTAAGGAAGTTAGATCTAGGAAAATCAGTTATTTCTCTACGGAGAATGAAAATGGAAATGTAATGTCAAACATCCTAGAATGAGTTAATCTTGGATTAACTCCCATCTTGTATATTTTGCAAACTTCAGCTTATATATAAATAAAGAACGGTTTTTTGGGGACCAGCCTTTTTTTGGGGGGACCATTGTTTTATTTTGGGTAAGACATTAGAAGTAATTCTAGGTCACCCCTTATCTAAATATTTATATTAATACCAAAACTACCCTCTGATTATATTTGGTTAATGATTAGTTAGTGTGATTAGTGAAATTATTTTGAATAAAGATTTGAGATTTAAAAAATCAGATTTTTTAAAAAGAAGTAGAATTATTGAGAGAGAGAAGTTTGAGAAGTTGAAGAACAAAACCATGGAAAATAAAAATTTTTTTGAGTTCACTAATCTAGACTACTCAAGTGATGATTCAATTGATGATAGCTCATCTGAATCTACATCTCCTTCATCTCCTAGAGTATATGTCAATCTTCACAATGATCCGGATATGGATAATTTCTTAGATGGTGAATGTATTCTTCCCCAAAGCCAATCTCAAGATGAGAACGATGGATTTTACCAACCACAACCGGAGGAAGACTATTTGGGTACCCAGGTAAGCTCTAAACTTAGGTAATGTTGGTTGAATTGGTTCAAATTTTCAAAAAAATGTGAATTTTTAGAGTAGATTTGTGCTTGTTCGGTTACCTTGTGTGAAGAACATGTAACCGAACTCATCTGAAAGTGTAGTTCGGTTACATTTTCTAAACACGCGAGGTTACCGAACTCTCCATTAATGGAGGTTTTTTGTAGTTCGGTTAACGGAGTAGTAACCGAACTCTATAAATAGGATTACAGTGCTATGTTCGGTTTGGTCGAAATGTAACCGAACTTAAGGGTCTATGAGTTCGGTTAGTTTGCAACCAATAAATAGAACTTACGTAAAATAATATTTCACATTAGTGTATAAAGTTCGGTTGGTTCGCAAACTTCGTACCAACCCTTAATCTAACCGAACTTACGTCCAATAAAATTTTGATTTAGTGTACGTAAAGTTCGGTTAGTTTGTGAACAATTTGTCAAACCGAACTCGAGTTCGGTTTTCCGAAAAAATAATCATATAACCGAACTTAGGGTCCATAAGTTCGGTTGGTTCGCAAACTTCATACAAACCCACTACCTAACCGAACTTACGTACAATAAAATATTGAATTAGTGTACGTAAAGTTCGGTTAGCCCCCAACTTGCTTGGCAAACCGAACTCTGAGTTCGGTTATACCGAAGAAAAGTATCATATAACCGAACTTTAGGGTCCATGAGTTCGGTTAGTTCGCAAACTTCATACCAACCCACTACCTAACCGAACTTACGTACAATAAACTTTTGATTTAGTGTACGTAAAGTTGATTAGTTGTCAACTTGCTTGACCAACCGAACTATGAGTTCGGTTAGCCCGATAAAATAATATTGTGTAGAACTTATTTCGATTGCAATTGATGTTGTTCCTTTTCTTGTAGATTGAATGTCAACCTATACCAATGGATAATCAACCTTCTCCGGTTGGCATTTGTTTGAAGATACATCTAATCACTATGTCAATGATTTGGTTTTTGATGAAACTATTGATGCGAAGAATTGGGCTAGAGAACATGCCAAGAAAGCCATGTGCGTATTAGTTTTGAATGGAAAAGAAAGCCAAACTCGTTTTGAAATGGTTTGTGAGAGAAGTGGAGATCCCAATGTTAGTCACAAGAAGAAGGGTTATGTGTATAAAGGAAAGACGACGAGGAAGAACACAGCGTGCTCAAAGAAAACTAAATGTCCGTTCAAGCTAGTATTTAGTAAGTGCAAAAAAAAAAGAATGGATGGGTTCTATCTATGGATAAGGTGGTAGGCCATCATAACCACCCTCGTCCGGATGATCTTGAAGGACATGCAATGGCCGCTCGGCTCACTCCTCAAGAAATGGAGAAAATAGCTAAATTTAGGAGAATGGGAATTTCACCACTTAACATGCTTCGCTTACTAAAGGATGATAACAAGGATAATGTATCATCTTTGACGACCATTTACAATGCAATTGAGACAATTAAAAGGATTGAATGGAAGGATAGAAAAGTGATGCAACAATTGTTTTTGGTAGCTAAAGAGAAAGGCTACGCGGTTCAAAAGAAGGTGGGTCAGGAAGATCAAATAACATCATCTCTTCATTGCGCATCCGAAGAGTGTTCAATTGGCTCAATCCTTCCATCAAGTTCTTATAATGGATTGCACTTACAAGACTAACAAATACGAGATGCCATTGTTGAATATTGTTGGTCGTACCTCGACGAAGTCACCGTTTACCGTTGCTTTTTGTTTTCTAGAAGATGAGCAAGAACCAAGTTACACTTGGGCGCTACAACAAGTGAAGGCCATATACCGAGATGATGATATCCCCGCGGTTATAGTGACGGACAACGATGTAGCATTAATGAACACAATAGAGAGAGTCTTCCCATTAGCATATAATATGCTTTGTACGTTCCATATTTGGTGTAATGTGATGAATAGGTGCAAGCCTCAAATTTGTCCACCAAAGAGGAAAGCATTTGAAGAGATTAGTAAGCTACGGAAGATGAACAAGCGGCGCAAAAGAGGAATTCGATATACAATACACTATAAATCACGCTAAATGGGTTGCTTTCTCGGTGAATGGGAGTCATTGACTTGGTCTCTCACCGAAGAAGAATATAATCTAAATCTTGCGGCATTTATCGAACATTGGTCTAGCCCCGAATATCCAGAGGATATTGTAACGTATGTGGTTAAGCAATGGTTGGAACCGCACAAAGAGCGCTTCGTTTATGCATTTACCAACCACCATAAACACTTTGGGAATCAAGCGACAAGTTTGGTAGAATCGGCTCACCATCGGTTGAAGAAAAATCTTTTTGGATGTGTCGATAATTTTGTGATTGTGTTTAATGCAATGGAGAATTACTTCAACCGTGAGATTGATAGAATTAAAGGGAAGTTTCAAAAAAGCCGCATCATGAAGTACAAAAAGATTGTGGACAAAGGTGGTAACATCACGAATATGGCGGACCTTCGGTTGTTTAAGGGACTTCATTATAATGTTTCGCGTGCTTGCATTAAGAGGTTAATGGTAGAGGTTCATTTGATTGACATATGGGGAACCAAGCCGGACGAGGTGTGTGTTTGCAACATGATGAAGTCTATGGGACTCCCTTGTCGCCATATGATAGTTAAGTATGAACATGGCATAATCCCTCTAGCGATATAGATCCATATTGGCAACAATTAAGTTTTGTCCCTCCTCCAAAGGGCGATGTCGGAGAAGAGTTTGGTGACAATGTGATGGGAAGAATCGTTATCGAGATGTGTACCGGAACATGAACAAACTCGAAAAGCAAATCTTTTGGGATGACATGCGGCCAATTGTTTATCCACACACTTCGGAGAATGTGCACGAACCGAAAAAAAAGGCAAGGGCAAAGGTAGGCCAATCACCAAAGAAACAAAAAAACAAATAAGAGAATATGCAAAGGTGTTGGGTAAGAGGAAAAGTGAAATGACCCCTTTTACTAGAGACCCTTGTGGGCATGAGCATACCGCGGCGAAGTATCAAGAAGATTCTAAGAAAAGGTCTAGGAATACTGTGGAAAAGGGCGAAACAAGTGAACGGGATATGAAGAAAAAGGACCGATGTTACGCTCGCAACCAACCCCACCTACTCCATCGGAACCTAGCCAACCAATTCAACGAGACGTTAAGCTTAAGGCTCCAATATGCCGCATCCAAGAAAGAAGTCGACCAATTGATGATACATCAACTTTTGTTGATAGAAGGTACTTGGAAGAGCTACCTACATATATTAGAAAGTACGTCATATCCACCGAGGACGTCCCTGCGGATGGTAATTGCGGATTCCACGTTGTCGTACAACAACTAGGGCCTTTCATTGAAGGTGCAAAGTTGTATAATGATAATCAAATCACTTATGTCCGGCAAAGGATGTTGATGAAGCTAAAGGACAACCCGGACTTTTACAAGCGAATGTTGTCCGATGGGGATGCTAGTCTCAATGTGCAGTTTATTAGGTATCAAAGGCGTCTCCACGGGGGGGATCCAATCACAAGGGATCATTGGATGGGCATTCCGATATGTGGGCACTTAATCGCCGAAGCATTCAATTGCGTGGTTCACTATTTCTCAAAAGGTGCTAGTTTCACATACACTCCGAAAACAAAGATATGTGTCGAGCAACTTAAACGTAGGAGGGTGGTGATTGCGCTTGTTAACAACAACCATTTTATAGGCCTCCGGTTAGAAGACGATTGTCCACTGCCTCCGATATGCGGATACTCTTATTGGCAAGGATTTAACCCCGACACAATGTTGGGATGGTGTATTAAGTACGAGCATAACATGGAGATGTGGAAAACTTTGAAGGATTCGGAAAAAATCATACACGAGGGTGCAGTTTCCCTTGCGGATGATTAAATGTACCATTGATTATACTAAGTATGCTCTGAACATCAACACAAGAATCAAAGATTGTGTTTTTTGGAATTAGGTCTTATTTTTGGGTTATGCTTTCAACATTTTCATAAGAATAAGAGACGAGACTGTTATTTTGGATTTTTTTTTTTTTGTTTTTTCATATTGAAACTTAATTACATGACATCGCCAAACAGTGAGACATCAAGACTTAAGTTCGGTTAGGAAATGAAATTAGAGGACATTGCCGAACTAAAACTAAAGCTACATAACATTTAATATCCAAAACGCGTTATGAAAAAGTCTTTAAGGAGGCGGAAATGATATTCATATTTGAAATCCTTTCTCTTCCATCTTCGCCATTCGTTTTTTGATGTTAAAATGATTTCGGAGAATCCTTCACCCCTAAGTCGATACCGCCTTACAATACGAAATAAAGCCATAAATTCCACAACTCTAGCTCTAATCTTGTCGAATCGAAGGAACAATGCTATTTGATCACGGTTATGAGGGTTTGTTGTGTCGGAGCAGAATTTCTCAAGAATTTTCCCCCAATAACTTTGACTCATAATACCATTCATTCTTCGTTCTTCACCCCTCTTTGGATAGTATAGTATGTAGTTTCTGCAAAGAGATAGATCTTCATCTAGAGTAAATTTAGGAGTAGTGGCTGCCATTATTAGAAGAATTTGAGACAAAATGTTATCTATGAGACACATATTTATACCACTGGGGTGTATAACGGCTATAAAAATAGCCGTTTCTTGACATTAGTGTCATTCAAATTTCAAACTACATAGTTCGGTTACATAACAAATGCATCGAGAAAACCGAACTCAAAGGTTCGGTTGGTTCCAGTAAATCTTAGGTAACCGAACAAGTGTAAACCACCAAATTTACATTGTAATGTTCGGTTACCAACGAGAAAATCGGGGTAACCGAACTAATCACTTGTAACTTTTGTTTGATCTAGTTGGTTTGAGTTCGGTTACATTACGAAATCGGATAAGGAACCGAACTTTTGGATCACCAAGTTCGGTTTACTCGCAAAATATTGTCAAGGAACCGAACATTACATTGTAACTTCTTGTTCCGAGTTCGGTTAGATTACGTTTTCTACGAATGGTAACCGAACCTTACACTTTAACTTTTCAAATTTTCTTGTTCTAAGTTGGTTACATCGCATTACTCTGCGATTAACCGAACACCGGACGAAGTTATTGCCGACTTTGAAAACCAATGGTAACTTTGACTAGTAGGAGCAATTATTGCGATAATGTTTTTTTAAAAAAAACTAGCCGTTGGGTACTTTTTGCTATAAATAGAGACCAATCTCTACCAAACTTATTCACCCATCACTTTCAATCTTCCTAAATCGAGTTACTCATCACTTTGGAACACTAAAAATGGCTCCAACTCCGTTCAATGATCTAGAAGATGTTGCTATTGTCAGAGCACACACCACTCTCACAAAGCACTCCGTTGAGGAAGCGCAATGGGTGACCAGTAACGAAGACCCAACAAGAGGGCCTTACTTTGGGGATGATCAAAACACCAATGCTTGGTGGAAACGGGTGTTTAAGGTTTTTAAAGCACTAAGCGGAAATCGTTATAGGAGGACGCTCCAGCAAATAAGGGAAAGGTACGCATATTTATACAATGAATGCGTACTGTTGAGAAACGAATTGAAAGCTCGTAAGGACGCTATGCCAAACGAAGACCGAATGAATAGAGTAAGTTTGTGAATCAATAGGCCTCTCATCAAAAAATATTTATTTGGTTATGATTATTCAACAACGCTAACTTATTTAAAAAATTGTTTTCCCAAAGTATACTTTGGGTCGGAGCCAATACGAATTAAGGTACGGTCATGAGTTTCGCACGAGGACCCGCTACACTCTCTTGGAGGAAGTTGAATGGCAATTCGCCCAATATAATTAAAATCGTAGAGAATCCCTAGGGCGATGTATTGAACAATTTTATGTGTTTTACTTCTATTTTATTTCAACTACATGTATGTTTTTTCGATTCAATAAAATGAGTGAATTCATTAGCTGGTGTGAGTTCGGTTACATTACGAAATCAGCGAAGAAACCGAACTTTTCTGAGTACCAAGTTCGGTTACCTGCATAATATTGTCAAGGAACCGAACATTACACTGTAACTTCTTGTTTTGAGTTCGGTTAGATTACGTTTTCTACAGGTAACCGAACTTTACACTTTAACTTTTCAAATTTTCTTGTTCTGAGTTCGGTTACATCGCATTACTCTGCAGTTAACCGAACATTATAGTTCGGTTACCTTCAAAATATTACTGTGCAACCGAACATTACACTTGTAACTTTAGGCGTATTTTCTTGTCATGAGTTCGGTTAGGTTCCCTTTCTTGTATGTAACCGAACATTAAGTTCGGTTGATCCAAAAACATTGTAGGTAACTTAGAATACATAGTTCGGTTGTTTACGAGATTTAGTATATTAACCGAACTAACTAATTGTTTCTTAAAAATTTGAATGTAATGAAACACTTAATCGTCAAATACCCAAACTAATCCCTTAGAACACAAATTAAAAACCAAATTAAGAAATTTAATTAATAATCATAAGGAAACAAACTACCAAATCCGCCATAAAAAAGTATTCCAAATATAAGGAACCAAACTACCAAATCCGCAATTAAAAAGTCTTCCAAACATGAGAAACCAAAGTAATAATTGTTGCAATCACTCATTTACCACGACCACTACCGAAACTTTTCTAGTCTTGCGTTTAGGAGCTTTAGGTCGTCCTTCGTCACTAGGAGTGTCATCTCCATTGTTTTGTTGTTCAACCATCCGACTTGAACCTTCCCCTTGTCGGCGACTCCTCTTCGACGGCATGGTCTGGCTTGGATCAACCTGGCTTGTATCGACAAGGCTGGGATTAAAAACATTAGTTATTTGGTTGTACAGGTCTGTTTGTTCTCGAGTATCCATCGGCTCTCCACTCCGGATTTTTGCCATCATTTTCTTCAACAATTTTCCACTTGCCTTCACCTATTCTCATCAAAAACATAAGTAACTATTATTTTTCAATACTTCATAACAATTTGAAACACAAAAAAGAAGAGTAAATTTCTTACCGCCGAATTCCACAAGATCAAGGCCTCATCACCACACGAGGGGTATGCTTCATAATTTTCTTAGCCTCTTTCTCCACTTGCCTTCGCTTTTGTCTTCTCAAAGCACGGGCTTGTTGGACAGCGTTTATTACACGAGGATGAGAAACATGTTCATACCATTCCATATATCCCTCGTCAGCGGCATTTGGCTCATCAAAAGAATCTTGTAACTCTTCAGCTGGAACAAGATAATCCCCAAAGTTCTTCCAGTGGTCCACCGATGGAGCGAGGATCGTATTTGGGGGTGAACTTCAACTCGGTGTTCTTAGTTCCCCGCTTCTTCACCTTGAAGTTGAAGTTTTCCACTTGTGGGACACTTTGGACACAAGAAACTTGTCTTAATACTCTTAGAGGATTATACATTGTACAACCTCCGAGGATGAAACAACGGTCCATTATACCCCCCGCAAGGTGAGAAATCAATAACCTCAACATCCTCCTCGTCTTCATCGATGGAATGGTGTAAGGATGGAAAACCACATCTTCCTTTGTTAAGGTATCCAATTTCTCCCTCAACTCCAACACCTTTTTTTTCTTATTCTTTTCTGTGAATTCAAAAATTCATATTTACCAGCTGTAGGCTTCCCATAAGGCCAAGGAGTGCGAGAATGAGACAATTGAAGTTTAGGGAAGTGGTCGTACACCCAAACCTATAAGAAGAGGCAAGTAATAATACATTCGCAATATGATTAGTAACAATACACATTCATTCACTTATATATTGAAACACACAAACGATAATTTAACGGGTACACGAACAAGGGTGTATAAGCCTCCAAAATATAGACTCTTAAGCCTCGAAGCTTTTCCGAGTTCCTCTTGAACGAATGAAAGCACCGCAATGCCCCAACAAAGTAGTTGTTCACCTCATCCAAGGGGTCCAATAGCTGGAGGTAATGAGCATTTACCACGTGACTCGAACTGTCGGGAAGAAAATGGTTCCTAGTTGATATAACAAATAAGCGGTCACATGGTGCTTAATCTTCTCCTCTGTCATCACCAACTTTCCTCGAGCAACCAAATCTTTCGTCCCCGAAAACTCATCAAACAAGGTCTTGAGCTTGATCTTTTTCAACTTCTTCTTGTACGTGCGGTCCGCCTCGAACTCATTATACTCATCACCTTCGTCGGGCTCTTTGTTAGCTCGTCTAAACTCACATTGTGCCTTTTTATCGCTCCATCCTAGACACCTTTCGCATAGCTTTTCAAGAAGTTCAAAACTCATCGAAGGATCGTAGCCATCTCGAACACTTGTTCCCGTTATTGGTAGAAATTTGTGATTCTAAAACAATCATCCGGAGTAATTGCCATCTCACCAAAAGGTAGATGAAAGGTATCCGTCTCTCGGATAAGACCTCTCGGCAAATGCGATATGATGACAACATCAAATTTTTGGTGCGCATGTTGTATCCCGTTCCATAGTACACAATCAAATACCGCCAAGCGCACCTCATCACACTCATTTTCTATATTCCATATCTTGTTCTTTTGACGTTTCAAAACACGAACAGCATTAGTATGATCCTACAAAAGCAACAAACTATCTTATATAATAATATATAGAAAAGAACAATATATGTCAAAATATAAGTTCAAATAAAAGAAGATGAGTGAGAAATCTTGATGGTTAAGATTGAACCATACCTTTGCCGCAAAGATCTTGGCAGCCCATGAGTTTTTGTAGCCCATCAATAACTCCCTCCATCTCTCGGAGTACCATAAGTTGGATTCTTTGGAGACAAACACAAATTGTCATCGGGAATGTAAGAATATCTAGCACAAGGCTTGTTAGGCGTCTTTCTAGGTTTCTTTTGCACTATTTCTACTTGTGCCTCTTCCTCTTCAACTTCCTCTTCATCCAACTCCTCCTCTGATTCAACATCATCCTTATCTCCATCTTCCTCATCTTTGTCACCCTCATTTGGTTCACCACCATCTTTGTCACCCTCATTTCCCCCTCCTTGGTGGTTCACCATCATTGGCACCCTCATTTCCTCCTCTTTCATTTTGGTTCACCTTCTCCACCTTGATGTTGTTCTTCATTGCCCATCGCTTCCACGATCTCTTCATTGCCCATCGCTTCCACAATCTCTTCATTAACTTGTTGGATTACGTTGTCAACATTATCTCTATTAACACCATCTTGGATCACAACATCCGGTAATGACCCACCTCTATACTTAGCATTTTTGGTTCCACGGTGGCCGGCATCACAATGTACTTTGCCTCGAGGGGTGGGAGTTCTTAGATCTTCCAAAGCAAAGGTTTGTTTGGTTTTTTGCCTCTTCCACTAATCAAGAAAACAAAAGATATTAGCTTAAACAAAATAGGCCAACTCTAATTTTGGGGACCATAGTATAGTTCGGTTAACAAATATTTTTTGAGAACAAACCGAACTCAACATTGGTAAATGTTAATGAAGAGTTCGGTTTGTCATCATTTTTTGCGAACAAACCGAACTCAACATGTTTGCAACTACTGAAGAGTTCGGTTTGTCAAGTTTTTTTCTAAAAAGTTCGGTTACATTATTTTTTCAGGTAAAGTTCGGTTACTTTCTAAGGTTAGATTTTTATGCGAACAAACCGAACTCAATATGACAGTTCGGTTACATAAAAACTCATATTAGCAGGCAAAAAAAGCGGAGTTCGGTTACATGTAAAAAAAAATTGTTTTAACCGAACTTTAAGTTCGGTTAGAATTTTTTTTTTTGGCTTCCTTGCGATCTAACCGAACTTCAAGTTCGGTTACCTAGTTTTGATACCTAGAGAACCGAACTGTTCTTCGTGTTCTTCCTTTCAGGAAGTTCGGTTAACAAAATTGGGTTTTTTCTGAAACTCGACCTAACCGAACTATGCCTTCAGAATGCGCCATTTGAACCCTATTTTGATGATTTCTATTCATTTAAACGAATCAAAATCAAATTAAAAGCAAGGGGTTTGTTGCAAAATACCTGCGAATCGGTCCCATGGCAGAATCAGGCTTCGGCAACCGTCTATTATCTGGGATTATGGCTTCACTTGGTTGTTCAACTTCTTTTTGAATGCGAAAATCGCTCGGCTGATTTGCTAGATGTCCCAATCGAGGACCTTCTCCTTGAAGTCTTTTGGTTTGCTTTCGAAGAACCATTGTTATAGTCGATTGATTAATCGACGATGAAATTTTTTGAATCGACGATTAATCGATGGAGTCGATGAAGACGATGTTGTATTTGGGAAGAAGAGAAGCGAATAGGGAGCGAGTTTTGATAGAAACTGTTTTTTGGTTTTGGTTTTTTAGTTTTAGGTTTTGTTTTAGATTATTAGGTTAGGGATAATTTTAATTAGGGTAAGGGACAAATTGGTAATCTCATGATTTTTAGGACATCCCTTAACATTGTAGGGTAGGGGGCCTTATAAAACAATGGTCCCCTCAAAAAAAGGCTGGTCCCCAAAAAAAACGGTTCAGAAAATGTCTTTCTTATCAAAAAAAAAAAAATTTATACAAAGTTCTGACCTAATAAGTGTACAAGCTACAATGACTGTCACCGACACGTTGATAAGGTTCTTAGAACTTCAAAACCAAGGAACCTTCTTTTTTTTCCGGAATGAACTCATTCACTGTTAAGAAAAAACAAGAAAAGATCCCATAAAACAAACCATAACAACAATAAGATGCTAATAACATAATTCATTGAGAGAACGATTTGTTTCTCTGCTGCAACTACATTTTTTTGTTTTGTTTCTGTCTACCATGTGACATGGGCTACCCCTGCCCCATTGCATAACCTTAACGGGTCTATTTCCAAGTGCGCGACACTTCATCTTACCTAAAACCTTTGTTAAATGCAGATACCACATAAAAATAGTAGTTGTCACAATCTAATAGTGACTTATCTTGACAAAATTGGTTCATATGAAATCCATTTACCAAGTTAAAAGGATAAGATGATGGTCGACTTTAAACGAAAGTTTAGAACTTTCACTTAAAGGAAGCTTTGATAGTGAAGCCCTTTTAGGTATTAGTTGTAAGCTTACTCAAAGAATATTAATGCGCTAATTATTAATCCAAAAGAACTAATTCTTTCTTTCACTGACACCAGAGTCTGCAAAGAAGTATTACTAAGCATATATGCCCATTGCCCCACAATGGGTTGGTATTAGTTCTTATCAAGAGTGATTTTCTCTTCTCCTGCGAATTCAAGATTGTGTCCATTATTTATATTAATTTGTGTAATCTAACAGCAAAATAAATAACCAAACCTTGTAAGCCCAATTAGCAAAAGCTTTGGTAGGTATAAATGAGAAGTGGTTAATGTACGCTACTTAGTGACTGCAAACATCTAACATCATCTTTTGTCAAATGGGGTTTGTATGTTGCAGAAGAACAACCGTACTAAAAAGCCACTGTCAATCCTAAGGGCCAATGATTTATGAGTTGTACCGCTCTCCTATTCAGAACAAACTCGTGAATATATGAAACGTTTTGTAAGTTATGGAAAGAATTAAAGAAACATGAGTGGTGAGTACTTTCTTGAATATTTCCAAGTCCGAAAGGGGTATTACTGGCCTCGTTTAGTGGACAGTGGCTTGTTGGTTGCCCAGACGGTCCTTTCAAAAGTGCGTCTGTGGATCAGTTTGGAATCAGTTGGAAAAAGGTTATTTTCCAACATCCTTGAGGGTGCTGGCTGGATAGGGAGTTCAGTGTAGATATGGTGTTTTTACCTTTGTTTATTTTTTATCCTTGATTGTGCTTTTCTTTACACAAAGTTGGTTAAAAAGACCAAAATCAATAATTTCTAGGTGAAAAAGACATTTAGATTTTGATATTGTTTAAATTGGACAAAAATATAAAAATAGGCAGGATGTAACCAGTTTCATCCTACCCATTTTCAAATTCTTTTTCTTATTTTTAATTTACATCAGGATGCATCCAGTTTCATCCTCGCTATTTTTTAAGTTTAAGCCAGGATGAATCCAGTTTCATCCTTGCTATTTTTTTTTTGTCCATTTCACCCATAATAATTTTTACTCATCCATTTGAACCATGTTTTAAATTTTTTTGGACAAATGACCCATTTTCCGTTTTCTTTATATGCAGTTAAGTTGATCTTGGGCCGTTTTTCAGCCTAATTTTCTCTTGATTACGTTTGATCAGATTCCTCTAAAAGATAATAGTCTGTTGGAAAAAATGAGTCTTTTTAATGTGTGCTAGTTTTTTGGTCTTGGTTAGAATTGATCTATGACCTAAAGGTCTAAGACTAAGTCCTTTAGGCTAGATTTGGCTGTTAGATTAGATAAAAAGCGTTGCAGATTACACAAAAAGCGTTGCCTATTCTTTAACACTAGTTTTCTTTCTAGATATATCTCGCATTCCAACTAGTAGCGAGATAGTTTCGTTGAATGGTTCAGCGCATAGAAAATCAACTTTTCGATGTTTGGTTCAGCGCAGATTGATTTATTTTTTGATCCGACGGCTGAGATGGTTGCGCTGTTCCATTCAGCGCAGCCACAGGGAATGATTCAACGCATTTAGATGCTAGATTAGAATTACCATAAGACTTGGAAGGTTATTCTAGCTTCCAATCTAGATGCTAGATTAGAAGACCATAACTTAGCCTAAAGATGCTTACTCATTTTTTACGAGTGAATGAAATGCAAATATGGGTAGGCATGGGACACTTGCCATGCCTAGTGCTTGTATGCATATATGAAAGTCAACCAAGATTATTTTAAATGGATAAATTAAAACAAGTTTTTAATTCCTAAATGAGATAGCTAAAACAAGATTTAATTCCTACTGTTTTTATTTAAAATTAAAACAAGGCTTTAATTTCTTAAATGGTTTTATGTTTAACGAGGGAAGATACCAAATACAATTTATGTCAAATTCATTTTCACTGCCTATAAAATCAAAGGGATTTCTTCATTCCAAAAGGTATACAGAAGAAGCTACTATCCTTCTTCTTTTCGTCTTTCTCCTCTGTGTGGTTTTTAATTCTATGCTTTGTTGTTGAGTTCGTAAGAGTGGGCAAGTGTTGTAGTACTTGTAACGGGCAATTTTATCCTGGATACGACTTCATCACAGGGTATTAGCATCACTCATTTTTGAGGCGTACCGGTGATCTATCGTGTTAAGGACAGCTTGATGATCAAGTGGCCTGTCCTCAGTGTGTTTTTCAATTGGGTGTTTTATTTCAATTTCAGAAATTTATACTTAACATTATTTTTCAGTATTTTATTATTGTAGTTCCAACATAATCTTATATTGCTAATATTTCTATCTAACACTGAATCAATATAGTCAATTTCGGTTTCGGTTTTGTCTCGGTTTGACCGAGGCACCTAGACAATTTCATCTCGAGGAGATTCTCAGAAAAATCTCGGAGTGTTTATTTTCAAAATTTATACTATAATTAATATATATATATGTCAAGCATTTTGCACACTTTACATATGTTAAGCTTGTATAAATATAAAGTAACGATATTAATTTTTTGAGAAAAGTAAAAAATTCGAGCCTTTTAGGATGAATTTGATTTTAATTACTAAATTTTCGTATGCTAAGCTTGTCGCGGCAAATATCGACCACATCCCGGTGAAAACTCGGTTGTGTCAGCGAGTTTCTCGATCAAATCTCATCTCGCTGAGATTAAAAGACTCGTGTCAGCCATCGACCGAAATCGAGAACTTAGGCCTTCTCGGCTGAGATTGACTACATTGCACTAAATACAATATCAAAAGACACTTTATTCGAGACCAATTAATATTGAGTTGGATGTCCATAGAATAAACAGTTTCATACATCTTGTACTTCTATTCCATTCTATAATTTTTTTAATATATCATGTCATAGTTGATGTCATTGTAGTACATCGATAGAATCATTGTCTGGCATATGTTACAAGGCTGGTGTGCTTGCACATAAAGAGGTTGCCCTTGGGTTTTTGTCTGATGATAATAGAGATTTGCGCCCTACAGATATTCTTGTTTACAATTGGGATAATGGCCAAGATGTTTGTATGGATGTCACAGGCGTCTCACCATTCACAGGTGAAGGTATTCGTGCTTTTATCCCGGGACAAGCTGTTTCGAATGTTGTATCACACAAACGTACCAAATACTTAGACCAATGTGTTTCACATGGTTATAGTTTGGGTGTTCTAGCCTTGTCCACGTTAGGGGAGCTTAGTAGTGATACCTTTTTTTTTTTTTTTTTTTTTTTTTTTTTTAAGATATTTAAGAATTGTCTTGTTAGTAATGACTCTAGTAGTGGTGTAGGTAATTTTTTTTTATAGATTGGGTGTTGTTATTCAAAAGGGTGTTGGTGCTCAGCTTGTTGCTAGGCTACCAACCAAAGTTTTGTACGAATCCTGATTTGGATATTCAAAATAATAATAATAATAAAAGAACGGGCACCTAGCTCAGCTGGTCATCCCCGTTCCCCAAAGTTTCATGCGTTCCAGGAGGTCCCAGTTTCGAGCCCTCAATGGCGTAATATTGCAGAAATTAACATGGAAGGTAGAGTTAGTTTTCCCCCCTTGTGACACAATCTCAGCCCCCCATCCGCTTCGGCTCCTTTGGCTAGGTTACCCATGAGGCTCGCTGGTAGGCTAGCACAACAACCTGTTCAATTAATGTAGTAGTATGTCGTTGGAGCTTAGCTTGTTAGGCTTCCACTATTTTTTTCTTTTTAACTAATCACTTTTTTCTCTCTCCTCCGGCGATGAGCTCCGGCGATGAGCCATGGCGACTGAAAGCCAGGAATCTTCTTAGGATTGGTCTCATCTGATTTGCTTGTTGGTTTTAATCGCTTCCCCCTCTCCTTTTTCGTTTCTCCATCGTTTTGTTTTCGCGGGTCTTACTTTGCTGTTTTCCCCTTCTTTTTTTTTTTTTTTTTTTTTTTCCGACCTAGGGTTTATTTTCATGCTAGGTTTTATTCGTTTTTGTAGAATTTAACCTTCGGCCATGTCTGCATCAACACGTTCTGCTCGTCGTTCTGCTCTAAAACCCCCTCCATCACCTCAGATAACACCTTCTTTCTCAGCTGATTCGACTTCACAGTATGGCCATGTGAACTGCCCATTCAAAAAATTCGACGGCTGCCAGAATGGAATAAATGGAAGAGGTTATGCTAGGGGTTCTATCATGAGTCATCTGCGGGATAAACATTCGTTCACGAAAGACAATGTAGTACGTTGCAGAGATGTCATCACCGACGATGCTGAAGTTTTTAGTGCTTGGGAAACTATGTTGCAGCAATTGCGAATGTGGCTTTGCAGCCGGTGTATGACCCTTCATGCCTGGAAGTCTCCATGCAAAGGACTGGGTATTCATTGCGACACGCAGGTCCTTTTAATGGCAAATCTGTAGACTTTCTTCTTCATGGAATAGACAGACTTGCAGTCTCTTCTGTGGTGATCGAACCTGTGGTTGCTTCAAAATTCATGGTCCCTGATAGTTGCGATGATATGGCGTTGGTTGATGAGGTTTTTTCTCTCACCCCTGGTTTGCTTTGCGCTGTTTTCCAGCGCCAATTTTCCACGGTTTCTAGTATTCCACACAAATGCAGGCTTAGCTTTTCCCGTACTTTGAAGTTTTGTTTGGATAGTGTGCTGAGTAAACCCTTGGATGAAACTGCCTGGATTTGTTTACTTCTCCTCCCCATCTGCACTTTGGTACGCTACAGGCCTAAAGCCGACGAAAAGTCGTGTAATCGAAAGCGACTTCAAGTCACTACCATTCAGTAGGCCTTGTTGGCTTGGAAAGAACCAGGGGGCTGTTTTAAATTGATTACCAAATTGCTTCACCTGCCGAGCCAACAACACAATACTAAACAGGACAGTGAGAAGAAGCCGGAAGTGGCCAACTTAAGTGCTTGCAGGAAGAAGATTGAATATGGGCATTATGCTGCGGCGATTCGTGTATTGTCTTCGAACGGTGTTGCTCCCCGCTGTGAGAACATGTTAACTGAATTACAATCCAATCATCATGCAGCTCCACCTCCTTCCATTCCAGATGAAGACTTTAGTTGTGATACAGTCACGTTTGATTCAAGGGCTGTCCGTGGTGCGATCAGGAGTTTCCCTAGAGCAACTTCTTGTAGTCGTGATGGTTTGCGCGCACAACATCTGCTCGACGCCTTGAGTGGTGCAGCAGCGGCAGTGGCGGAGGATTTGTTGGTTTCGATTACGGGAGTGGTCAACCTTTGGTTGGAGGGCAGGTGCCCTAAGGTTTTGGGTGAGCTCATCGCTAGTGCACCTCTTACGCCTCTGCTCAAACCTGGAGGTGGACTGAGGCGCATTGCGGTAGGCACTGTCTGGCGTCGATTGGTCTCTAAGGTTGCTGCATTCTCTGTCGGTAAATCCATATCATCTTATTTAGGGGATCACCAGTTCAGGGTTGGTGTGCCAGTAGGGGGAGAAAGTATACTTCACGCGGTAAATGGTTTGCTGGAGTTGAGAGGGCACTCGGATAAGATGTCAATGTTGCTTGTTGACTTTTCGAATGCTTTCAATATGGTGTGCGAGTCTCATCTCATTAGAGAGGTTCGGCTTCATTGTCCAGGTATTTCTCGTTGGGTTGAATTTTGTTATGCCAGTCCTGCTAACTCTTCTATGATCAGTACATCCTGTCTTCTGCGCTTGGAGTTCAGCAAGGTGATCCTCTCGGTCCCCTTCTGTTTGCTCTGACACTTCACCCTCTAGTGAAGTCCATTGCGTCTCGTTATAAGCTTGATTTACATGCATGGTATCTTGATGATGGCACTATAGTCGGTGACACGTTGGAGGTTTCCAAGGCATTGAGAATTATAGAATCTGAAGGACCGAGTAGGGGCTTGTATCTTAATATCAAGAAAACTGAGGTCTTTTTGCCTACACTTGATCCACACAGCCTTGAGGAGGGTGTTTTCCCCAAATACATTGGGAGGCCTGATAAAGGTGTCAAGCTTTTAGGGGGACCTGTGAGTTTGGACATGGATTTCATGAGTGATATGGTTTTGGGCAGGGTGAACAAGACTATTCAGCTAATGTCCGCTATCAAGAAACTCAAGGACCCTCAGAGTGAGATGTTACTTCTTCGTAACTGTGTTGGTGTTTCCAGATTATATTTTTCTATGCGCACCACCAACCCTGCCGCTATACAACAAGTCACTGACCTCTTTGACGAACACTTACTCAAGTATTTGAGACTTCTGATCACAGGGGATGGAGCTGGTTTCAGTCCTTTGCAACAGAGATTGGCTACATTGCCTATCAAAGATGGTGGCCTTGGTGTATACACTATGACAGACACGCGCACCTACTGTTATCTTGCCTCCCAGAATCAGACTGCCTCGACGCGAAAGGTGATACTTGGTAGTTTGTTCCCAACGGATAATGGTGTTGCCTACCAGTTGGCTCTTCAGAATTTTATCCAGGTATGTGGTTTGCCTTCTACTTATTGCGTCGATGACACTGCCCCCCCCCTGTATGCACTCCTTGGCAGTCACTTATTTTGACGCAGTCAAGAAGCGAATCCTGTCCATTTTACATTATCTGCAAGAGATTCAATGTTGTGGCAGTGTAACCAGATCAAACATGCTCAAGATTTCCTTTTGGCTGTTCCCATCAGTGGGCTAGACCAATGCCTTGGCCCCCGTCAATTCAGAGCTGTAGTATGCTATCGTCTTGGTATTCCTTTGTTCATCGAAGGCGGGTTATGCTCTTGTTGCAATAAACCAATGGACATTTACGGGGATCACGCGCTTCATTGTGCCAAGGATGTTGGGATTAAGTTTCTCCATGACTTAGTTCAGGATGTAGTTACTGACATATGTTACAAAGCGAGTGGACCTGCGCGCAAAGAATCGGCTTTGGGTATTTTATCAGATGATAACAAGGATTTACGTCCAACAGATATCCTTGTGCTCAATTGGGAGAACGGTCAAGATGTGTGTATGGATGTCATAGGTGTCTCACCATTTACTGGTGATGGAGTTCGTTCCTTCATCACAGGCCAGGCTATCTCGAGAGCAGTTTCGCGCAAACGTACTAAATATTTGTCTTAATGTGGTTCTCATGGTTATGGTTTGGGTGTCTTAGCTTTTACTACATTAGGGGAGCTTAGTGAAGATTTTATTTGTTTTTTCAAGCGTCTGAAGAATTGTTTAGTTAACAATGACGCTGGTAGTGGGTTAGGGTGTTTTATTTTCCATAGGCTGGGTGTTGTTATTCAGAAAGGGGTTGGTGCTCAGCTTGTTGCTCGGCTGCCAACCAAAGGTTCTGTAATTTGATAATTCTATTATAAATATTTTAATAATATAATAATATTTTAAAAAATAAAAAAATAATAATAATAATGTAGTAGTATGTCGTTGGAGCTTAGCTTGTTAGGCTTCCAACTAGTTTCATGTAATAATCGTTATACAATAATATAATAATATTTATAATAATAATAATAGTAATAATAAAAGTTTGATACACATTTTAACTCGATCTACTCTTTGATTTAGTATAATTTTAAGTTTTATTACCACCTTATGATGTGATTCTAAGTTTTCTTAGAGCTTTTATACTTAATTCACTGGTTTTTCGTATTCCTAATGTAACAAATGAAGAAGAAGAATATTTAACAATTACTTTTATTGATTCTAGGTTTGCAGTCGGCTTTGTTCCTTATTTAAATTGACTGGTTAATGATATGTGAATTTATTTTGTAACCGAAATTAGGGGCGATTCGGTATCTGCCTGGTTAATTTTGTGTGTGTATTATTTTTTAATTGAATAGAGTTGGGTTTTAATTTGAGCATGATTAAAAGGTTAAAACATTTAGGGTCATTGATTGAGAGTTAGTTGAACTTAATTTTGTGGCGTAAAAAATGGTAATCATTTAAATTTTGTTTTATTCTTTTTTGAAAGTGAAATCATAGTATTTGAACATTATCTGTCAGCTTACATGAGATATACTCAGGTGTAACCAGTGTTTTTATCTCTGTTTTTCTTTCTGTGTTAGTTTTTTCACGAGATGTACTCAGGTGCAGCTTGTGTTTTTATCTCTGTGTTTTTCACTTTATCATCTGTTGTGTGCTTTTTTAGCAAGATTTTTGCTTTAATGTCGGTATTGTTTCAAGGAAAAATGTGGATAACTGGCTTTGGTTCTTGGAGAAGCTAAATTATATCTTGCGTCCCATTAACCTTAATTAAATTTCGATCAACATGATGGCTTGGTTTATGAGTTTATCTATCCATATTTCAGTATTAGGTTCTTCCAGGCTTCATATTCAGTAATCAAGCCGAATTTCAGTCATGACAAGACGAAAAGTGTTGCTGAGAAAGATATTATTTACCCACCCGATGTTACCTACATGAAACGAGGTAAGCCGAAGAAGAAAAGAATTGATAACACAGATTCTATTTTAACGAGATTCATTACATAAGGTAACTTCTATATTAAGGGCAGATATAACAAAACAACATGTCTTCATCCTCCCGCCAAAAAGCAATGTCTTCTCCCCCACTGTTTGAGAGCCTTTTCTTCTATTGACGTACTTTTATTTATTTTTATCATTCTCTGCAACCTTTGGTTGCATTTTAGACCCAATTCGTTTTTTAATATTGCTTGGACAAGTCCATTTTTTGGTTGTTTTATGTTTAAACCTTGTGAAAATTTTGATTGTTATATTCATTAATATATTCTAATATATTTTTTTGTTACTGCAATTGTAGATGCTTTTCAATTATTGTATCAGTTTGTTCAATTTTTTGTATATGCTGGATATTATGTCATGGAAATAGGTTTTGCCAAGGTTGCACCTGAGTGCATAATGCACAATCTGATATCAAAAATAATTTTTTTCCAGGTTGAACCTGGAATGCATAACACAGTTTAAGGCTTAGTTTGGTATTGCTGCAGCTTTTGTAAAAGCACTTTTCTGTTGTGCGTTGCTGCGAGAAAAAACAGTTAGACGTTTGGTAAAATATTAATTAAAGTTGAAGCTGATTAAAAAAGCAATCAAAGTGTGTTTGGTAAAATTTCAGATTCAACCATAGTTGTTGTAGCAAATGACAAAAATAGACATATCTCTAATGGTAGTTTTATTCAATTTTATTGGGTTTAAAAATAATTAATTATTTTACTATATAATATTAATGTTAATACTAATTACCACTATTATTATGATTTTTAAAAAATTATTTTACTTAACCACTTTTATATATATATATAAAAGTACTTTGATTTAAGTAAAAGTACTTATATATATATATATATATATAAGTAATTAACCACTTAATATATATAAAAGTACTTTGATTTATTTTACTTAACCACTTAATTTAGTTTCAAACAAAAAATGAAACTAAATTAAGTAATTATTTAATATATTTTTTTATTTTTACTGTTGACAAATTAAATAAAATGGTATATAAAATAGTTTGAAAATTAAAAAAAAAATTAAGAATGCAATATAAGAAATAGTAAAACATTGATTGTATATAAATGTAAGGGCTTTTGTCATTTATTATATAAAGTAGGGACAAAAAAGATAAATCAATCATTAAATTTAGGTGGGGCCACAGCTTATGCTTTTGTAGCTTTTAAAAGCTCCTCCTAATAAACTTTTAAAAATTGAGGAATTTGGGAAGTGCTTTCGATAAAAAGCACTTTGATTTTTTTTACCAAACACTAATTTCAAAAATTATTGACATATATAGCTTTCGAAAATGCTTTTGAGAAAATAAAAGCATTACCAAACCCAGCCTAAATTTGAAATTATCCGCCAAGAAGGGCCAATGTTAAGTCTATTCTTAAATGAATTTTTTTCATATCAACTAATCTCTAATCCAGATACATAATTTACAAACACAAACCTAACTAAACAACAACAAAAAAGAGTTTTAAGAACAATAAACATAGTTCTAAACGACCTAATCGAACGACATAGTCTTAGTTCGTCCAACAACTTATTTCATTTTTCAGAATTTCATATACAACTTATACTCGTTCTTTCTTCTTGATTTAGTAGTATTCCTCCTGTTTCTGCTTCCTACAATATAACACAACGAAAGATTTATGTATATAGGTGCAATCTTGAGTAGCCACAAAGATGTAACCAAAATCAATCCAAATATAACCGAGTATGTACGTAGGTGCATCTGAGTTTTAGATAAAATAAGCCATAACTGAGAAAGTATGTAACCAGGTGCAGTTGAGTTTACACAAAGACACACACTAAAAAAGGTACTCATAGTTACAGGAGTGGCCTGTCATGGTTGTCATAACTAATATAATTATGTACCTCAGGTGCATATGAGTTTTAGACCAAGATGAAAATAATTTCAAACCAAGTGTAAGAAACTATGAACTCAGGTGCATCTTAATATAAACAAAGATGAAAATCATTTTAAGTTACCATGTCAGTGACATGAGCATCATATGTGCCATACATCAGAAAAATAATGTGACAAATCTGTTGGAATATTTTCAACTATGCTATCCAAGGGGGGTCCTGGGGGGCGTAGCCCCCCAGGCTGTGGTCGAGGGGAGACCGCCCCTGGTGGGGGTCTAGGGGGCAACGCCCCCGGAAGAATTTTGGTTTTACACAACTGTTTCGACAGTTGAAATCATATCCAGAATCTTCGACTCCAACAGACGCCATTCATGTCTGTTGATGAAGAGACGCCATTCCCAACAGATGCAAAAGCATCTATAAATAGCATCTCCTCCTACTCGTTTAATTATAACATCTCAAAACTCTCTCTGTTTTCTTTCTTATAAGCATCATCAGAAACAAAACCAGTGTGTTCTTGGTTGGATCAAGGTCGCATGTACAAGCTTTGAATCCAACAACCGTTGTGGGGCTTCAAGTATCCTGACGGCAATATTCAATTGACCTGTTTGTACTCGCCAATTCAATTGGGAAAGGGTCGAATAATTGTCGAAAAGAATCTTTCATAAGAGCCTTGAACCCTAATACAACATTCTTTTCTTCACCCTGTTTTACTGCCAATTTTCCAACAAAATCATGTCATTGAATAAGCACGTTCATGTTCCTTCTTACTATCTTACCAAATTCAGGTTGTTAAACTACCTAATTAGTTTTATATACAAAGGTGCATCTGAGATTTAGACCAACATCAAAATGATTTTTAACCAAATTTAAGAAGTGGTAGAGATGGTGGACAAAGATGAAAATAAAACATACAATCATAAAGAGAATTAGGATAGCAAACTTATGAGTTTAAGGGCTATCAACAACCAATGTGTTGTTAGGGTTCCTGGTGATGGAGAAAGATAGTGGAGGAAGATACTATGGATGGTAGTGGAGGAGGTGATACTGGAGATCATGGTCGTGGAGAAATTGGTTGAAAATGATATTATCGCCGGTGGTGCTGATGCTGGTGGAGATTGTCGTGGCGGAGAAATTGTTGAAAATGATATTGTCACCGGTGGTGCTAGTGTTGGTGGAGATTGTGGAAAAAGTTTGGTTCTAGTGTTAATGATGGAGAGGTAGAAGAAAATGAAGCTGGTTATGGAGATTGTGATGGGAAAGTTAACTAAGAAGAGAAAACTGAAGGGGGCATCATGATCTGTTTCAAAATTTTGTTTTAACTGTCCATTTCACCGAGACTCATATTTTACCCTTTCCAATAACACCTGAATTGACATGTTTTTTGTTGATCATATAGTCCATTTTCTATTTTGTGATGATAACAATGATTTGAGTTCAAAACGGATCAGTAATAAATTCTTTATTTATCATAGAAATGGCAATCATGTTATTTCTTCTTTGGTAGACTCTCCTCCTCTCTCTTCTTTTCTCTCTCACTCCTTCTTCTCCAACAATACCATCAAGAACAACCTTTCTCTGCTCAGATCTAGTCCAAAAATGGACTAGATCTGAGCAGATTTCTTCATTTTTCCTTGTTTTTTAGGTTAGTTAGTAGTTTAGTGTAATTTTTCTATTATGTTTCCTACTTATCTACACCGGTATGGAGGTTTTATCTACTCGTTTGAGGTTTATCTTCGCTTTAATGGCGATTCTTGGTTATTGAGTTGGGTTTTAAGATCAATAGTGATGCTATCCAACGACGAAATCTTCATCTTGGTTATCTCCGCGACGAAATCTTCATCTTGGTTATCTCCGCGACGGAATCTTCATCGGAATCTTTATCATCAACTTATCCGGCGACAGAATCTCCACAGGTGGTCTTTTTGACGACGGAAGCTTCATCACTAGTTACAAAAGATTTGAGCAAATCACTCCTACTTTGGGAGCACGTCTTTCTATAGAAAAACAAACTAAATGGTTGGAAGTTAATTCCGACAAAAACCATCCCTCTTCCGATTTAATCGGATCTTATTCATACTTGTATTTGTCTTACTCCGGTAATTGTTCTCTTTCTCTTGTCGGATTTCTCGGTATTGTACTTTTACGGTATGTTGTTGTTACTTTGTATTCTCTTATTTTCGATCTTAAACTCATTATAATCTCGAATTTTCATTAATGAAAAAGTTCCGAAAAAAAAATTATTTATCATAGAAATAATGAAGAAAAAGAAATTGTGTACCTGAAAACTTTTGTTTGTCTTAAAACGGATTTTTTTTTTTAACCAAACGAGCCATTTAATGGTAGGACCCCATCGATGCTTCCAAAGTTTCTTATCATGTGATGGACAACTAAGGTCACGTTAATATGATCAGCACAAATGAAGAAAAACAACAGTATCATTTTGATTCCAAATTGTTCTACAGTACAGTTCATTTCTAAATGGCTGTTATTCTTAGAGGACAGCTACTCTTGCCTTCTAGTCGGCCATCATTTTCCATTAAATTTTTCTTTGTTATTTTCGTCTCACATGAAACGCCAGTTGGTCCACCAACATCTTTTAATTTCACGATAAATATACTATATACTTTAGGAACTCTGTTAAGAAATTCATGCATATTTTAATTATTGAAGTTTTGTCGAGAAAATTGAACCTCATCGACTCAATTATTGTTAACTTATTAGCGTGCTTTCGTTCTTCTCACCTAATAATAATACACATTTTTGTTTTATCAACTTTGGTACTGAGATTGTTAATCAGTAATTGCTTCACAATTTCTAATCTAACTCCTTGCCTTTTAATCTTATCTAAAACTTCATTTTCCATTTCTAAAATGGATCAGTGTACATTGTATTCCATTCTTTTGGAATAACAAGAAATATATCCCACCTAAGAGTTTTCTATGAAAAAGGAACCCCTTTTTAAAACAGATCTTCTTCACAATAGAACAGTGTAACTCTATGCACCGAGTGGAATGGAGAGCGCTAAACATTGATAAAATAAACAGTTGTGCTAGATGCACCGAAGGTTTACGTTTCGGTTTGCACCGTACTAATAGAGATGATGGGCCCCGTGACCCCTGGAGCTTAGTAGGGGCCCACTGTTATTAGTGCCCGGTGCAAACCGAAGTGTAAACTTTCGGTGCATCTACCATTTGGGTTTTGTTATCTTGTGCATGGAGATAATACTCAATCATTGCATCGGGAAAGTGCAAAACCAATTAAAAAAATAAGAGATAATATTTTCTTGCATTGAAGATTGTAAAACTTCACTCCTATTAAAGAATCCTATTATTGGGGCTTAAAAACGGTGGGTTTTTGGGGGCTTAATGGGGTCATGAAATAACAACCCATATGACCCCTTATCTATCCTTTTTTGTAATGTCTAATCTACCCTTGATTTGATTAGTGTTAATTAAATTGATTAAGCTAACTAATCAGTCTTAGTGAATCGATTAGACTAATCAAAATATTAATCTTTTGCAAATCAAAACTTGTTTTTTTTTTTTTTTGAGTTTTGAAGAAGGAAAAATGATGATTTTGGTGAAAATTTTTGAAGAAAAATGATGAAACCCTTCATCACAAAAGTCAAGATAACCTTATAATCAACTCCCAACATCAATTTTATCAATTCAAATCCGTCAAAAATCTGGAATTTTATGCTGTTACAGCTGGGTAAATTTGTCGACCCGGACGACATTATATACAACGATTGGGATATTAGGAACTCCCAGCCGTGAACACATAAAACGGATGGGAATTTATGAACTTCTGGTCGTTAGTCTTCCCAGTATAACATGAGTCTGCATTACGGTTGCGGTTACATAAATTTCCCATCCGTAATTCGATTTGAAAGTTGAGAAATTTTTTGATTCAACATGAATTCTTAATACGATTGAAAATTACTAATATATTCATTAACTAGACCATAATAAAACTCATTACATGCTTGATATATCCCCATTACAAAGTTGGTTTTAATAACATCCCTTTCGATGTATTAAGAAGTCTTTGATGATGGCGAATTGAGCTTCCAAGTTGAAATGATAAACTTTCCATTTTCTCCATTCCTTCTTAGCTTGAGCTGCGACTTCTCTATCAGTCTCACCTCTAAGTCGAAGTTGGTTGCAGATACGACGTAAAGCCATATATTCTTCCACTTTTTTGCGTATGTCTGAAAATCGAAGATACAATTCAACCCCATCGCGGTTGTTAGTGTTTCCTGCTTCATTACAAAAATTCTCAAAAATATTACTCCAATACGATTGACTTGGTAAACCACGTTTCTTTTGTTCTTCTCCCTTCTTTGGATAGCATAGTGCAAAATTTTTGCAAAGAGATAAGTCTTCTTCCAAAGTGAAGTTGGGTTATTCCTTTGAGTACATTGAATTGAGTTTGTAGGAGTTTTGGTGGAGATTATTAATGTAAAAGGTGTGATTTTGATTTGGAATGGGTGGTTATATAGAGGTGGGGTTATTTCAAGTTTAAATAAGTGGTTGAACAGCTAGAACCTTCTGTAGATCAGTCTTCAAACGGATCTATTTTTCAAAATTCAAAAAACTAGCCAATATGATGTGGTATTCAAAAGTATAGGTATTTACGGCTAGGAAATCGCAGGGTAGACCCAGCCGTAATTATGTATAAACCTGCAGGGTTTGTGGTGTGTCAGATTTACGACTAGGTATTTCGGGCCGTAAATGATAATTGTTATTTTTTGTCGGAATTACGGCCTGGATATATATCCGCAACAAGGAGCCATTTTTTTTTTGGGTTATCAGAGTGACATACGACTAGGAAACTCCAAGCCGTAAATCTATTTACGGCCAGGAACTTCAAATGTCGACCAAGCCGTAAACCAGAGTTGCAAATTTATGCCAGCATTACGATTAGGAGTTCCAACCGCAAAAAAGATACACGGCCCGGAAACGTAGCCGTAATAAGGACTCATTTAATTTTTTAGTCTCCAGTGCAATATACGGCTAGGTACTTCCTGTCCGAAATAGGGTTACGGATTTTCTTCCTAACCGTTTTCACATAACGGCCCGGACTTTCCAACCGATATTCTGTGCAAGTTTATTTGACAATAATTATTTGCACTTTCGGCTAGGTTATGTGAAGGATCGACCTAGCCGAAAGTGCACAAAAAATTAGTGAATCTTGATTGTTTCCTCAGTTTTCTTAAATTAGACAAATGGAAAGACTAACATTCATTCATAAATGCAAAATTTTAAAAATTCATCCATCCAAATCCATAACCAAACAACAAAAAAAGTAAATAGACAAAGTCTTAGATAATAAAAGATCCATGAAGTAATATAATAAAAAGAGAGTAAATAGTCATTCACTTTCACTTGATCCCTCCTCCGACGTGCTTTGCAAAAACTCATCCAAATCGTCATCTGGCTCAGGTTCCACAACTTGTTCTATAACTCTAGATTTTTTACCTCGACCGCTGCCACCTTGAATTGGAGTCTTTTTACCTCCACCACGTCCACCTCGAGCACTTGTTCCAGCACGGCTAACTTTTGCACTTGTTCCAGTACCTCGACCCTTTTCACCTCGACTACCTCGAGCACTTGTTCCACCTTTTGCACCTCGACCACCTCGAGCAGTTATTCCACCTTTTTCACCTCTACCACCTCGACCGGCTTTTCCTTGCTTAGATTGAACTTGGTCACGGAATCCCCAGACTTTTCCTTCAGACGAACCTAATTAATCTTCCTTGATATATTCACTGTTTCAGCAAGTTCACCGGGTGCACTATTTTTCCTTTTAGCTCTAGGTGCGGCTCCATAACCTATCTCAAACTCTTCTTCCGCTTCATCTTTACCCCACCCAAGACAGTTCTCCGCCAAGGCACAAAGCTCATCAAAAGGCATAGAATTGTTGAAACCCTCAAACACAACCTTTCCTTCCAAAGCTAGACCAGTGATTTGCTTTGCGTCATCCGGAGTGATAGTCATCTCGCCGAATGGGAGGTGAAAAGTCATAGTTTCGGGTCAAAATCTTTCTCTAAAACCATAAACTGTCACAACATCATATTCTTCTGCAAAGCCTTGATTCCAGACCATAACCCCGAAGCTTTTACCAAAGCTATCACATCTGGATGCTCCTTGTCCAACGGCCAAAACCTTGCTTGTTGGTACTTTAGTTTAGGGACCGCTTTATCCGGGAACTACAAAAAAAAAAAAAAAATTGGTTGTAAAATTAATAATCCATAACAAAATGAATATAACATATATGTAATTTGATATATTACCTTTGTGCCACAAACCCTAGCAGCCCATGAAGACGTGTAGCCAATTAAGACGGAACGATCTCTTGCCTCACCCCAAGGTCTCCCATTCCTCTTGGGAGGTAAAGGCTCCATAGCATCAATTACTTCTCTTGCCGTTGTCTTAGGTTTATACTTCTTCTTTCCATCCTTCTTGTCCTCCTCCTCAACTACGGATTTACCTTTATCAATAGCAACACCACTAGAAGTGCCAACTTCAGTTCCTCCGCTAAGAACAAGTACACCTTCATTTCCACCACCACTAGAAGTGCCAACTTCAGTTCCTCCAGTAGTAACAACAACTTCAGTTCCTCCAGCAACTCCAACTTCAGTTCCTCTAGTAATTCCAACTCCATCTCCTCCACCTTCATTTTCTCCAAAAGTCACAACTCCACTTGCATTCCTTGCGTTTGCACCCAATGGTTTTACGTGACGAGGTTGCGGAGTCGGGTCACTACGAGGTGTTACTTGTTGTGATCTTTTCTTCTTCTTTTCTTTTCCTCTGTTCAAAGACAAACAAGGCCAAAAACCAATTGTAGATAAGCAAAAACGGCTGGGAAATTTTAACACAACCAAACCGTGACAACCAAAACGGCTAGGAAAATTGGATAGCCCAAGACGCAACAAACATAACAGATGGGAAAATTAGTAATCGATCCAGCCGTAATACGTAAACGGCTGGGAAACTATATAAGCGATCCATCCGAAATTCAAATAACGGATAGGAAAACCTATACGTGTAAATACAACTGGTTTGATATTCATCACAGGACTATATATATACGGCTAGGAAATTCCAAGACGTAATCTTTAAACGGCTAGGAAACTAAGTATCACGGTCAGGAAACAAAGTTACGGACAGAAAGACCAAGACGTAAATATTACCGCTGAAAAAAATTCGAACACATGAGAATATACGGTTAGGAATAACCTAGCCGTATACAACTTGTTGCGGATAGGATTTCTCCATCTCGTACGCATCGACTATATTACGGCTAGGAGTTCTAAGATATCCCAACCGTAAATCTTACAAACGTCTGGGAGTTCTACCATATCCCAACCGTGTAACATATAAACGGCTGGGAAAACCAACAATCCCAACTGTAAGACCTATTTACGGCTGGGAATACAAGAAATCCCAGCCGTATATAAGCAGTTTCAGAAACTGTTTTTCCAAACCTAAAATTTTCAAAACCAACAGAACAATCAACAAAACGCTGAGATAAATAGTGGGTTTTGAAATTCATACCTTATTGCTGTCATATCAGGACTCGCGGCGGCTGGTGCATCTCCTTCATTCACTTCTTCTTGATCTTCAGTTCCATCTTCATTTGATGAAGTTGGTTTCTCTGTTTCAGAAGGAGGTTGATTCGACGAAGCTTGACCTAAATTTTCCTTAGGTTTCATGGTTTTATAGAATGAGTTTAATCGACGACGATTTTTTTTTGAATCGACGATTAATCGTTGAAAAACGAAGAATGGAAGAAGAAAAGAAGAAGAAGGAAAACAGAATAGGGAAAAATATGAAAAGAAGAAGAAGGGGAAGAATAAGAATGGGGCGGGCGACGATTTTTTTTTTAATTAGATTAGGTAGTTAATGAGAGGGTAGAGGGGGAATAAATTAAAATTATAGAGGGTATTTTTGAACTTTTACATACATCTGATCCCCTATAACATTTGGGTTCCACTTAATATTTTAAGCCCCCAAAATCTCTCTCTCCTACAACCCGAATATGATTCATATTAAATGCATGTTTGTTAAATCTATGTTAATTGTCATCTCCAATGCAAGAAAATATTATCTTTCTTATTTTTTTAATTGGTTTTGCACTTTCTCGATGTAATGATTGGGTGTTATCTTGTGCATGGATAACAAAACCCCTGTCATTTTTGTAAAACATACTCCTATAAAGAAAGAAACGGATTTCACAAATTTCGAAAACTGTCCGTTTATTTGGATTGACTAGAATCTGCATGGGAAGAACAACAACGAGTTCAAATGTTTTCTCACCTAGAAAACATTGCAGTTGCACGCCACCTAAAAGTTTGAGATTTTTTTTTTTGATCACATCATTCATTAGTAAAATCAAACGGTCATAACTTCACCCGCCTCCTAGATTTCGACCGTTACGTACCTAACAGACATTAAAAAGAAATACCGCATTTTGGATGAACTGGTCATTTATTTATCGAGATAATAAAACCTGAAATATAGCGGTATTAAACAAACAATAATTTTTGTCGAAAAAACTGTTGCTAGAGTGTGATCTGACAGCTTTTTCCCTCTCTTTCTCTAACTAACCCCCACCTTATTTGGGACCGGATAAAATTAAACGGGCCGATAATTTTGCTGCAAAAAACAACAACTATAAAATTAATAGATTTCTGAGTTCTTTTTAAATTGATTATTACTCCTTCAATAATGTTCATGTGTCTCTAAACATCAAAGGAGGAGAACAATAAGAACGTTAAGAACCAAGGAGAGGAGAGGAGAGGAGAAGAGTAGAGAGAAGAGCGAGGGAGGGAGATCAGGATGGTGAGTTCTTGTTTGAAGATCATTGCCTGTGGTAGTGATTCTCCGACTGCTGATAAAGATGAAGAACACGAGCGAATTGAGGTAAATTTTTTTGCTTGGTTTTCTGTTGATTTTCTTTGATTATTATTATTTATTTTTTCCATCATTGATCTGTAATTTTGAGTTTCCATTTTGTTTCTGTTACATTCATGTAGTGTTTATGTAGTTCCAGTCTGAATATTGTTACGTTCAATTATGTATACAGAATTCTTCTGTCTAGAAGTGCACCCCAGAGATTCTGATTTGTAGATCACTTTGGTAATCTGAGATCAGCATTGTTATCGTATGTTTTTGGTATACTTCAGTTTTAACATTTTGATATGATCGAGCAACTTTTTAGAACTTTGGAGCAAAATTAAAAACAGAATTTTGGTAGATGTATAAAGTATGTCAATTCAATTCATAGAAAAAGGCTCTAAATCCTTCAGATCTGTTTTGGATGTCAAAGAAATTTGCGCGAGTTTAGTATTTTGCTGAATTTTGCGTACAAGATCTGAATAAATTAAATCCATAGAAGAATCTCTGTTTGATTAAATGGAATGCTTTACAATGACAAATCTGTTGGAATGATAAGCGTTATCTAGGTTATCTCGTGCTGTTTACATTTTTATGAATGCTTTGGAATACTTTACAATGACAAATCAGTTACAATGGCGTATCAGAGTTTGGTAAACGATAGCTTTTTATTTGTGATATCTATATCTAAATCTCAGAATAAAGTTTCACCGGACAAGCGAGGCTGGAGTTTCAGGAAGAAATCGACAAGCCAAAGAGGGATAAATAACAATACAGTTCCAGACACCAAATCCAATTTAAGTAAAGAATTTCTGGAACCTGTTAATTTCGATTATCAAGCTCAGAAGCCAGCTGTTAGTGAGAAAATCTCAGTGCTAAAATGGCCAGAAGAGGTAATTCCTTTATCAACTGAAGTCAGTAAGCTCGATGTTCCCGAGAAAATTCCTGTATCGGAATTGCCGGATGAGGTAACTCCAGTATCAACTGAAGTGAGCAAGTCTGCTGCTGTTCCTGAGGAGTTCGCTGCATTGCAATTGCCTGATGATGTGACTCCATTGCCAACTGAACTGAGCAACTCCGCTGCTGTTCCTAATGAGGTGACTGCATTGCAACTTCCTGATGAGGTGACTGCATTGCAATTGCATGATGAAGCGATCAAGCTCGACACTACCGAGAAGATCTCTGCTGCACAACTGCCAGATGAGGTGACTCCACTCTCAACTGATGTCAATATGCTCGACATTTCAAGCAAACTCACTGCATTGTCAGATGATCAGGAGAATCTACAGCCAGCTGAAGTGAACTCTAATACACCTGAAGCTGTGGAAAATGCTGAGACTGACCCAGTTTTTCTTAATGAAGATTCCAATGCAATTGATTCGTCTGCTGCGTTGGTAAATTTTATCAAGGTTGATCTCAACAACCTGGAGGAACCTGTTGCGGTTGTCCTCCAATCTGCCATCAGAGGATACCTGGTATTTCTCTTTCCACTCCGCATTCTATGTGCAGCATCCATATCTTTTTATCTATGCGAGCTGAACTGTATGTCATTGCTAACTTCTTTAACAGGCACAAAGAACGTTTCTGAAGCTTAAGAATGTGGTTAAGTTGCAAGCAGCTGTACGTGGGCTTTTGTGCAGGAGGCAGGCTGTGGGTAGTCTACTTTGTGTCCAAGCCATTGTCAAAATGCAGGCTCTCGTTCGTGCTCGCCGTGCTCGAGCCATAGAGGGGTCAGTTATTGAAGAACAGCTTCAAGATATGCAGGATAAATGTTCCGAAACAACCATGGTAATGTCTTTTGTTTCCTTTTACTAATATTCGAAGCATCTGCAATTAGCATTCCTCGGCACCAAATGCTTTTTATGTTTGTCTCTGATCTTCTGCCGCTCTTTCAGATAGAAGAAAAATCAGGAACCAAAGCAAAGACAAATTATTCTTATACCCATAAATTGCTTTACAATGGTTTTGCTCGTCAGGTACTCTCTCTCTCTCTCTCTCTCTCTATATATATATATATATATATATGTATTTAAGTATAACTTCTAAACGGAACTCTATCTTGTTTGTGTTGTAAGTTGTTGGAATCAACACCAAAGAAAAAGCAGATTCGCATCAAATGTGATTCCTCAAGACCTGATTCTTCGTGGAAATGGTTCGATAGGTGGACGACTGTCTCCTCTTCAAAATATACACATCCACAGTTTAGTTTAGATAATGAGGAACAAGGAGAAAGGACTGGGACCAATTTTTCCGAAGTGGGAGCTCAAATTCCAGATGAAAATATCCACGAGTCAGCAGATTTGATGTTTGTCACCAAAGAAACAACAAGCCCCATCGACGCTGAAGAGAATCTGATAAATCCTCAAGCAGATGGTTTTGATTTCCAGGTTCCTCATTTATCAAGCAGAGAGCCCGAGATTTCTTTAAAAATGGATACAAATGAAACAGAGATGCAAACAGATGCTGCTTCTCAAACTATGTCCAGTTCCATCTTCTATGATCCCGAGACAGATTGTGAACAACAAAACTCTTCTGCTAGAAATGTTGAATCCGAACAAGTAGAGACTGAGGACAAGAAGCTGTTTAGATCCAGAAAGGCATGTAATCCTGCATTTATTGCCGCCAAATCAAAATTTGAAGATCTGAGTTTAAGAACCATCTCTGGTAGGTCAATTAATCAAGATAATGGACTAGACATGGACAGCCCATCTTTTCCAACAAATACTGCGGCAATGTCCAAGGAACAATGTACATCAGAAAATTCAATCTCTTATGATCCAAAAATATATGCCTGGGGTTCTGAATGTGGTACTGAGCTTTCAATTTCCTCTACTCTTGATTCACCAGATAGATTTGCTAATGGAGGTGGAGAGTTTGACTGCGTAAACAAAGTTTTGGAGAAGGTTGATAATCTGAACGGGATTACACATGTCACATCTAATCTCGACGATCTCGACATCAAAGTCAAGAATGGCGTCGACTCAGAGCCTGTCACACCTACTCCCGTCTCCACTATTTTGCACGGGAAGGAAGAAGATGCTGACATAGAAACTGTTGTGGATTCAGTTACTGAAAACCCTAGCACCAAGGACCCAAAGACAGAGAGAACTGAATCAGATGTACAAACCCAACTGGAAGCTGCAAAAAGTGATGGACCTCCTCCTGGAAACAATATAATTGCCTCTGAGTTGAATGGAACACCAACAAGTAAGACAACATTGAAACCCAGAAAGAAAGAAGTCCAGAAGCCAGAAAGTATAGAATTGGACGTGCAGACCCAACTAGAAACTACGACAAGTGACGAACCACACCGATCATCTCTAGATGGATCTCCTGGAAACAATACAGCTGCATCTGAATTGACTGGAACACCAACAAGTAAGGGAACTCTGAAACCCAAAAAGAAAAAAGTTGATCGAAAGGGATCCCCCAGAACAAAAAAATCCCTACCAGCTGCAGTCAAGAAGTCCCCGGCAAAAGCTAGCCCGGATTCAAGTGCTAGGAGTAGTACAGAGCAAATGCAGAAAGATCCAAAAAGTGGGAAAAAACGGAGCTCACTTGCTCCCGAACGTCCTGATCATGTGGAGTTGGAGCCGAGAGTCAGCATTAGTAGCAGCAACGCCCTCCCGAGTTACATGCAAGCTACACAGTCTGCAATAGCCAAGGCCCACGTGAACAACTCCCCGAGGTCCAGACCTGATGTACAAGACAAGGATGTTTACATCAAAAAGAGACATTCCTTACCTGCAAATGGAAAACAAGGCTCTCCCCGTGTTGACCCGTCAACGTCTCAGAGAAATCTGGGTGCTAACGGAAGCCATACAAGATCTCCTTGGTAATTTCTACATCTATTTCTTAATGCTACTTCCACAGTACACACTAAAATTTAACACCTCCAAGACCTAACCTGAAAAATATTTACATCTAATTTTATTCCACCAAAATTCTTTAAAACCAACTGCAAACTTCAAGGCAACACAGGATGGCATAGTCTGTAGTTCTTTAATTGAATTGTGCTTGTTGCAGAGTGATGATGTCAAAGTTGATTTCAAACTGGTATGGTGTTATTCTTACACATGGTGATATTCAACTTCAACTGGCTTTACCTAGGAGCATACGCACTCGAGGACGGTTGAGCTTTCCGACAAATACTACTACAGAATACGAGGATTTACTCTGGTTCATTGTCAAAATTCGCCTACTACTGAGCAATTGAAGTCGGTCAATGTTTAAAGAGATCTGATGATTGCATGTACATTATATGGTACTTGAAAACTCCTTTTGTTGAGGTTTCTTTCATGTACCCGTTCTTATAGTTTTTCTTTGTGTGATTCTTGTTATGCTTTAGATGAAAGGAGTAAGTTTCGCTGCAGTTAGATGGACAGGTATAGGAAGTTTATCAAGGTTGTGGTTATAAGTAATTAAAATGTAAATCTTGACAATTGCTAATTTGGGGTTTGAGTTCAGAACATTTTGTGTTTTCACTTGATCGCAATTGATGGATGCAACAATAGTTTCAAATCACTAAATTAGATATGCTTATATATTACCACTAATATATTCAATTCATTTACTTCTCTATTAGGCCTATTCCTATGCACATGCCAAAATAAGCTGTTTGGCGTACCAGGTGGCATGGCAAACGAGTTGCGCTACTATGGGAAAACCATTGAACGACAGAGTGTCTATCGATCGTTATTATTAACAGCGCGGGCGATATTATGAATATTGCTGGCGCCATCAAAACCATTGCGCAATATAGATAATATCTTTGGCGATATTATGATTATCGATCAGTAGTTATTTTGCAACGGCTATTTCCCCCTGCTGGTTCCTATACATACGCCCTTGTACTTCTGCAAGTTACTCACACCTACTTCTACATATATTTCACCAATTTCTCTATCTCTATTCTCAATTTTAAATTTCATAATCATCAATGGCGAGATCCAATGAAGAGATGAATGTTATTATGAATCGGTTTAGATTACAGCAAGAAATGCATCAAAGGAGGTTGCAAGAACTTGACGATGAGGTAGCTGAAGATAATAAACTAATCGACACTTTGATGCTAGTACATACGTGCCAAACACCTAGAGTTCCAGAGCCACAAGAAGTATTCTCAAGAAGATACACGTATCGAGGGAGGGAAGCTGGTGCACGATTATTTTCTTCCCAATTGTGTGTACTTGATCGAGATTTCCAAGGTCGATTCTGCATGCCTCGGCATTTGGTGAAAAAGATTATTGAAGAGCTTTGTCGAGTAGAGCCTGAGATTCAACCACAAAGAGGTGTGCCTGCAAGAAATTATGCTCAAATGACTAATTACATTCAGAACAGAATTTGTATGACAGTTTAAGAGATGATATGAGAGTGAAGTTTAATTATTAAGTTATGTATTTTGGTCTAATTATTAATTAAGTTATGTATTTTATTTTAAGTTAATGAGTGAAACTTATTTAAGTAAACTGCAACAACATTTTAAATTAATCAACTTTTCATATCAAACTAATATTAAGTAGAATGCAATAACAACATATCAAATTAAAATGCAATATTTCAAATTAATACATCAATTATCTAGAGGTTCTACTACATCGAACTCATCCTCATCATCATCACCACTAGGTTGGTTGTTAGTAAATCCAGCTTGTTGTTCAATCTGTGCTTGAATCCCATCAATTTCGATTTTCCACAGATATTTTTGTTGGGGGATCATAATTGAAGTGTCAGCTTTAAGAATGTTATGCTTGTCATAGTCAAACCCAATTTTATGTTGAGAAAGACGACTTTTCTTACTCTCCCTGTTTTGAAATTTCCTATCAATTGCTTCTCGACGGTCTTCTGATGTTCCATAAACTCCGCCATGTTAAATCCATTGGAACTTCCTCCTTCTTGAGCTAATTTTCTAGCCAGTCTTGCATTTTTCCTCCCTGGAAGTTTTCTCTTACCATCATCATCATTGAGAACTAAGTTCACATTTGGGTTTTTTGGGTATCTGGGGAAGAATTTGATGGACCTGCTAAAAATGATGAAGAATTTGGTGTTGAGGGAGAAGAATTGTATGGGACTTTCAGGTACTTGTTGATTAGTTGCTAAAAAATCTGGATTGTATTTGTTCAACACCTTCAAAATATGATAACGACTTTCGAAAGCGAATTGCCTGTCATGTTTTCGCTGCCAATCTGTACGAACCTGTCTTTCAACATCATCATCCACAAGACCACTCTCCCGGCGTCCTCTGTTGGCTTGCATTATCAATCTAACATAAGCGGCTACTTCCTTATTGATTGTAATGAAGCGTTCTGCCAACCCTTTTGCATCACGACAATTGATGTTCATGGTTTGTGCTCCATATTTATGAAATACGTTTTCCCACATGGTGTCACCATGTTGTTGTGCACCATCGATACAATCTTGGGTAAAAAAAAAACATAATTACGACAAATGCATTCATCTTCTGTGAGGCTGTATTTTGCACCACAGACTTTGGTTTTTTTACATTTTCCTTGACTTTGAGATTGTGAATCCATATTCCAAGAAATTAAGAACTGTTTAGAAGGGGTGATTTTTTTTTTTCGATTTGAAGAAGATTGAGAAATTCTAGAGATGGACACTCTTGACTATCATTGGCGCTGTAATGACCAATGAGCGATATTTTGACCATCTAGCGATGGACACTGTTAGAGCATAGCTCGGTTGAACTCACCAAGCATTAGTATGTCAAGTTTGGTTGTCATATTTTAGTATGTCAAAACTCATCTAAAGTCGCTTGATTATATACCAGAGTCAACTTCGTTTAGGTTAGACTAGAAAGTCTATGAATGTGAAGAAGTAATGAACTACAACGACGACATCATCCTTCAACTTGAGGTTAGTAATATTGACTTGAACTGTTTCATTCCTAACGTATCTTTCAAGTCATGCTATATTGAAAACATAACTGCGAATCTGTATATACTGTACATATTGTATAATGCTCTAATGACTACGAAGTATAACGCTTATCTTTTGAACTTCTTCGTAGATATGACATCGACATAATCTTGTATATACTGTTATGATTATATGAATGGGTTATGGTGAAGATTTCATCCTCGGAAACAATGTTTTACAGTCGTTTAAAGGAAGTACATTCATGAACTTGTTTTATGAATCGAAAGGGAAATCATTAGGCTTATTGGTACGACTATTCATTGCAAATCTTTGGATTACCAATATGTGTGAGATGGTAGAACCGATCATAACTATGTTATGTATCTTGGTATAACTAATCACAATGCTTGACTCATGATTGGTATGAATAGTTTTTATTAATTGGTGTAACCGATCCTAAGTAATCACCATGAGATGGTGTGATCGATATTTGTAATTGGTGTGATCGATCCTAGTAATTGGTGTGACCGATCATAGAGAGTTGAACACGTTTAGAATCATGGAGTACTTGGAAGTGACGAAGATTTCGAGTCGTGTTGAAGATGCCAAGGAGATCAAGCATTTGGATGAGAAGCTACAAAGTTTTATTTATTTTGTAATCCATATGTATTGATAGTTTTGTCACTAAAATTGACAAAGAGGGAGATTGTTAGAGCACTGCTCGGTCGAACTCGCATGTGTTGCTATCTCAAGCATGTTTGTCAATGTTAGTGATCAAAACTATAAGTCTTGATTTCTAGTCTACTTATAGATGTCTCGGACTAAGACATAGATTGTGTAGTTGAGCCTTATACTTCACGGCGTTCATCATTTGAAGACGAAGAACTATTAAGGAGAGCTTGCGGAACTTCATCAACAAAAGGTATGTGGAGACTGAAATTCATCTATCACTTGGAAAGTCTATTTCTACTCTATCTCCTATATTGAGACATAAGTCGTGTTACGATATAGTTTTTTATTATACACATTTGAGATTTCGAGATGAGTTTAACTCGCTTACATATTTCTCGGATTGGAAAGCTTTCGCTTCGACCAAGTTCATCTTATATTCTTGACGCAAGTCAAAAGATGATCATGTGAAAATTGCCGAGTAACATCTTACATGGTTTGTGTGAAAAAATCATTTGGTGTAGACTTGGAATGTTTCGTTATGATTATTTCAATAACTTGAAAATTGCTTTGATGCTAATAGTGTGTGAAAACGGCTATTGTCATCCTCTAAGAAAGTTTCAATGATTGAAATAAGAGTTTAGAACACTTAACCATTATTGGATATGACATGTTGTGTACTCTTGCACATATGTAATCCATATCCGGGAACCATAGTATGCGTACCCGTACGCTTACCTGTTGGCTTGAGAAATCCTGGAACCTAAGTATGCGCACCCGTTTGCGTACTGGTGTAAGGTTCATGCCCGAATATTTTTGTTGGGATTGGAAGTACGCATATGATAGACACATTTTTGTGTCTAATTTGATCTCAATACTATATATTGTTGGCACTCGATTTTGTACTTATTATGGTGTTTTATGTGTGTGTAGGTATTTTTGGGAATAAATATTTTTGGAAAATTCGGCTCGAAAAAGTGTTAAAAGGCACCCCTGAGGACACGTGTTATTCGGACTCTCAATGTAGGATAAGGGGCACCTCAATTACTAAGGGGCACCCACAAGATATTCGCACCCAAGCAGATGGATAAGGGGCAACCTCATCTCCTTCGTTTGAAAATGAATTTTGGCGGGAAAAAAAAGAGTTTTTGACTGCAGATTTAGGGTTGATAATTTGGACCAGTTTCAAGGAGATTCAAACGCTGATTCTCATGGGCTAAGCCTGTTTTGGCAATCCAATGTCGGGATGGATGTTTAGTTGGGCTGAATTTGGCTAGATAATCCAACATATGAAATCAGGGCGAGTACGTGTGCAAGATGAGCTAATCACGGGATTACAGCGTTTTTGTACGTCTGCTGCTCATGTTTGGATAGATTTTGGTTGCAGCAAAAACGTGTATAACACAAATAAGGCAACAGGATTGCGTGAAGATTTCAAACAGGGAAGAAATTTCCGTATCTTGTATGGAATGTTTTTATTGACTGCCGGGATTATTTGGAGTTATGAGGATGGATTATCGGTCAGATTGGGTATTTATAGGCTTCTGGGATCACAGAGAGAAGGGGTGGAGAGTTGGGAAGAGAATAAAGAGCTTCAAAGAGGAGATTGATCGAGTTGCATAAAATATTTTTCTGCTCCTGTGGAAGACGAAGAACAGACAGCCAAAAACCGTCGTTCTTCAACAGTGCCAACGACAGAGCCTTTAGGTTCGTACTATTACAGATCCAGTGACGCATATTTGTTATCGTTCTTTGTAACAGTGTTTTGCAACATTTATAAACGTTGCAAACACCCGGTTTTAATCATTTTCTCTCCATTTCATCTTTGTAAACACCTATTTGAGCAATGGAATCAACTTTTGAGCGTGTTTCCATGATGAAGAGCTAAACCCATCCTCTGGGGTGACGGAGGAAGCCATTCTTTCAAGAATTATGCGGTAATATTTACTTTATTAATTTATGCAATGTTTTTATATGATTAATTGCATTGATAAAAAATGAATTAAATGATTTTTATTAATCAAATGTGTTTTCTCTTGATGACGCATGCTTAGTTTTAGACTCTTGATGCGTTATGTTTGCGACTAACATTTGATATTTTGGAAATCTAATTTTGGCAATACTTTAGAATCAAATCAATTGTTTAAATTACATGATATAAATTAATTTAAAACCACATAAGTATTGATGAATGGTGAAATCCTAGCTCCAGCCTCTTCATAATTTTCACAACATTTTGTATTTTGAGTGTGTTATATTTTTGCTTTAAAAATTAAGTCTAAAAATCTGCTTTCACAAGTCTCAACGAACCTTTTACTACAACATCATTGGAAATAACCATCAATTTTTGGCGCCGCCGACTCGGACTTGTTTATAGATTTGTTTTTAGGTTTTTTTTTTTTTTTTTTTTTTATTATTTTTTTTGTTCTTTTTTACGCGTTTTGGTATTTTTGTTTGCTTGCAGATTTGGAGTGGAGCGAAAGAAAAAGAGAAAGTGCTGAAAAGAAAAGCAAAGCCAAAATAGGAAAGAAAAGAGAGATTCGAACAGAGTGAAGAAGAAAATTTTGTCTATAGTGTTATTATTATTTATTTATTTTAGAAACTGTAATTAGGTAATTATTTTTGGACTTTTTAATTTTTGGACTTTATTTTTGGACTTTTGGACATTATTATTTTCAAAACCCTAAGGAAGGGTTAGTTTAAATATAAAATGCACAGGGAAGGACGACAATTACGATACTGTCTCGGCTCCTCGGGTTCGTACACTGACATCGGAGTTGGTGGCCCGAGTCGACTACAACGGTTCATCCCCCGTCTGGAGCGGGAGGTAAGTTTGTCGAAACACTCGCGAATCCCATGTCAGCGAGTTACTGTATTCCTTCGTTTGCATATATCTTTGAGGAATTGCTTCCGCCGCTTTAATTTCCTAGTAAAGGGAAAGGACTGGCCATACAAGATAAGGGTTCGGATTTCATCACCGTTCTCTTCTTGCCCGCCTTAGGAAAACGATACTTAATGCGAACCTAAGCTTTAAAATTTGGAATAGAACGAGACCGATAGGGTAACGAGCTTAATAGGAAAGTCGTTCGAAAAATATTGGTTACTCTTTTAAGCATACTTCGAAGTTCATGATGGTTTCTGTGAGTTGAATGCGTGACTGCGCTGCCTTGTAATGCGGCGAGGCCTTGGGTATCAAAGCTCCATGCAGCTTCCCTCGCCTCTATTCAACTTACTTCAACTCGGATTGATCCAGAGAGGTTTGCTCAGATTGTAACGAGTTCCTTTTCGAAAGATTAGAAGCTGGTCTAGAAACAATCTAAGTGGAGCCATCATGCTTTTTGTTTGCTAGAAATCATTAGGTTTGTTGTGGTGGAGTCATCCTTGTTTGTGTTTGCATAGAACTTCCCTTCCTTTTAGGATTTTTTTCCTTTTCTTTTGTTTTCTAGTGTATGCCCGAGGTCATTAGAGAACGGGCTTGGAAAAGAAACACTCTAGGTCGTTTGATTAGTGACAAACCTAGTAGTTCTTCTTGTGAAGGCGGGGAACTCGAAGACTCTTCTTTTGAGAGCCCCGTTTTTGGAAACTTCAGTTTTGAGAATCTGTCTCTTCGTGAGGAAAGTACCCTAGTACTTCAGCTGTGCCAGCGATGGCCACTTTGAAAGATTACATGTTCCCAACTATGACCAACCGAGCTTCGTGCATTAAATTTCCAGCCAATACGGCTAATTTCGAGATAAAACCTAATATTCTTCAGATGATTCCTATATTCTTAGGAAAAGATGATGAGAACCCTTATTTTCATATTAGGGACTTTGAGGAAATTTGTGGGACAGTTAGAATAAAATACCTTACTGATGAAGTTTTGAAACTTAAGATGTTCCCTTTTTCCTTGAAAGATAAAGCCAAGACCTGGCTAAACAACCTACCATCTGAATCCATTGAAACATGGCAGGAACTTATTGTTGCTTTCTATATGAAATTCTGCCCTAAGCATAAAACTGCAGTTGTTAGACAGAGCATTAGTTCCAGTGTGCAACAAGAGGGAGAGTCTCTTTATAGGTTTTTAGAGAGATTCAATGATCTCCTATCTCAGTGTCCTCACCATGGATTTGATAAGATGAAACTCGTAGAGATTATTTATGATGGTTTAGACTATTCGACCAAAGCCAAGGTCGAGTCTATGTGCTATTTGGTGAGTTCACTATTAAAAGTCTTGAGGATGCCTTTACCTTCTTAGGAGTTGTTGCTGAGAAATCCCAACAGTGGGAGTCTTGTGTTGACCCCCCTAAAAGACTCTTGGTTAATAGAAGTAGCACTAATATGGTAGATACGAGTTTTGCGTCAGATGCTAAGTTTGCTGCTTTGTCTAGAAGGTTAGAAGCTTTGGAAATGGTTCAGTCTGAAAATAGGTCCCTTGTTGAACCAAATAGAGCCTCTCAAGTCTCTAGTTGTGGAATGGAGCCCGATAACTCCTTTTGGGAAGGTCAGGTTAGTGAAGAGCAAGCTCATGTTGTCTATAACAATGTTAGGTTTGAGAACCGTCAGAAGTTTGACCCCTACTCAGAGACCTACAACCCTGGTCGGAGAAACCATCCTAATTTTTCTTGGTCTAAGGGCCAGAATCAAGGTAAGTCTAGTAATTCTCAGCTTCCCCCAGGTTTTGGTTATACTCAGAACCCTTCAGGTCAAACCCAGTATCGAAACACTTCTGAGAAAAATATCTCTACCTTAGAAGAAGCTCTTACTATGTTAGTAAAGAACCATGATATGTTATCAGCTAACCACCTTAGCTTTCAACAAGAAACCAGGCAGAATCATAAGGATAATTCCCAGACTCTTGCTAAACTAGAACTTCAAGTCGGCCAAATAGCTAAGTATTTAAGTGAGAGAGAAGGAGGTAAGTTTCCTAGTCAAACTCAACCCAATCCTAGGGGGGTCCATCAAATATCTTTAGTTGGTGAGGAATTATCAAACCATGTGAACTCGATAAAAACCCTTAGGAGCGGTAAAATAGTAGACAACAAGGTTGCCATGCCTGATAGTGAACATGTTGTAGTTCACCCTTCTGAACCAGAAACTGAGGAGACTGATAGAGTCTCTAAAGAGACCAATGAGGGTCATATTGAGCCCGGCTTTGTTCCTAGAGCCCCATATTCGCAGTTGTTAGCCCCAACAAAGAAGGAGTCGACATTCAACGAGATAATGGAAACATTTAAACAGGTGAACATTAATATTCCGTTATTAGAAGCAATTAGGCAGATGCCTGCTTATTCCAAGTTCCTTAAAGATCTTTGTACACGAAAGCGTAAGCTCAATGTCCAAAAGAAAGCCTTTTTAGCTGGTCAAGTAAGTTCCATTCTTCTGAACCAAGCACCCCCTAAGTATAAGGACCCTGGATGCCCCACAATTTCTTGTGCGATTGGTAATCACATGGTCGATAAAGCTTTACTTAACTTAGGAGCCAGTGTTAACTTACTCCCGTTTCACGTATACACCCAGCTAGGTCTTGGTAAGTTGAAACCGACTAAAATGACACTATAATTAGCTGATAGGTCTGTAAAAGTACCTCGTGGTGTCATAGAGGATGTTCTGATTGAGGTTGATAAGTTTATTTATCCAGTGGATTTCGTTGTTCTAGACACCCAACCTGTTCAAGACCCAAATGCTCAAATCCCAGTGATTCTAGGTCGCCCATTTTTAGCCACAACTAACGCTGTCATCAATTGTAGGACCGGGCTTATGAACATATCCTTTGGTAATATGACCACTGAACTAAATGTCTTTAATGTTACTAGACAACCTTCTGAGAATGATGATTTAGAAGAAGTGAATATGATTAGCACTTTAGTTCAGGATTTAGTTCTGGATAATTGGCATGACACTCTACTGGGAGATTCTTTAGATGAATTTGAGGAAACCATTCTCTTAGACCAGATGTGTGATCAATCTTTAGAAGAATCCCTTGAGTATTTTAAAGACTCTACGGACCCAGAAATCCAGGAAATAGTGTTAGGTCTTTCTAAGAGTAATGAAGACCCTAAGTTTGGGGGTAGAGAACTAGAAGAAGCTCTTGAGTATTTTAAGGACTCTGAGGATCCAGAAATTCAAGCAATAGTTAGAGGTTTGTCTATGAGTAGTGAAATCCCTACGTTTGGGGGTAGTGATGGTTCTTGCGATTGTCATGTATCCCTAATTAGAGTCCCTAACTTGGGACTCGAGCCATGTGCGTCTGAGATATTACTCGAGTCTATTCAGACTCAGCAACCCAATCCTCCTGATACTGTCCGGGAGGTAACCCAGTGTTGATGGTGGTTTTTTAAACAAGGGGTAAAATCGTAAAACCCCATGACCTAGTGTTACCCGCAACACATTAACTAAGAGCATTTAACTCAGGTGTAAATAATTAATAGGGGTATTTTTTCAAAATACCAGCATTAGGGTTTTCAACACGTAACCCTAATTCCAAAACCAAGCCGCATATCTGCGCACCATGGCAACAATGCCAAATCAAGCCGCATCTTCGCGCACCATGGCAACAATGCCAAACCAAGCCGCATACTGCGCACCATGGCAACAATGCCAAATCAATCCGCATGCTGCGCACCATGGCAACAATGCCAAACCAAGCCGCACACTGCGCACCATGGCAACAATGCCAAATCAAGCCGCATGCTGCGCACCATGGCAACAATGCCAAACCAAGCCGCATACTGCGCACCATGGCAACAATGCCAAACCAAGCCGCACACTGCGCACCATGGCAACAACGCCAAAACCAAGCCTCTATGCCTTTGGCACACGCCAAATATAGCGCCCTAGGCTTGCAAGACTTGCAACTAGGTCAACATGGCCGTACGTGCCATTGGCCCATGCCAACACGTACCGCAAGCCATATTTCCAAGCCGCTATGCCTTTGGCACATGCCAAATATAGCGCCCTAGGCTTGCAAGACTTGCAACTAGGTCAACATGGCCGTACGTGCCATTGGCACATGCCAACACGTATCGCAAGCCATATTTCCAAGCCGCTATGCCATTGGCACATGCCAAATATAGCGCCCTAGGCTTGCAAGACTTGCAACTAGGTCAACATGGCCGTACGTGCCATTGGCACATGCCAACACGTACCGCAAGCCATATTTCCAAGCCGCTATGCCATTGGCACATGCCAAATATAGCGCCCTAGGCTTGCAAGACTTGCAACTAGGTCAACATGGCCGTACGTGCCATTGGCACATGCCAACACGTACCGCAAGCCATATTTCCAAGCCGCTATGCCATTGGCACACGCCAAATATAGCGCCCTAGGCTTGCAAGACTTGCAACTAGGTCAACATGGCCGTACGTGCCATTGGCACATGCCAACACGTACCGCAAGCCATATTTCCAAGCCGCTATGCCTTTGGCACATGCCAAATATAGCGCCCTAGGCTTGCAAGACTTGCATCTAGGTCAACATGGCCGTACGTGCCATTGGCACATGCCAACACGTACCGCAAGCCATATTTCCAAGCCGCTATGCCATTGGCACATGCCAAATATAGCGCCCTAGGCTTGCAAGACTTGCAACTAGGTCAACATGGCCGTACGTGCCATTGGCACATGCCAACACGTACCGCAAGCCATATTTCCAAGCCGCTATGCCATTGGCACATGCCAAATATAGCGCCCTAGGCTTGCAAGACTTGCAACTAGGTCAACATGGCCGTACGTGCCATTGGCACATGCCAACACGTACCGCAAACCATATTTCCAAGCCGCTATGCCATTGGCACATGCCAAATATAGCGCCCTAGGCTTGCAGGACTTGCAACTAGGTCAACATGGCCGTACGTGCCATTGGCACATGCCAACACGTACCGCAAGCCATATTTCCAAGCCGCTATGCCATTGGCACATGCCAAATATAGCGCCCTAGGCTTGCAAGACTTGCAACTAGGTCAACATGGCCGTACGTGCCATTGGCACATGCCAACACGTACCGCAAGCCATATTTCCAAGCCGCCATGCCATTGGCACATGCCAAATATAGCGCCCTAGGCTTGCAAGACTTGCAACTAGGTCAACATGGCCGTACGTGCCATTGGCACATGCCAACACGTACCGCAAGCCATATTTCCAAGCCGCTATGCCATTGGCACACGCCAAATATAGCGCCCTAGGCTTGCAAGACTTGCAACTAGGTCAACATGGCCGTACGTGCCATTGGCACATGCCAACACGTACCGCAAGCCATATTTCCAAGCCGCTATGCCATTTGTACACGCCAAATATAGCGCCCTAGGCTTGCAAGACTTGCAACTAGGTCAACATGGCCGTACGTGCCATTGGCACATGCCAACACGTACCGCAAGCCATATTTCCAAGCCTCTATGCCATTGGCACATGCCAAATATAGCGCCCTAGGCTTGCAAGACTTGCAACTAGGTCAATATGGCCGTGCATGCCATTGGCACATGCCAAACACACACGCTGGTAGCCTAACTTGCAAACCGTGCAACCTACCACCAAGGCCACGGCCCTAACGGCCACACATGCCATTGGCACATGCCAAACACACACATTTGGTAGCCTAACTTGCAAACCGTGCAACCTACCACCAAGGCGTTCCACACACGCCATTGGCACATGCCACACACGCCACTAGCAGCTCTGGCATTGCCACTTGCGCTCGAGGTGCAACTCGCAACAAAGCCATTCCACACATGCCATTGGCACACGCCACATGCGCCCCTAGCAGCACCACTTGCACTCAAGATGCAACCAACACTCGAGACATCAACACAACCGGGGATGCTTTCTAGGGTTTTGGTTTGGCGGTCACTGACATGCAGCGTACACTACGCTCACATTAAGAAAGCGTGAAAAGGAATAAAGCGGTCAAATAAATGAGGAAATAATGGTGAAAACGTTTTTCACCCATTAACACCATGCGGTTACCACCTCCTCCCATTATTTCACCCTTTACTCTCTTCCTTCATGAGACCAGTGGTACGTTTCAATCTCGACTTGTATAAATAGGTCTTACCTATTTCCACCGGACAACAAGTCTCGGTCGGGAGAAAAATACTACACTCTCAGAAAGGCAACTTTGCAAGCTCTCCCAAAAAAGCTTCCATCTCTTGCAAGCTTCCCAAGCTTTTAGTTTCTGATACAAGTTGAGATACTACTCTCCAGAATTATTCTGGTCTCAACACCTTTCTTTGCTTCCCTCCCCAAATCAACCCTTCTCCTCCACTTTGTGACCGAAGCAAGTCTGGAACGGCCATTTCTTGGTTTAGGCCGGACTTGTACAGATTGATCTCTCGAATCTATAAAGTGCTCACGTGTAGCACATTTGTTTAGGGTTTGAACCAGTTTCTCACTCACCTACCGAATTTACCGAAATCGGCAGAAACGATTTTTACCCATAAACAATTGGCGACCACAGCGGGAGGATTGATCTTTCGGTTACAATATCAAATTCTAGCTTCCATCCTCAAATTTTCGCGCAAGTATGGTCGGCTATCAGGCGATCTCCACAAACACTGATCCCGCTCAAGGTCATGATAACTCCTCAATTTCTGGAAACAATACCACCAATGAAGAGGTCCCAAGACTGGTCGACCTGATGCGTGCTCAGGAGATCCACGCCAAAAACATGGACCTAATGAAGGATGCGATTAACAGCATACTCGACTTCCTCATCAATCTAACATCGGGGCTAAGTGATTCATGTTCCCCAGGAGATCAAGAGCAGGGGACTAACATCCCGAATGAGCATTCTCAAATCAACGGTTTCGTCACTGACTGGAAGCCAGCAGACCAGGAGGCGACCATGTTGGTAGAAAACTTATGTGAATTGCTGCATCTCTCCAAGGACCAGCGGATAAAAACATTCTCTGCTATCAACCGAATAGCACTCAACGCATCACTAGTTCCTACACCCACGGGGACTCCAAGGATCCCCGGAAGATCCGCCAACAATATTGTTTTCACCGATGACGACATGATGGTAGAAGACGGTCACAACCGGGCCTTGCATGTTACGGCTCTCGTCAAGAACATGGAGTTTCGAAGAGCACTCATTGACACGGGTGCATCTTCCAATGTCATCACTCTCAAGACACTCAAAGCTGCCAGGGGTGCGACCTAATGAGATCGTACGACAATGGTAGGCCCGAAAAGATGTTTATAATGAAGGCCTACGGTTATACCGCAAGTGCACGGTGTCGCGATAAAGCATCGGCACGCACGAGTCGATCCACAGAGACGAGGGGTGCTTTCGTGTGATCTAAGGCTTCTTCTTCAACTCGAATTCTAAGTGTGACAGAGTAACAAAATAGTGTTTTGCCGAAACGGCAGATGTTTAAATGTGATGATGAACCTAAACTAAGGTAAAAGATAGTGGAGAGGAGTGCTTGGGTTATCAAATCCACTCTAGTTCCAGTTATGAGCTTCAACTAAATTGAGAATTCTTGTTCCTAATACAAGTAAAGGAAGTGTGTCAGCTACCATATACCTAAGGAGTTTCACCAGGTGGATGATCAATTATCGCCTAAAGGTGCTACTCGAGCATTACATGTCTAATTAAGCACATATAATCAAAGAAATAGCAATGTCGGTTAAAGCATGAGCTGAAACATACTCAAGACAATATTATCCTAACTACAATGGATGCTTGACATCCATTGTGAGAGCAAGAGCATTGAGATGTTTAAATTGAATTTCTCTTAAACTTTAAGCATGCAAAAACACATCAATTATAGTTGAATAGCAGAACTGTGAACTAGGGTTTCATCTCAAACCCTAGCTCTTTGAATTAAAACATCTAAACAACAAAAACAAAACTAAATGAAGCACTGGCTAGCCCAGGCGTAACCTATTTCATCTTCTTCACTCTCTATTTATACAAGCAGAGAAAACCCTAAAACAGCAAACCCTAATTCCATAGAAAATAGAATTTAATTGCAAAATAATTTGAAAACACTCATACCCATGCTGCGTTCTCTTGTCTAATCGCTCTGCAACTCCATGCGTGGTTGTTGTGGAAAAACCCTAGTTTTAGATATCTTTAATTTAGTTTCTAGGGTTGATAGAAACTAGAAAAAGAGATATCTAGTGCTGGGGTTGTTGGCTGGTGGTGGTGTGCTGACAGAGAGTTGGTGATGATGGCTGTCGAGGAAGGAGATGGTGGTTGAGGTGGAGGTAAGGTCGGGGAAGAGATGGGGTTGCGAGTTTTCTCCGATTTTGTCGGAGAAGAAAGAGAAGAAGGAAGAAAGAGTGGGAGAGTTGCTCGAGGGGTATAGGGTTAGGCCACTTCGCTATTGAGCAAGAAGTGCGGCGAAATTAGATGGAAATGGTTGAGCGAGCGTTGGATCTTGCGGGAGAGATCCGAACGGACGAGAGAGGTAAGCGGTTTTGGAGCGATCTGGTGTTGCACGGAGCAGCAATCTTTGATGCACGTGGAAGCAGCGACCGTTGGATGAGGGAGAAAGAAATCTCAACGTCTCGGAAGAGACGGGGCTCCTGATCCGGTCACGGGTAGCTTTAGCCCATGTCTTCCTTTGTTGGGTTGCAACCGATTCGCTTGTGGCTTTGGCCATCTACTCCATAGATGCTCGACTCTAATTCTTTGCTCTTTTGCTCCTCGATTCTCCGAGCTTTATTTATTACCTAAAAACACAAAATTAATTAATACAAATATTTATTCTTGAAAACAAAGAAAATACAGAATATGGGATAATATCTGATTTATAAGCGCAAAAGATGAGTAAAGTGCCAATAAAAAGGTGTATAAATATGCACTATTTGGCACTCATCAAATACCCCCAAACCTGAATTTTACTTGTCCTCAAGTAAAACAAAAATAAGAAATCCTAACTATACCCCGTCGCAGTCTCTCGAATGCATTTAGCGTATGCACTAAGCCTTTAAACCCCTAGGTGTCCCTAGTGGACGAGTTGTAGTCTCGTGAGGGTTTACAAGAGGTGTACCCACAAAACCTTTTCCAACTTCAGAGTGTAAAAGAGTCTCAAGCCTCCAAGAAGCTATGAGGACATAGAGTTTTCGCATGCTAGTAATGAAGTTAGAACTATCGAAGAACGCATTCTCATCCTTAAGTGCCGAGCGAGAAGTAACCATACCATATGAAAGAATTCGGATTCGATTGTGATCATAAGCCTCGACTTCGCCTCACCATTAGGGTTTTATGATAATTGCACTCAAAAAGATCGCTTTTTAGTCTCTCATGTGTGCAGCAGGAATAAAGAGAGAAATCCCGCACACGTTGTAGGTAAGAAGGATAACCTTCCGAAATAAAACTGGAGACTCCACGAAAATGTGGACGAAAAGAATCTTTTTCGATGATCTCTAAGAAAGGAAAATCAACCATTAGCAAGGGTGGGAGTACTCACTCACTTCTCACCCGATCGGCAATTAATATCACTCTCTCATAAGAAACCATAGAAACGTCTTCAATCTTCGGTCTTCGGTCTTCAAATGTTGATGACGAACTTCTTAACTTTACAAAAACTTGACAATATTTTTTTTTTTTTTTTTTTTTTTTTTTTTTTTTTTTTATCTAAGTTACAATAAAACGATAAACTCAATTTTTCATAAACTTCATTAATTCTCATCTTATTTTCTTTTCCTTGTTTTGTTGCACATAAACCTTGGACTATATCAATTTTTCTTTCCATATTCCGATTCCGCTCCCAGTTCTTCGACGATGATGTGTTTCTATGGGTCTTGCTGATTGAGAGAGAGAGAGATGCTAACTGCAAATCGATATTTAGAAGGAGTTTTCATCTTTAGACGTCACCCTCATGATTGACAAAATTAGCACTCAAAAGATCAAAAGTAGTGCTGAAAGTGGTGCGAAGTTGGGTAGCTCACCATTCCTACCCGAATTGACGTACGGTGACACACACTCTAAAAGCTTTTCTAGAAAGTCACAAAGAGTGAAGGTCGGTACTCGCTTGATGTAAAATGGGTAGTCTCCACTATGGTTGATCACAATTCTACTACCGAATATCTAAACAAAGACCTAATTCGCCCTCCCAGATGGTTAAATCCAACTTTAACGCTCTAATCGCCTAAGAAACCCGATTGCGTTTCCCAGACTTCCAAGTTCGTTATTTGGTCGAATCTCTATGTAAACATAGCTAAAAGCATGCTAGTGACTCTAAAATCTCTAAAGTTGGAGGTTTTTACAAAAAGAGTTATGATTTTTTTTTTTTTTTTTTTTTTTTTTTTTTTTTTTGAAAATAAAAGGTGAAATAAAAGACTAAAACTCTAAATGCAAATCACACCCCAAACCTAAATCAAACATTGTCCTCAATGTATCAATGAGATAGGAAAAATTAAACAGTCACATACCATGAGAACTATCTTGAAAAGATAAAAGGGAAGAGATTACCGGAATGTCGGCGGGAGCAAGGTTGAGCTTCATTCGTCAAGGCCAGAATCCAATATTCTCAACGGAGATCATATCGGATTAGCATAATATGTGTAAGAAGACTCAACCGAATCAAGAAAAGAAAAATTTAACAAGTCCTACTGGATATATACAATGAAAATTCACCATAAACTAACAGTCTAAAGAGTTGAGGATCAACCCAATAGACGATATATACAAACATCAACAGCCTTACACAGATATAACATGAGAGTGCAAGTAAGATCGCAAATGTGAAAGAGTTTCCCCAAACCTAAATTTGTGAACAGGTGTGTTTGTGAGAACAAAATCTTGCAATTTTAAAGGTACATCATGCAAAAGGTCTAACTCAAAATGAGTTTTGCTAATTACAGTGACATACATATTCCAACCGTGGCTCCTTAAGAGTGTTATACTTTGATGCAAAATAGTCCAAGAGGACTTGGGAAGCACAAAGCTCTAGGCCTAAGTTAGGCATTTTCAGAAAAGTTGGTTTTGCAATTTTTTGACAAACTACACCTAGGTTGGGTGAAAGAGTTTCAATTTGTGACTCAGGAGAGAGGTTAGGTACATCTAAGTTATTTTCATTTATAAAATCATTTGCACCGTCACACTCTTTCCTAAGGTCGGAGTGGGTAAATCATGGTCTTTTTCACGGGAGAATGGCACGGGTTCCACATCAATATCACATGCATGAATATCGAAGAAGCATCATTCATAGGGTTCACAGGAGAGACACTTAATGTCACGAACCTAAAAATTCTATTACATTTTCAAAATACACATGCTCTTCATATTCATCATCATCATCATCATCATAGCAAAAATCCATCTCTCCATTCAAAATTGTAGTATTTTTCGGTGTACTCATCTACCTCTAGATTAGGTTCATATTCAATGTTAGTTGCATGAGTAAGACTAGAAACACTATTTTCAATCCTATCATTTTGTAACTCAATCAGGTTCCTTTGAAGAATCATCTTGAGTTGTTCCATTGAAGGAGAGTCTTCACTAGTGGGTATGCATTCCTCATATGGATATTCATTGTATGGTTGTGCATGAGGTTCACTAGAGAAGGGAAATTCGGACATGTTGCTATATGGATGGTCATGCATTGCATTCATTTCAAGCCTAGCATTTTGCTCCATGAGTGTATCCATTGTTGATTGCAAACTAGGAGTTGGGGGAGTATAAAATTGTTCATCTCCCCTTTGTGGTGAATGATGCATGTGTGCGGGTTGATTATGGTCCCAATAGTCACTTCTAGACACTTCGTACATTGGTTTATCATGGTTTTCCCTAGACTTGTCTAAAATCATGCAAGATATAACAAGTATTCAGCAGGTGGTCTAAGCCACCACATAAGGTGCAAGCATGCGTTTCATATTGCCTAGAAAAACTAGATTCGACGATTGCCTTTCTAAAGCAGATTGCCTATCTAAAGCGAGATAGTCGAGCTTCTAATTGATCGAGAAGTGATGACTGGGTATGAGGAGAGTGTTCATTCTCAACATGTGGTGGATGATACATGTGCTCATAGTGATTAGGGTATGTGAGGTCGGGGCCCCGAGAAGGCGCATAAAATTCTCTAAAATCACTATGGTATGTGGGGTTCATCTGTGAAGCGTGCCCGTAAGCACGCTCTCTAAGGGATTTGTTTGAATCCCAGGATGCGGACCAAAATCCTGACATGGTCTAGCTCTCAAATTGAACTCAAAGCCCAGATGAAGTGGACTAAGTTTGGTTTTTGGTGGGAAATTTTGGTTTAAATGGGAAAGTTTGGTTTTGTGGGGTTCATTTGGTTTTGGTTTGTTTGGGATTTGTTGTTTGAAACCCAAGATTTGTGAAAACAGCACAGCCCAAGTTTGTGTAAAGCCTAGTGGAACTGTGGGCTCGGCTTTGTTTAGGCCCAAGAGTGTGGCTTATGTGGTTGTGCAAAGCCTAGTGGACAAGCTTATGTGGGCTTCAAAATGTACAGCCCAGGTTATAATGCTAAGCCTAGTTGGGTTCTGTTAGCCCAGGTTGGGTTGAGTTGGGCTCAGCTGGTGTAAGCCCAAGTTTTGTTAACAAGTGCAGCCCAGCAGACTCTGGGCTCAGTTTAGTTTGTTTCAGCCCAGCTGAAGTGGTCAGTCAGCCCAGATTGATAGTGGGCTCTGGTTATGCGAGTTAGTTGCACGGCCAGTGCCGGGCAACTCAAAGTTGGCATAGCCCGCTTTGGGTGTGGGCTCTAGGTATAAGTTCAAGTGTACAGCCCAATATCTGGGCTTCAACCTATGCAGCCCAGGTTGTGCAGTTGCACAGCCTAGTAGTGAGACAGCAGGCCTGTGCAGATTAGCAACCAAGTATAAGCTCAGATGCTCTGAGTTCAAAGGTGCACAAAATCTTGCAGAGTTTGGGCACAACAGGGTTTCAACTTTCAACCAGGCTCAAGGCAGAGCTCAGGGTATGCAAAGGGTTAGACCAAGAGCTAGCCAGGGGCTCAAGCTTGTAGCTTCAGGGGGCTAGCAAGGGAGCTGGATTATTAGGCACAGAGTCAGACGAGCCTAGGATTGGCAACTCAAGCGCAACCTGGCTATCTTGCACACACAGCTTAGACTTAGCACTGATTAGGCGGTCACAAAGACACTGTGAGCTCACCAAAGACAGATAAATACAAGACAGCCAATATACGATTCTCAACACAAAGACTGGACAAAGTTACTCAAAAACTCATGCAAAAATTAACACACCAATTCAAAACTCATGCAAAAATTACTCATGCAAACTCATGCAAGGTTACACAGGTGCACAGGCTAGTTGTAGCAAGCCAGGTTATGCACAGGGTTGCAAATATTAAACAAGGCATGGCACAATTTACAGCACAACACACAAAAATGTACAGCCAGTGAATGTACAGGCCAGTAGTTATGCAAGGTCAGTTGATCTTGGTGCTCACAGGTTATGCTCAGGGGTTAATCACCTAGCAAGGGAACAAGGTTATCAAGCAAGTGGGTAGGCCTACCTCATTCACTGACTCATGCGCAATCGTGCTGCCGGCACAAAGACAAAGCAAGCAAAGCAAGTGCCTCGAGTCTTGAGTTTCTCCTTGGTCTAGGCTCAGCCTTGCCACTTGCACCTGTGTTGCGGTTTGCTCAGGGCTTGTGAAGTCAGTAGCACAGCGAGCACAGCGGCAGAGTTGCACAGGTACCTGTTTACTCAGGAAGAAGATCAGTTTTCTCAAAATTTCACAACAAGCAACAGAGCTAGTGTGTTGCGATGACAGAGCTAAGCTCTGAGCAAAGCACTGAATGAGGTAAAGTTATGAGCAAGTTTTAAAAACAAGGGTGCTGTGCAGCCAAGATGGTCAGAGCTTTCAATTTTGGCGGCCTAAGATGGTCTTTGCCGCACATTAAGTTAGCAGATGGCAGGCTAAGTTGACCGACACAGGAGAAAAATAAATTGGACCGTCATCACGGGGACTAAAGTTACAAGTTACACTAAGCACAAAGTTGTACAAGAGTCTACTTGCAAGCTAATAACAAAGCTCCGGTTGAGCTACAAGTTACGGTGGCTAGTGAACTAAGTTATGAGGCAAAGTAAGCTAACTAGATGCAAAGTTTGGATGAAGAATTAAGCTAACAAAATAACAACTAAATCATGAGGCAATGATGCAGATAGATGCAAGAATGCAATAACAACGAAAAATTAGAAAAGATGCGAGAAATAGGCAAGTTACAAACTAAGTGCAATAATAATCTAAGTTACACAAATTACGGGGCTAACATGCTAATAGTAAAAACAAAGTGAATATATACAATGAAAAACAATGAAGTCAAGTCAATAAATCAAAGGGCACGCGCCAAGTCCCCGGCAACGGCGCCAAAAACTTGGTAGGCCCGAAAAGATGTTTATAATGAAGGCCTACGGTTATACCGCAAGTGCACGGTGTCGATGTAGCACCTGGCACGTACGAGTCGATCCACAGAGACGAGGGGTGCTTTCGTGTGATCTAAGGCTTCTTCTTCAACTGAATTCTAAGTGTGTGAGAGTAACAAAATAGTGTTTTGCCGAAACGGCCAGATGTTTAAATGTGATGATGAACCTAAACTAAGGTAAAAGATAGTGACAAGAGGAGTGCTTGGGTTATCAAATCCACTCTAGTTCCAGTTATGAGCTTCAACTAAATTGAGAATTCTTGTTCCTAATACAAGTAAAGGAAGTGTGTCAATGCTACCATATACCTAAGGAGTTTCACCAAGGTGGATGATCAATTATCAGCTAAAGGTGCTACTCGAGCATTACATGTCTAATTAAGCACATATAATCAAAGAAATAGCAATGTCGGTTAAAGCATGAGTGAAACATACTCGGCACAATATTATCCTAACTACAATGGATGCTTGACATCCATTGTGAGAGCAAGCATTGAGATGTTTAAATTGAATTTCTCTTAAACTTTAAGCATGCAAAAACACATCAATTATAGTTGAATAGAGAATCGTGAACTAGGGTTTCATCTCAAACCCTAGCTCTTTGAATTAAAACATCTAAACAACAAAAACAAAACTAAATGAAGCAATCGGCTAGCCTGTGCGTAACCTATTTCATCTTCTTCACTCTCTATTTATACAAGCAGAGAAAACCCTAAAACAGCAAACCCTAATTCCATAGAAAATAGAATTTAATTGCAAAATAATTTGAAAACACTCATACCCATACTCTGCAGCGCCGTTCTCTTCTGTCTAATCGCTCTGCAACTCCATGCGTGGTTGTTGTGGAAAAACCCTAGTTTTAGATATCTTTAATTTAGTTTCTAGGGTTGATAGAAACTAGAAAAAGAGATATCTAGTGTTTGGGGTTGTTGGCTGGTGGTGGTGTCTTGACGAGAGAGTTGGTGATGATGGCTCTGTCAGGGAAGGAGATGGTGGTTGAGGTGGAGGTAAGGTCGGGGAAGAGATGGGGTTGCAGAGTTTTCTCTGATTTTGTCGGAGAAGAAAGAGAAGAAGGAAGAAAGAGTGGGAGAGTTGCTCGAGGGGTATAGGGTTAGGCCACTTCGCTATTGAGCAGGTGCAGCGAAATTAGATGGAAATGGTTGAGCGAGCGTTGGATCTTGCGGGAGAGATCTGAACGGACGAGAGAGGTAAGCGGTTTTGGAGCGATCTGGTGTTGCACGGGAGCAGCAATCTTTGATGCACGTGGAAGCAGCGACCGTTGGATGAGGGAGAAAGAAATCTCAACGTCTCAGAAGAGACGGGCTCGGATCCGGGTCACGGGTAGCTTTAGCCCATGTCTTCCTTGTTGGGTTGCAACTGATTCGCGCGCGGGCTTTGGCCATCTACTCCATAGATGCTCGACTCTAATTCTTTGCTCTTTTGCTCCTCAGATTCTCCGAGCTTTATTTATTACCTAAAAACACAAAATTAATTAATACAAATATTTATTCTTGAAAACAAAGAAAATACGAGAATATGGGATAATATCTCGATTTATAAGCGCAAAAGATGAGTAAAGTGCCAATAAAAAGGTGTATAAATATGCACTATTTGGCACTCATCAGACAACCCACTACGATGACGGATTTCGAAGGCAACCAAACTAGCACATACGGCTACATCAACTTGGAGCTGGCAGTAGGGCCAATCCAATCAAGCGTGAAGTTTGAAGTGATTGAAAAAGAACCAGACTACCACATGATATCTTGGGAAGGCCGTGGCTGCACAATCTCAAAATCGTCCCTTCAACATACCACCAATGCGAAAACGGTATTGAACGGAGAAGTTATTCGCATTCCCGCGTCTTGTCCCCCTATGCACCCGGTCTCGCGTAGAAGCACATGGGCCGAAGGAGGGTTCAAAAGGCGTGGCGACCAAGATTCACAGTTTTCTGCTACCAAAATGGACATCGCTCAGAGATAGCGACAAACTGGAGATATCCCGCAGAGGAGACCGTCCTTCCACCATCTCCTCAGAAGAAAGACCCGCAAGCCTCTCGCCACCGGGCATAACCCGTGCCCGCACCAAGCGAGAGTGCACCCTTACCGCAAGACAAAGCAAAAGGGGAAAGCTCACACATTATCACCGTTGTTAGCAATTAGCAGGGGAGACCATGACCCGGTCTCTCCGCCCGAAAGAATGTCTTCACAATAACCAGGAGGAAGTTCCAGACGCTCCTCAGAAGCTACAAGATGGGACCGACTTGACCACCGACGAACTCGAGACTGTCAATATAGGGAATGAGGAATTTCCGCGACCCATTCTGATCAGTTCGACTCTACATCCTGCGGAACGCTCAAAGCTAGTCGACTTACTCAAAGAATACCAGGACGTCTTCGCATGGACTTACGAAGAAATGCCCGGCTTGGATGGGAAACGGTCACCCACCATCTGCATGTGATACCGGATCCAAACCGGTCAAGCAGCCTCCAAGACAATTCAGACACGACGTAGAAGAACAAATCAAGGCGGAGGTCCAGAAATTACTAGCAGCCGGCTTTGTCAAACCTATTCACCATCCTACTTGGTTGGCCAATATCGTTCCATTAAAAAGAAGAATGGTCGATCGGATGTTGTGTCGATTTCGGAGATCCGAACAAGTGCTGCCCTAAAGACGATTTCCGCTACCTAACATCGACATCTCTGGTAGACGCTACCAGTGGACATGGTATGTTCTCTTTCATGGATGGATATAGCGGTTACAACCAGATAAAGATGTATGAGCACGACGCGAGTAAGACTGCTTTCCGAACCCCTCTTGGAAACTTCTATTACACCGTAATGCCTTTCGGTCTCGAAGAACGCCGGCGCTACTTACCAACGCGCCATGACTACCATCTTCCACGATATGATGCACAAGCAAGTCGAAGATTACGTAGATGATGTGGTGGTTAAATCGAAGACTCGAGCGGATCATCCGAAACAGCTGCGACAAGTATTCGAAAGATGCCGCGAATACAAGTTGAAGATGAATCCTTTGAAATGCGCCTTTGGTGTCTCTTCGGGGAAATTCTTGGGATTCCAAGTAACGGCCGCAGGAATAAAAGTTGATCCAGTCAAAACGCAAGCTATCCTCACGATGCCGCCACCACGAACCGTGAAGGAGCTCCAGAGTTTCATGGGCAAGGTAAACTACATTCGTCGCTTCATACGGGGTCGGCACGACTCACCACTACGTTTACTCCTCCGCTAAAAAAGGGAGCAAATTTCACATGGACTACGTCTCGGCAAAAGCGTACCCGGAAGATCCAAGCAAATCGTCCTCCCCAACCGTCATGAAGCCTCCTATGCGAGGGAGACCACTATGTCTCTACACAGCCTTTAGCGATACTGCCATCGGAGCTCTCCTCGCGCAAGAGGACGACAAAGGAATGGAATACCCCATATACTATTTCGGTCGAACGTTGAGAGACGCTGAACTCGAGATACCCCAAGGCGGAAAAGGCGTGTTTAGCATCGATTCATTCCATCCGGAAGTTCGGGCACTACCTCCTCTCCAATAAGGTGGTGCTAGTGTCCAAATCAGACCCTGTAAAGTTTCTCCTCTCGAAACCTACCCTGATAGGGAGGCCGGCTAAGTGGCTCTGCGCCTGTCGAGTTCGACATAACGTGCGTCTCCCCAAGGGCCATAAAAGGACAGGCTGTTGCAGACCTGTTAGCAGCATTCACAGAGGAGAAAACACCGCAGAATTACGAGAAGATCTCCCGGAGACCTTCCGGATATCCTTTTAGTCAAAGAAGAAACATGGCTCTTTGTTCTTCGATGGCTCTTCCACCCCAAAGCACTAATACCGGAGGAGCGGGTGTTGTACTAGTATCTCCCGCCGGAGAAGTCTTCTCGCACTCTTTCAAGCTAGACTTTCCGTGCACCAATAACTGTTGAATACGAAGCCTTCCTCATTGGACTATCACTAGCTAAACAAGCGGGGCCACACGTTTGGAGATAAGAGGAGATTCCAAATTACTCATCAACCAGGTAAACGGGATCTATGCATTGAAAGAACTAACGCTGGCACCATACGGGGTCAAGCACAAAAACTACTAAATTATTTCGCCGAAGCAACCATCACACATGTCGGCCGTAGCGGCAACAAGCATGCCGACTTCTTAGCTACACTAGCCTCAAAGCTACGAGTTCGAAGGAACCGAGGAAACCCCGACAAGAAACGGCGAACCATAGCTTCAACATGGCTTTCACAACCTGAGAAAGCCGCAGACGATGACTGGAGAACTCCTATCATTCAAGAACTCAACAACTCACTTTTTCAAGGGAAAGTCGACCTCAAGACTTTGCGGAATTTCTTTATGCTTCAAGGTGTTCTGTATCATCGAAATCCAGACAGCTCTCTGTCAAGGTGTCTCGGGAAAGAGGAAGCACAACAACGACTTGAACATGTTCATACCGAAGTCTGTGGAATAACATCAGTAGTAACCCTCTACCGTCGTTTACAACGACTGGGATACTATTGGCCGGAGATGGAAACCCAATCACGATCACTCCAGAAAGCGTGTCCAAATTGCCAGGCGCCCCCATGTCAGACAGAAGTCCTCAACATCAGTCACACTGGGGACTGGCGGGAGCCGTACATCGTTTTCCTTCGCGATGGCATTCTTCCTACTAACGAAGAGGATGCGTCCAAGCTAAGGCAGAAGTCCAAAAGATTCGTGTTCCATGATGGGGTTTTATATCGCAAGAGTTTCGGGGGAAGTCTACTAAGGTGTTTGAGCTGATGAAATCCCGGTTATGTTAAGAGAAATACACGAAGGCGAACACCAAGGGAAACAGAAACTATTCCTGAGATACACGAGAGGTACTGCGGCCGACCATGGAAGACGACGCGGCTACCTTCGTTCGGAAATGCCGAGAATGCCGATTCACGAAAACCTCATCCACGTGCCTCCAACACCCTTGCACGCGATAAGTAGCTCGTGACCCTTTTATAGTGGGGACTCGACATCATTGGGAAGATCAACCCACCGTCCTCAAAACAACATGAGTACATAATAACCGCGACCGAGTACTTTACCAAGTGGGTTGAAGCTGTCCCACTGAAAGGGACCACTGGAGCCACAATCGCGGCATTCATCAAGGAACATATCATCTGCCGTTTTGGCGTACCTAAACACATCATCACTGACAATGGCACGCCTTTTGCTAACAAGCAAGTACAGGAACTGCTTGAGAGGTACGGAATCAAACAAGTCTTCTCTACCGTATATTATCCCCAAGGAAATGGGCAAGCCGAAAGTACCAACAAGACTCTGATCCTAATCCTCAGCCGGACAGTACACGACAATCCCAGAATCTGGCACGAGCAATTTCCAATGGCACTCTTGGCGTACAGAACATCTCCTAGAAGCTCCACCGGCATGTCTCCTTATTCCCTCGTCTACGGTACAAACGCGATCCTCCCCGCAGAAATCAAGATCCCGTCGGCCCGAATTTCCATGACAAGCGGACCCCAGTGGAATGAAGCCGAATCACTCAATGCCAGAATTGCGGAACTAGACACTCTGGACTCCAGAAGATCCCGGGCAGAGGAACATGCACAAGCATACAGAAATAGGATTTCCAGGGCGTACAACAGCCATGTAAAACCCAGGGTTTTCAAGGAAGGAGATCTGGTGCTAAAAACCGCCAAACACATCCAGCAAGATGCATCGGCACCGAAGTTTTCTCCCAAATGGGAAGGGCCGTACATAATCACTAAAGCATATAACAGTGGTTACTACAAGATTATCAAAGAAGATGGGGGAAAGCTAGAGGCGGTCATCAACGGAAAGTGGCTTAAGGCGTACTACGCCTAATCATTTCCCTGCAACATGCTACATCAAAAGTGTGAACGACCAGGCACTCTCTTTGCTTTTACTTTCTTACCAGTTATTGAATTTCAATACAATCCAACATATTAACAGAATCTCTTTATTTCTTCAAAAAAAAAAAAAAAAAAGAGAAAGAGGAGCCTTTAAATCTCATAATACAAATCAGAAAAGCCCATCTAGCAAATTATAATCCCTACAAAATATCATCTTCAATCGACCATGATATCTTTCAGTCCTACTCTTCAAATCTTGAGTTAACTCTTAAATCCTCCGAGACTCCAGGGCCAAAATTTCCTCCTCATGGCTTTTTGTGGCGGGAATCACACCCGACAAGAATACCGGCCACAATCGACCTTCACAATATTGAGGCGATGCCGCAACATTGACTAACGTTAAACTCCAAGGATTCGCAGTGGACACCATATTCTCCCACTTTTGAATGGGCGACTCCGCGGCGGCATGAATGGACACATTCTCCATCTCAGCAATCATTGGCAAAAGACAGTTCACTACGGAAAACCAAAGCGGACGAACAATATTTCACCACGCTCCTGGTAGCAATATGGCCGTATGTTTTCCATATCCTCGTATAAAGGGCCACGAATTCTTTCCGCACCAGGAAACCACCAACATTCCGATAATTGGAGGAGAGACACCTCATACGAGTCCCAAACGACAAACTGCGGAAGGGTATTCATGACAAGAGAGCCCTAAATCGGCATCCTCCAAGTGCGCAGATCAACAAGGTCGGGCTTGAAGGAATGGGAACGACTAGGTCATCCTCGTCGATAACGATGAACGCATGCTCCAACGGGATATCTCTGCACAAAAGGGAAATTTTCCATTTATGCAACAAGCGTTAAAGTGTACGTCAGTCTGCCAAAGAAGAAGAAAACATACCAGTATGATTTTCTTAACCCGAATAACCTTTGTTGGGATGCCCATACGAGAATCAGACCTCACACCTTCATCCGGGAACCCGATTTGGTTAGAAGATGTTTCGAATCTGCGCGACATGACAAAGAGAGAAATCCAACAAGAAGAACCCTTTTTCTAAAACGAGGAGACGATGCAATTATTTTGGATATGAATACGGAATCTTAAAAAGGGAAAGGAAGCAATGAGAGACATAACGCTTCCAGATTTTAGCATGAATAATGCCCTAATTGAAGCCGCACGTGAAGGAAAGCAAGATAAGGAAACTTTGCTATCGGAAGAAACTCCCTCCTTGTTTACATCGGTCACGCCCGCAAGCACGCACAGCTTCCACACTTTGCGCCGGCCCCACCAGCCAACACACGCAGTTTCCCAACTCATGCCAACTTCCCAACGTCTCCCAAGCTGCACCGGCCCCACCAATTGCGCCGACCTGCAAGCACGCACGGCTTCTACACTTTGCGCCGGTCCCACCAGCTAGCACACTCAGTTTCCCAACTCACGCCAACTTCCCAACGTCGCCCAAGCTGCGCCGGGCCCACCAATTGTGCCAGCCTCCCGATTTGTGCAAAACTACCAGAGGCAAGGATTCCAAATCCTATTTATAGAAGGTCAGACAAGCCTCCTTCAATTTTCTTTACGGTTTGTTGTTAATAGTTTGTCACCATCTTATGCTTACCTCGCAACAAAGCCCCTAATCCGAGCTAAGCAGGGGACTTAATGTTGATGGTGGTTTTTTAAACAAGGGGTAAAATCGTAAAACCCCATGACCTAGTGTTACCCGCAACACATTAACTAAGAGCATTTAACTCAGGTGTAAATAATTAATAGAGGTATTTTTTCAAAATACCAGATTAGGGTTTTCAACACAGAACCCTAATTCCAAAACCAAGCCGCATCATCGCGCACCATGGCAATAATGCCAAATCAAGCCGCATGCTGCGCACCATGGCAACAATGCCAAACCAAGCCGCATACTGCGCACCATGGCAACAATGCCAAATCAAGCCGCATACTGCGCACCATGGCAACAATGCCAAACCAAGCCGCACACTGCGCACCATGGCAACAATGCCAAATCAAGCCGCATGCTGCGCACCATGGCAACAATGCCAAACCAAGCCGCATATTGCGCACCATGGCAACAATGCCAAACCAAGCCGCACACTGCGCACCATGGCAACAACGCCAAAACCAAGCCGCTATGCCTTTGGCACACGCCAAATATAGCGCCCTAGGCTTGCAAGACTTGCAACTAGGTCAACATGGCCGTACGTGCCATTGGCACATGCCAACACGTACCGCAAGCCATATTTCAAGCCGCTATGCCTTTGGCACATGCCAAATATAGCGCCCTAGGCTTGCAAGACTTGCAACTAGGTCAACATGGCCGTACGTGCCATTGGCACATGCCAACACGTACCGCAAGCCATATTTCCAAGCCGCTATGCCATTGGCACATGCCAAATATAGCGCCCTAGGCTTGCAAGACTTGCAACTAGGTCAACATGGCCGTACGTGCCATTGGCACATGCCAACACGTACCGCAAGCCATATTTCCAAGCCGCTATGCCATTGGCACATGCCAAATATAGCGCCCTAGGCTTGCAAGACTTGCAACTAGGTCAACATGGCCGTACGTGCCATTGGCACATGCCAACACGTACCGCAAGCCATATTTCCAAGCCGCTATGCCATTGGCACACGCCAAATATAGCGCCCTAGGCTTGCAAGACTTGCAACTAGGTCAACATGGCCGTAGTGCCATTGGCACATGCCAACACATACCGCAAGCCATATTTCCAAGCCGCTATGCCTTTGGCACATGCCAAATATAGCGCCCTAGGCTTGCAAGACTTGCAACTAGGTCAACATGGCCGTACGTGCCATTGGCACATGCCAACACGTACCGCAAGCCATATTTCCAAGCCGCTATGCCATTGGCACATGCCAAATATAGCGTCCTAGGCTTGCAAGACTTGCAACTAGGTCAACATGGCCGTACGTGCCATTGGCACATGCCAACACGTACCGCAAGCCATATTTCCAAGCCGCTATGCCATTGGCACATGCCAAATATAGCGCCCTAGGCTTGCAAGACTTGCAACTAGGTCAACATGGCCGTACGTGCCATTGGCACATGCCAACACGTACTGCAAACCATATTTCCAAGCCGCTATGCCATTGGCACATGCCAAATATAGCGCCCTAGGCTTGCAGGACTTGCAACTAGGTCAACATGGCCGTACGTTCCATTGGCACATGCCAACACGTACCGCAAGCCATATTTCCAAGCCGCTATGCCATTGGCACATGCCAAATATAGCGCCCTAGGCTTGCAAGACTTGCAAATAGGTCAACATGGCCGTACGTGCCATTGGCACATGCCAACACGTACCGCAAGCCATATTTCCAAGCCGCTATGCCATTGGCACATGCCAAATATAGCGCCCTAGGCTTGCAAGACTTGCAACTAGGTCAACATGGCCGTACGTGCCATTGGCACATGCCAACACGTACCGCAAGCCATATTTCCAAGCCGCTATGCCATTGGCACACGCCAAATATAGCGCCCTAGGCTTGCAAGACTTGCAACTAGGTCAACATGGCCGTACGTGCCATTGGCACATGCCAACACGTACCGCAAGCCATATTTCCAAGCCGCTATGCCATTGGCACACGCCAAATATAGCGCCCTAGGCTTGCAAGACTTGCAACTAGGTCAACATGGCCGTACGTGCCATTGGCACATGCCAACACGTACCGCAAGCCATATTTCCAAGCCGCTATGCCATTGGCACATGCCAAATATAGCGCCCTAGGCTTGCAAGACTTGCAACTAGGTCAACATGGCCGTGCATGCCATTGGCACATGCCAAACACACACGCTGGTAGCCTAACTTGCAAACCGTGCAACCTACCACCAAGGCCACGGCCCTAACGGCCACACATGCCATTGGCACATGCCAAACACACACGCTGGTAGCCTAACTTGCAAACCGTGCAACCTACCACCAAGGCGTTCCACACACGCCATTGGCACATGCCACACACGCCACTAGCAGCTCTGGCATTGCCACTTGCGCTCGAGGTGCAACTCGTAACAAAGGCATTCCACACATGCCATTGGACACGCCACATGCGCCCCTAGCAGCACCACTTGCACTCAAGATGCAACCAACACTCGAGACATCAACACAAACTTGGGGATGCTTTCTAGGGTTTTGGTTTGGCGGTCACAGCATGCAGCGTACACTACGCTCACATTAAGAAAGCGTGAAAAGGAATAAAGCGGTCAAATAAATGAGGAAATAATGGTGAAAACGTTTTTCACCCATTAACACCATGCGGTTACCACCTCCTCCCATTATTTCACCCTTTACTCTCTTCCTTCATGAGACCACGGTACGTTTCAATCTCGACTTGTATAAATAGGTCTTACCTATTTCCACCAGACAACAAGTCTCGGTCAGGAGAAAAATACTACACTCTCAGAAAGGCAACTTTGCAAGCTCTCCCAAAAAAGCTTCCATCTCTTGCAAGCTTCCTAAGCTTTTACTTTCTGATACAAGTCGAGATACTACTCTCCGAACTATTCGGTCTCAACACCTTTCTTTGCTTCCCTCCCCAAATCAACCCTTCTCCTCCACTTTGTGACCGAAGCAAGTCTGGAACGGCCATTTCTTGGTTTAGGCCGGACTTGTACAGATTGATCTCTCGAATCTATAAAGTGCTCACGTGCAGCACATTTGTTTAAGGGTTTGAACCAGTTTCTCACTCACCTACCGAATTTACCGAAATCGGCAGAAACGATTTTTACCCATAAACACCCAGGTATTAGAGACCCGTTTTTCGGATGAATCTATTTATCAAGATACACATATGAAGCTCAATTATGCTACCCAGATGAACCTAGTTGTCTTGACAGAAACCTTAGACGAGGATGTGCTCCTTCTATTCATTTTACGAACCCGGTGCGGTTGTCCGATATTGGTGTTAGCTCTATTTGGTCTTATGGACCCACAACTATTCGGCTATTGGTGTATGACTTTGGAAGGTGAAGATCCTTTTTGAGGTATTTGATGTCTGGCTGAAGACTTTAAACTTAGCACTCCTTGGGAGGTATCCCTTGATCATGCAACACGGTAATATTTTTCCTCATTTCCTTCTAGTGGTAACGGTTTCTCCTTGTTCATGTTTTTAATTTCATCTTTAGAACATTGAGGACAATGTTAGATTTAAGTTTGGAGGTATGGGAGAAACTTTTTAGTTGCAATAAATAAAACTCCAGAGCCTAGAAATTTATGTTTATTAAGGATGGCACTAACCAATCTAAGTGGATGGAAGCATCTTGGTTATAGGAGTTGAGGAACCAATCTGATTAGATGGAAACATCTAAAGAGTTTATTCATAAAAGCACAGAGCTCAGGTGTTAGAATTAAAAAAAAAAAAAAAAAAAAACATGGTAGTTTCGCCATATCCCGTGATGGAAACATCGAAAGAATCTTGATCACTTTTTTTTTTCTTTTTACCATTGCTAGGGTGAAATAAAGTGATTGAGATACCACCAAAAAAAAAAAAAAGATTGAGACAAGACCATCAGACCAACCGGAATAAATTCAATAAAGTCGACCACTGGAGCCCTTGTATATGCCAGTTGTGTTGACCTAGAGTTAGGATTATCGACCACTGGTTCCCTTGTATATGCCGGTTGTGTTGATATTAGTCGACCAGTATCTCAGTCCATTAGGATAGGTTCACCTTAGTCAACATCTATGTTTTCTCTGCATCCATCTTCTTAATCTTTCCATGTGATTGGTTGACTCCGGTTTATGATGTCCAGAAACTATCTGACTAGAGCTCTGTCACTTTATATGAATTTTAGTATGCTTGAGTGCAAACTCGTGTACAACAATTGGAATTTCGCATCAGGGTACTTCCTCCTGTAGTCAATAAATATGCCAACCAAGGAGCTTTAGTGCTTTCCAAGGTTCTGCGTAGATAGCTAGGGTCTGGAGTAAAGGTTTTGTGGGTACACCTCTGGTAAACCCTTCGGAGACATCACTCCGCCGCTAGGGCCACCTAGCGGTTTAACGGCTTGCTGCACGTGCTAGTGTAGTCATTTTATTTTCTAAAATAAATGTGCTCGAGGACTAGCAAATAATAAGTTTGGGGGTATTTGATAGACACATTTTTGTGTCTAATTTGATCTCAATACTATATATTGTTGGCACTCGATTTTGTACTTATTATGGTGTTTTATGTGTGTGTAGGTATTTTTGGGGAATAAACATTTTTGGAAAATTCGGCTCGAAAAAGTGTTAAAAGGCACCCGGAGGACAGTGACGGACTCTCGTAGGATAAGGGGCACCTATTACTAAGGGGCACCCACAAGATATTCACACCCAAGCGGTGGATAAGGGGCAACCTCATCTCCTTCGTTTGAAAATGAATTTTGGCGGGAAAAAAGAGTTTTTGATTTGCAGATTTAGGGTTGATAATTTGGACAAGTTTGAGGAGATTCAAACGCTGATTCTCATGGGCTAAGCCTGTTTTGGCAATCCAATGTTGGGATGGATGTTTAGTTGGGCTGAATTTGGCTAGATAATCCAACAGATGAAATCAGGGCGAGTACGTGTGCAAGATGAGCTAATCACGGGATTACAACGTATTTGTACGTCTGCTGCTCATGTTTGGATAGATTTTGGTTGCAGCAAAAACGTGTATAACACAAATAAGGTAACATGATTGCGTGAAGATTTAAAACAGGGAAGAAATTTCCGTATCTTGCATGGAATGTTTTTATTGACTGCCGGGATTATTTGGAGTTATGAGGATGGATTCTCGGTCAGATTGGGTATTTATAGGCTTCTGGGATCACAGAGAGAAGGGGTGGAGAGTTGGGAAGAGAATAAAGAGCTTCAAAGAGGAGATTGATCGAGTTGCAGAAAATATTTTTCTGCTCCTGTGGAAGACGAAGCACACGAAGAACAGACAGCCAAAAACCGTCGTTCTTCAACAGTGTCAACGACAGAGCCTTTAGGGTCGTACTATTACAGAGCCAGTGACGCATATTTGTTATCGTTCTTTGTAATGAGTGTTTTGCAACATTTATAAACGTTGCAAACACCCGTGTTTTAATCATTTTCTCTCCATTTCATCTTTGTAAACACCTATTTGAGCAGTGAAATCAACTTTTGAGCGTGTTTCCATGATGAAGAGCTAAACCCATCCTCTGGGGCGACGGAGGAAGCCATTCTTTCAAGAATTATGCGGTAATATTTACTTTATTAATTTATGCAATGTTTTTATATGATTAATTGCATTGATAAAAAATGAATTAAATGATTTTTATTAATCAAATGTGTTTTCTCTTGATGATGCATGCTTAGTTTTAGACTCTTGATGCGTTATGCTTGCGACTAACATTTGATATTTTGGAAATCTAATTTTGGCAATACTTTAGAATCAAATCAATTGTTTAAATTGCATGATATAAATTAATTTAAAACCACATAAGTATTGATGAATGGTGAAATCCTAGCTCCAGCCTCTCCATAATTTTCACAACATTTTGTATTTTGAGTTTGTTATATTTTTGCTTTAAAAATTAAGTCTAAAAATCTGCTTTCACAAGTCTCAACGAAACTTTTACTACAACATCATTGAAAATAACCATCAGCATACCCGTTTGCGTACTGGCGAAACCCAATCTTGGTATGGGTATTTCAAGTATGCGTACCCGTTTGCATACTTGAAGGTTAAAGTTCTTAAATCGGTTGTGTACATGAACTTAAACATTTATATATAATAAGGAATGCAATCTTTGCAAACCGTGGCTATAATGTTCATGAATTGATTCGAGTGAATCAAACCGATTTTGCTTCAATTGTGTTCTTGTATACTTCTATGAGAATATAACAATTGAACAACTCTTTAACTAGTTTCATTTGAGTTATTTGAAATAGTTATGGTTAAGATGAATAAGGTTGATATGAGAGTGTTCATATGGCTAACTTCGGTTAACTATTGTTGAGCTGATAGGTGTAGAATACACCTAATTTACTATCTAGTAGTTTATGCTTTCTTTGCTATTTTTCTTATAAATTATGTATTTTACGTTTGTTTTGAGTTTTATAGTTACTCTGGAGTCGCACGGACGAAAAGAAGGAGAAATCACCAAAATTGAGCAAAAAGGGCAAACTTGTCATTTCACGAGGTAAACACTATCTGGAGCCCAGTCACGGTTAAGGGGCAACTCTTTTGAAGAGCACTTTAGACAGGCCAGCTATGGTTAAGAGGTTACCATCTAGGATATCCCTTATCAGTTATCAGTGGGTGTACTTATCATTGGGGTGTCGTTAGCTAACTCCTACTAGACCCTAACCCTAAATCGAGAGTCTGCCTCTCATTCATTCCTACGCCTGAAGCCGAGAGAAGCAGCCATTGCTGCTGATAATTTCAAGAAATTGAGGAACACGAGAGAGAGAATCGTGACGAGTTCTCTTGTTAATCGATCGAGAAAGAGAACGAGTTGCTGCTGTTGAATACAAAGAAGAAATCGAGAGAAATCAGAGATGGGTTAATGGCGACTGACGGATTTGATAGTGGGATTGAGCTCGATTATACCAGAAATAGAAGGTTAGGGTTTGAAGATGGGTTTGTGAGAGATCGAGAAGATAGAGATGATTCTGCCATCGATGGGTTCCTGCCGCTGTTGAAGTTTGGTGAGAGGGGTATTGAAGAGAATTGCAGTCTGTGAATGCTTGCTGCTGTCTCTGAGTTGGAGTACAGTGACGATGAAGAAGTGCAGCCATGGGATGAGCTGTAGCTGATGGAAATAATTGTGTCAGGTGGAATTGCAAGCAGTTGGAGTTCGATGGGAGCAGTCCTGGCAAGATGAAATTAACATTGGTGCTGTGATGGGTTTGAATGAGAGATTGCAGGATTGGTTTCAATGCATTGCAGGTGATGGCAGGGTTTGCAAGATGGAAGCAACTTGATTGGTGGTACTATGTTTTGTGAAGTGTTTTGAAGTGAATGATGGCTTGAGGGCGAGCGGATTGTGTTCTTTGTTGTAATGAAGCATGGCATGTCTTGGCAATGGAGCTGGTGCTGGCAATGGAATGGTGTATTGAGGTATTGGTTACAGAAACTGAGTTGGGTTGCTGCTAATACAAAGAGATGAAGTCTGAGCTTGATAGATTTGTGGGAATTGCTGTTATAAACTGTGATGAATTGCATATCAGGGAGGACTGATTGGTAGTGAGACAATCTTTGTGAAGCTGTGAGATTCTTGAAATTGCAGAGAAGTTGGATTCAATTTAGATTTAGGGTTTGTCAGGAATTGAAGCTCAGGGAGATTGACAGGGTCTCTGTGTGGTTGAATCTGGTGCCTTAGATGTATGCCAGGGATGAATGGGCTCAAGGTTAGGCTGAAGATGAAATGGCACCCGAGAAGGAGGTGCGAGAATGTGGTGGAGCTTGCAAGACTTGGAGTTGGTTATGTTGCAGGTGGCTTGAACCTGGTGGAATTGAAGTGATGTTGGTAGTATTGGCAATGGAGTGAGTCTTAAGATGAATCTGCAACATAGTAGGAGGTGGTAGCTGGGTTCTGGTGGTTGAAATGGAAAGATGCAGTTTCAGGCAAGGATGAAGCTAAAATGTGCAGCTATGCATAGTGGTTGAATGCTGTTAGGTGATGTGCTGCAATAGCAGTGGACTGAGTAGGACACAGGGCAGGAAGTGCAGATGTCGTTGGTGTGCCGTTACAACGGAGATCTAATGAGGAATGACAGAAATGAACCAAGTGTTATTGGTGTGTGCAGAGTGGCAAGTTAGGGCCAACATGGCTGGATAAGCTAGTAAAGCACAGCCATCATGGCTGGTGCAGTCAAGGCCTGATGGTTGCAGGTGAAGCACAATCATTGTGCTACAGATTTGGCCAATGCAACTGGCCCAAGCCAAGTTCACTCAGGTCAGCTGAGTCTGAAACGGGTCTAACTCAGGTCTGACTTGGTTCTGACTCATGAACCTGACTCATCTGTTGACTCACCCTAACTCGGTGCTGACCGAGTTGACCCGCTGACTAACAGTTGACTGACGGTTGACCCGTTTGACCGTTAGTCCTAACGGTGGACTGACGGAATATTCCGTCGAATATTCTCTCAACGGACAGAAATTTTCAGGTGACCGGCGGCGACTATTCCGGCCTATTTCCGGCCACAATCCCGATTTTAAAATGAGCAAAAATTCAGAATTTTCTATGGACTTCTCTCATGGGTGTGAAGACTTGGGCTTGGAATTGGATGGAGAATTGGACTCAAACTTGGAAAGAGAAGGTGGAAGAGTTGAGAAAAGCTTGGAATTGGAAATTGAATTGCTAAAGGAAAAGGATTCTACTCCTTAGAAGATTTGGAGAATGTTGAAGCCTATAAATAGAGAAGTTTTCTACAACTTCTACACACATCTCTACACACACAACAATTCTTTTCTTTTCTTATTCTCTGTGTGAACTCTTTAACATGAGTAGTTAATTTATTGATTGAGGATGAATTCCTAGTTCTTAATATGATTTGAGTTTTTGTTTTTAAATTCTATCTTGAAGTTTTTCACATAATTATCGTTTGTTTTTACTAATAGGAGTGATCTTAAAGACATTCATGATTGATTGATAGATTGTTTGGAGTGCACGCTAAATTGATTTGTTAATTTGATCTAAAGCTAGTGAAAGTTAGGAGATAAGTAATCGTTTCTTGACTCTTTACATAAGTAGCAAACACGAGACCTTGCGGAGGGATTCCGTGGAGCAATTGTGTGTAGAAACAACGTTAGCAAGTAGACCTTGATCTAAGAGTCTAACTACTAATATTAACCTAATAAGTTCATAAATCTTAATGCGTTTATTTAAATTACATCTAGAGTGAGCTACTACTAGGTGGTTTGGTAAATAGAATCCGGTAGTCGAGAACTTCCGTGTCCGGTGATACAAGGGATTTAGGGGTTTAGCTCTGAGCTAGCTGCTTTACCTACGGTTGGTGATAATTTGTGACTAATAACAAGTAGAATAGAACATAACTTGATTCATTGTTTCGTAACGAAGAAGGATTCCTTGATATTGTCTCTCTTATTGCTTTCAACTTTATCTTTTTATTGCTTTGTTTATTTTCTTTTGCTTTTTACACCCCCCTTTCGTGACAATTTTTACAACTAGAATCTCGTGCTCCTCGTGGGATCGACCTTGACTACCCTATATTACTTGTTAATTAGGTAGTAAAGTATTAATTAATTTGATTGCACCTACGACACGCATCATGAGCCAACATGGTGTACACGTTTAAGTACGATTACATAAACCTAAATGAGGGTACATTTCATTTATGTGTAACAAGCTAAGTTCGATCTAACGGTGGAAAGATATTAGCTTGGTTGAATCAGGTTATTCATTTAACGGTGAATATTGAATGCTTTGTTACCAAGGTAACTTAGATTGCAAACCCTGATTTGAAAACTATATAAAGGAGAATTCTAGCAACTGGGAAACCTAATCCCCACACTTCTGTGTGTTACTAGTTGCATAGCTAGAGTCGATTCTCCTTTAACCTTAGGTTTCTCACGAGACCCTGTAGGTTAACGACTTGAAGACTTCATTGGGATTGTGAAGCCAGGCCCAACTATTTTCTCCGTAGTTGCATGTTCTGATCTTTCCCGATTCTATCGTCTAAGTACTATCTTCTCTAAGATTTGCTCGAGATTTAATCTCCGATAGGCAAGATAAAAAATAATCACAAACACCTTCGTCTAATCATTTGTTATTACACAATATCTAGTTTCGCTTCCATACGATTTAGATTATTATGAGGTAATTGATAATACAAGGCTCTTATTCGGGAATACAAGACCAGTTTATCAATTGGTTCCTATTCACCTTGATTTATCAAAAGATGGAAAAACTCATAGATATTTCTGTGGGAGACAGATTTGTCTATTCCAATAGACTTTTCTGTGTGACACAGATTTGTTTATCAAGTCTTCGACTTTGGGTCGTAGCAACTCTTGGTTGTTGGTGAGATCAGCTAAAGGAATCAAGTGCGTAGTATCCTGCTGGGATCAGAGACATAAGGAACGTAACCGTACCTTGAATCAGTGTGAGATTGATTAGGGTTCAACTACAGTCCAGTCCGAAGTTCATTGGTAGTAGGCTAGTGTCTGTAGCGGCTTAATACAGTGTAGTGTTCAAAGCTGAACTAGGTCCCGGGGTTTTTCTGCATTTGCGGTTTTCCTCGTTAACAAAATTCTGGTGTCTGTGTTATCTCTTTTCCACATTATATTTTGTTATATAATTGAAATATCACAGGTTATGCGTTGTATCGATCAATTGGGAAATCCAACCTTTGGTTGTTGATTGAAATTGATTGATACTTGAACATTGGTCTTTGGTACCGTTCAAGTTACTTCTCCTATATTCAATCGGGCTCGCAAATTTATATTTGTTGATTGCAGATTGAATAGAGAGATAGAGATATTATCTCCTTGATATACTTTTCTCTAGATTGAGTCTGACTGTCTAGTTGATTCTCTATAAAGTATATTGGAGTAAGTCCTCTCAGATTTCCAAACGAATTGTTGGGTGGGGTTGTTGTACCCCCGCATTTTCAATTTGTATCAAAGCAGGCAAACACATTAAAGACCTTATAAGTCTATGTTTGTAACAATCTGTGTTCTGAGGACCTAAGAAGTATCTCATAAGATAACGCATATTGATATGTCTTCCAAAGGTTCTGATTACACCAAAAATCTTGGGTTTGCCTCAAAGGATAACTCCTTAGTAGATTCTTTCGAATCCCGAGGGAAAAATAAGATTTGTGAGATCGTGTCAGAGTCTGAAATGGAACTCACCAGATCGTTAAAAAAATCTACTGAAATGATTGATTTTCAAGTTTCTAAAATCAAGACTCTTGAAGAAAAGAATGATCAGCTTATTGATGAATTTGAGAAATCTCTTGAAAAGGAACGTGAACTCTACAACTTCATTGAATCTCTCTCTAACAATATCGAAAAATTGATTCAAGAAACTACTCAACAGCGAGAAAAGATTAGTAAGCTTGAAGATACTGTTAAAGAAGACTAAATTAGAGAAGAACGTTTAGTCAAGGCTCATTCATCAGAACTAAACAGTTATCGTGTTGAAAAAGAGAATTTTGTTGCATCTCTTCGATATGCCCGAGAACTGTGTAACACCTTGAAAAAGGAAAACTCTGCTTTGATAAATAAGTCATCTTATGCACCTTCTTCTGATACTCACAAGCCTTTACCTAGTGTGAAGAAAAGTTCCTCTAAGGAATTACCTTATGTGAATCACTTGCAAAATTTGCATGTGCCGGAAGAATTTATGGGTCAAGGCAATCATTTCTCAAATCCAAGATGTTGTTCCTTCTGTGGGAAAAAGAATCACTATGCTCTTCATTATTTTTCCAGAAAGAAACATATTTCTGATCTCCATAATCTGATTCTTTCAATTAATTTGGTAGTTGTTAAAAGATTGATCTAAGAACTTGACAAAGGAGTTTATTGGGATAAATGGAAGAGCCTTTTGTCATACTCATATCACGTTGTTTGAAAAGAGTTGTTACCGAACAGATTTGTTGTTCCTTTACTATTTGGAATACGAACCAAAGGAATTGTTCCAAGTGCGTGACTTATTGCAAGTTGGAGGCGCAGGTATACAGACGGAACTAGGTGAACTATAGGTTTAGTTGCTTGGTCTCAACTATACGAAGTTGGTTTAGATTTTGTATAGCGGCTTAATCCTGAGAGTATTAAATTCTGGACAAGGTCCCGGGTTTTTTTAGCATTTGCGGTTTCCTCGTTAACAAAATCTTGCTGTGTCTTTTACTTTTCTATTTCCGCAATTATAATTGTTTTTGTTATAATTAGAAGTAAAATACACAAACGTTAATTCATATTTACTTGATATCAATCCTATTGTGTTTGGTTAAGTCCGAACCTATTATCAAGTAAACATACTTCGTTGTTGTATTGTCTCGATCTTGTATCCATAGTCAATCACGCAAGTTATCTTGTTGTCGTATTGTATCGATCTCGTATCCATAGACGATCACACGAAGTGTGAACCGATTAGTTATATTGTCTCGACTCAGTCCATAGACAATCATTTTCGGAGAAAGGACTTATATATGGAAAAGTTTTAGATTGAGGTATATTTGGGTACCCTCGTATTTTCAATTGGTATCAGAGCAGGCAAACATGAAAAGATCTAATAATCTGTGTTTGGTGCGATCCATCCTATAAGAAAATGAATCTTATGAATGATTCAGTTAACGTACCACCAAGATTTAATAGGATGAATTACCCATTTTGGAAGCTGCTATGAGAACCTTTCTTCAATCCCGAGATTTTAATACTTGGCTATTAATCGAAGACGGATATGAAAGACCAAGAGTAGATTATCTAGAAGCAGAGTTTAAACGCTTAGTATTCTACAATTATGAAGAAAGAGCTCTTGCAAAGCAGAACTCTGATGGTCTAAATGCCATCGTACACGCCGTAAGTGATGATCTTCGTCCTCATGTTCTGTCATGTGAAACTTCTAAGGAGGCATGGGATACTCTTGAGACCGTATTCGAAGGAAATGATTCCGAAAAAGAAGCGCGACTTCTGTCCCTTTCATCTGAATGGGAATACCTTAAAATGGATGATAACGATACCTTTTAGGAGTTTAACACTAAACTTTCTGAGATTGTCAATGCTTCTTTCTTACTAGGAAAATCTATACCTGAAAAGGAAATAGTATGCAAAATTCGCAGATCGTTACCATCTGGATACGAGTCTAAGAAACATGCCATAGTAGAAGCAAATGATCTTTCTATACTTTCTCGAAGCTCTCTTGTAGAAAAGTTAAAGATCTTTGATACAGAAATTCTGCTGAACAATCAAACTGGGAAACATTTCCAAGAGGACAAGGTACCTGTTGAAAAAGAGCTTGACTCAACAATTGTGCTTCTAGCGCAACGAATTAAGGACATCTTATCCAATGATAAACGGGATCCTGATACATTATCGTTTTGTCATAAAAAGGGTAATGAAGAAGTACAATGCTTCAAGTGTTGTAGATTCGGACATATGGGAAAACATTGTCCCAGCAAAAGAACTCAGAAGTGCAACAAGGCTTATGTCTCTACTCTTGATGATATTCTGGAGGAAGAACCCTATGGAGGAATATCTAACTGTAATGCACTTCTTGCCAACTCTAACAGTGATGAATCCCGTGAGTCTAATCAACTCCTAGAAAAACTTGAGTTGGTAATTAAGGAAAATAAAAGGTTAAGCCTAGTACTTGAAAACCTTTTGAAATTCCTATCAGATAAAACCCGTAAGGTAAAATCTGAACAAGAAAAATTGGGTGAAAAACCAAGAGAGTCAGAAACTAGTTTTTCTGATAATATGATAAGTTCTTCATGTGGAAGAAATAACCACACTGCAATCTTCCTTGGAAATAAATTTATCAAGGCACTTCGCAAGGGGATAAAGATTTTGAAGGCTGGTGAGTTTATGAGATCTCAAAAGGAAATTGCAAACTCTTGCAATTACAAGAGAAATAAAGAACATAAGGAAACAAAGTCTATTGTGTTTATAAGTCATCCTAAGTATGTCTTTGTTACCTATGGTGAGAACAATTCTCACCTCAACACACACTGATCGTGTTGAAGAATGCATCCTCACTAATTGCCCAAAATTCTGACTGCGAGGAGGCATAAATCTGGGAAGGTTGTACATATCTGTTTCATAAGTGAAAAATAATAGGTATCTTTTACTTTTGGGAAAAATATATTCGGTTTCCATAAACCAAATTATCCCTTGATTTTCTCCCATCTTATATACCTTCTTCTTGTACGAAAGAAGACTATTTTGTTTCAATGGAGAAATCGGTAAAAGAAGAGTCATCTCTTGATGATTTAGCACTATGTGCATCAGTTATGACTGAAACTCATGATGTCTCCCTTCATGATAATTCTCAAGATTCTCTAAGAAAACAGATTCTTACTGTTAAAGGTTGCATTAGATATCATGAGCTAATGATAAAAGATTCAAAAGAAGTACTAGCTGATCTTCATTCTCAACTGTTTGAGATGAACAAATTGTCTACTGAAAAAGGAAGTGCTCAGAAGAATTTGAATCCAGTTTTTGAAAGCAATCTTCACAAGAATTGAGATTAGAGAGAAAATAGACATCTGTTTTTGATTTCTTTCAATAATTGTATAAGGTCTATTTTGAATAAAACTATCTAGTATTTATGAATAAAATTATTAGTTTATAATTTTTCTTGTGATAGTTTTTCGTTTATATAGCCTGTGCTTGAATGCTTTATATTATTGATATGTATGTTTATGGGATGTTTGATTTCGGTTTTCTCAACCTTAATATTCGATCTCATATGGTGTGAACCCTTATGGTTTGGGTGAATTTTTGGTTTAGCAGGATTAAGTTCTAGCCCGTGTTGGTAGGATTTATCAGAGGATAATAAGGGGTTCCGATTGAAACTAATATGTGAAAAAATCACAATATGTTGAATCGTTTGGTTTAGCATAAAAGCATATGTGTTTCGGGGTTTCAACTTTTGCATTGCATTAGTTAAAACCGGTTTTCAACCTTTCTCTGGTAAAGGTTGGTGTTTGTTGTTGTTCTTTTGTCTTGCGAGAGGATGACAACACAACGGGGGAGAGTTCTAAATTGAACTTGCGCTTAATGATATATTCTTCAGGGGTGAAGAGGATGCGGAATTTGAGGTAACGAATTTGTTAGTTAATCGTTTTCTGATAGGGTGTAGAATACATCCTATTTATTATATATTGTTTATGCTTTCTCTGCTATTTTCCTGTAAATTATGTATTTTACGCTTGTTTTGAGTTTTGTAGCTACTATGGAGTCGCACGGAGGAAAAGAAGAAGAAATTACTCTAATTGAGCTAAAAGGGCAAAATTGTCATTTCATGGGCGAGCACTATCCGGAGCCCAGTCATGGTTAAGGGGCAACTCTTTTGGTGGAGTACTAAAGCCAGGCCCAGTCTAGGTTAAGGGGGGTTGATATCAGGGTACCCTTTATCATTTGCCGGTGGGTGTATTTATCAGGTCTCATCTATGGGGTGTACTTATCCGTATCGTCTCAACCCTAAATCGAGAGGAGTCCCGCCTCTCATTCATTCCTACGCCCTGAAAGCGAGAGAAGCGACCATTCTTTGATAATTTCAAGAAATTGAGAAGGAGATGAAGGAATCGAGAATCCATCCGCAATTGATTCGGGTAGAGTGGGTTTGATGGTGTTTCGGTGCGAGAGACGAGGAAATTAAAGTGAGAGGTTGAATCGAGAAGAAATTGAGATACGGGGATCTGTGGAAATCGAAACAGTTGAGAAGAAATCGAAGAACGAATTTGTGCCAGGGCTTGAGAAATTAGGGTTCTGTTCGGATGAGTGAATCACAGAGATTATGGTTCCAAGGAGGCTCTAGAAGATGGGTTCGACTTGATTTAGAAATTAGCAGTGGCGATGAGAAAGATCAGATGGGTTTGCTGGTTGAATTTGTGAGGAAGAGATAAGTAATCGAAGATGGGTTCGATCGTGAAGTAGTGTAGATCTCGTTCTTTGTTCTCGATGGATTTGAAGTGGGTTATGTGTATTGAATCTGTGAAGTTGGTGGTCTTTGAGTTGATGGTGGCCGATTCGGTGTTGATATTGGTTTGTTGTTATGAAGTAAAGCTCGGGGGGAGAATGGGTTCGCTAATCGATTGAAAAGAAATGGAAGTAGCATGTTGTTGAATGGAGGCATCCGAGGTCGTTATTGATCTTTGGGTCGATGGCGAAATGGTTGGATCTGTGATGAATTGAAGCGGGGAGGTGTTCTTTGCTATAGTGTTGTTTCTATTACGAGGGAAGATTAATGGGTTGTGAGTGATTGAAATCATAGATGAATGTCTAGGAATGATGCGGGAATGGAGCTTAAATGAGGCTGAAACATTGCCGGGGAAGTCTCGTAATCAGTAGAAACTCGGCCAAATTTCCCTACGGCGAGTCAACTCGCGTGACGCCCGAAGACCGATCCCAACCGAGTTCGATGTGACCGATTCCGGTTAGCTGAATTAGATCAAGTCAGCCGAGTAAGCAGTGACTCGAAGAATCGACTCGTGAGTAAGCCCGAGTTAGGCGAGTCGAAGCTAACTCGAGTCTGACTCTCCTTCCCCTTTGACCATTGACTAACGGTTGACTGTTAGTTTGACCTAACGGTAACAGAATCTTGGACGGAATATTCCCTTGACGGCAACAGAATTCAGGTGGCCGGCGGCGACTTATTCCGGCCGGATTCCGGCCACAATACCAGTTTTCCGGCAAACAAAATTCCAGAATTTTCTATGGATTTCTCTCATGGGTGTGAAGACTTGGACTAGGAATTGGATGGAGAGTTGGGCTCAAATTTGGAAAGAGAAGGTGGAAGAGTTGAGAAAAGCTTGGATTTGGAAATTGAATTGCTAAAGGAAAAGGATTCTAATCCTTGGAAGATTTGGAGAATATTGAAGCCTATAAATAGAGAAGTTTTCTACATCTTTTAGACACACATCTCTACACACACAACACTTTTCTTTTCTTATTCTTTGTGTGAACTCCTTAACATGAGTAGCTAATTTTATTGATTGAGGATGAATTCCTAGTTCTTAATATGATTTAAGTTTTTGTTTTCAATTCTATCTTGAAGTTTTTCACATAATTATCGTTTGTTTTTACTAATAGGAATGATCTTAATGACATTCATGATTGATTGATAGATTGTTTGGGTGGCCAACTAAATTGATTTATTAATTTGATCTAAAGCTAGTGAAAGTTAGGGGATAAGTAATCGTTTCTTGACTCTTTACATAAGTAGCAAACACGAGACCTTGCGGAGGGATTCCGTGGAGCAATTGTGTGTGAAAACAACGTTAGCAAGTAGACCTTGATCTAAGAGTCTAACTACTAATATTAACCTAATAAGTTCATAAATCTTAATGCGTTTATTTAAATTACATCTAGAGTGATCTACTACTAGGTGGTTTGGTAAATAGAATCCGGTAGTCGAGAACTTCCGTATCCGGTGATACAAGGGATTTAGGGGTTTAGCACTGATCTAGCTGCTTTACCTACGGTTGGTGATAATTTGTGACTAATAACAAGTAGAAAAGAACATAACTTGATTCATTGTTTCAGAACGAAGAAGGATTCCTTGGTCTTGTCTCTCTTATTGCTTTCAACTTTATCTTTTAATTGCTTTGTTTATTTTCTTTTGCTTTTTACACCCCCCTTTCGTGACAATTTTTACAACTAGAATCTCTTGCTCCTCGTGGGAACGAACTTGACTTCCATTATATTATTTTTAATTGAGTGGAAATATTGATTAATTTGATTGCACCTACGACACGCATCATTTTCCTGTTTAAGAAAAGCCTGATTTTATTGCATATATTTATTGCTTTTGCTTAACAAAATTTCGGTACAATTGATGTTTTATTCCATTATTTGTGTATGGATGTATGTGTGATTCAATTGTTTGCGGTTAAGAAAAACTATTGTTATCTTGCTTTATTGTTTGGTATCAATTGTTTAGGCTTACGAAATTACGGTACAATTGCGGTACTTTAATGTCTATGTTTGTTTCAATTGCTTCCGGTTGAGGTAAATAATTATGCAAGTTGATTTATTTGGTTTGTATGAATTGTTTATGGCTTAACAAAAGGTTTTCGGGATGAATTGCCTAGTCCAATTCGATTCCGGATAAGAGAAACTAAGTTAATTCTGATCTTAGTCAGACTTATCAAAGTGAAGGTTTCGGTTATTCAAGTCTAATCGAATGCCTTAACAAGAAATGCTAGTTAACTAACCTAGTACATGTCTTGTTTAAAAGTGAAAGGTCTAAGTTATTATTCGAATAATTAGAACCCATGAGAAAAAATATAATTAATTTTGGTCTTATCGAATAAGCGATTGTATTTTTGCAATCGGTTTAGCAAAAAAACTAAGGTACTTAGTCAAATTTTAATTTTCTAAACTATTAGGGAAAATTTCTTCGGGCAATTGGTTCCTTGGTAACATATTAAAACAAAATTACTTTGTATTTTCGGTTTTGATATTGCTTATCTAAAATGGTGTGTGGAATCCTCGTGCTTAACATTTATAGGTTGCAAGTCTTTTGAGATTTGTAAGATCCTTTCGGTTTGTCCTTTATTTGCTCGTACCTTTGTCATTTTGTGACAAAAAGGGGGAGAAATATATGGAGTAAACAAGTGATTTGGTATCACTAAGGAAATGACATTGGTGCTTAAACGTTATATCTAACGAAAGAGTAAAGCATAGACTAAGGGGGAGTAACATATCATATTGATACTTCTAGTTACATAGACTACAAAGGGAATAACAAAGACGTGCGGATTGAAAATCTACCTATCTTACCTTTAGGGGGAGTATTAGCTTTGTTATTATAATGTCAACAACGGAATTTATGGATTGAATGTACACAGGTTATTGTGCTGTTGAAACTTGGAATCAAGCGAATGTGTAATGGATTCTTGTAATTTGTTTATCCATATGATGTAAGAGTTTTGTCACTAAAATTGACAATGGGGGAGATTGTTAGAGCATTGCTCGTTTGAACCCACCAAGCGTTGGTATGTCAAGTTTGGTTGTCATATTTAGTGAACCAAAACTCATTTAAAGAGTCGCTTGATTATTTACTAGAGTCAACTTCGTATAAGTTATCTAGAAAGTTACTAGGATATGAGACTTACAAGTATTACGTGAAGACTTGAAGAATGTGAAGAAGTAAAGAGCTACAACGACGACATCATCCTTCCTCTTGAGGTTAGTAATATTTGACTTGAACTTTTTCAATCCTAACGTATATTTCAAGTCGTGCATATTGAAAACGTAACTGCGAAGCTGTGAATGATTATACTCTAGTTAGACATAGTATTAAGGAATTACAATATGAAGTATAACGTCTATCTTTTGAACTTCGTATATAAGACATCGACATAATCGTATGAATGCTATTGTGATTATGTATGGGTATGGGTGAAGATTCCGTCCTAGGAAACAATGTTTTACATTCGTTTAAAGGAAGTACAATTCATAAACTTTTTTTATGAATTAAAAGGGAAATCTCTAGGCTTATTGGTATTGTTATTCATTGCAAATCTCTGGATTACCAATATGTGTGTTTAGTATGACTTCTCATAACTTGTTTACGTATCTTGGTAAAACTATTCACAAGGCCAGACTTTTCTATTGGTATGACTTTTATTAGTGAAACTGATCTTACGTAATCACCTGAGATGGTATGATCGATATGTTGTAATTGGTATGAACAACTCTAGACATTGGGGAACCGATCCTAGTAAAAGGTGCAACCGATCACAAGTGTGTGGAATCGATCCTTGTAAGAGGTGCAACAATTCTTAGTAATTGGTAACTGATCTTATGACTTGTGCATCCGATTGCAAGTTAAATACCATAAATATATGGTAACCGATCCTAGTACCTAGTCAACCAAATTTTGGAAAGCTAGTGTGACCGATCCTAGTACCCACATGGAGGTAGAACCGAAACTTATTTTGGTAGAACAGTGAAAACCCATTAATGGTGATTTGATAGGTTAATCAATCACATAGTTCTTGGAAGTCAGATGAACCAATTCTAAACTTGTTTGGAAGTGTGGCAAATCGGTTCCAAGATTGTAAATATGAAAAAGGATTTACAAAGTAAATATGTCGACATACTTTGAACATGTGCAGTAACTCTTATATTTTATTGTTCAAAGATATTCCTTAATAGCTAAAGGAGAATCCCAGATCGAAATAAATTGAGAATCTTTTAATTAAAGTTTTTAGTTTTATATGCTTTTAATTTCCAGCAATTAAAATGCATATCTTTAGAAAATAAAAATTGGTAATGTGTATTTACTAATTGGAGATTTTCTACTGAGATTTCAGTCAATATTTGGACATAACATTTCCAGGAATTATGGAAACCGAAATTGGAAATATATAGCATATCTTGAGAATATTTTAGGTTTTGGAAATTTCTTGGTGTCCAAACTTCCTTGGTCTATAAATATTGAAGTTTGCATTTCGAGCAAACTAATCCTCAGAGCCAGCAAAACTACCTAGTTGTGTTGTTACTGGTGGAGCCGTCTATTCGTAGAGGAAAGTACCCTAATTAGGCGAAATCTCTTACGATCGCTCGTTTTAAAGACTTCTTTGGGATTGGGAAGCTCTACGAGTACCGTTGGTGGGAAACTAGATGATTGTAGTTTATTATTAGTTTTCGATTAATTTGATTGACTAACGGTTGTTGAACTTTGATTGCACCTAGTTTGTTTATGCTTGGGAATCTTCTCTTCTGATATAAGATTCACTCAAACTAGATCGAAGTTTCGACGAGGATCTTTAAACTGTTTGTAGATTTAAAGACATCTTGTGATAATCCATTGTTAACATACTCCGTTCTGTGTGTGATTGATCACAAGAGATTCAAGTTGTTTGTGTACAGGTGTTTATTGAAGATCTAAGAAGATTTGAAGACAAAGAAGATTTCTTATTTGAGTTCGTAATCTTTGGTGTGCACAAAACTTGATCGACTGGGGATCCAACTATAATCGGTTTATCTTTGTGATAACCTTGATTGATTAGTTGAGTATATCGGCATCAATACAATTCTTTGTGATTCAAAGTATTGATTGCATAGTCTAGACAATTACTTTGGTAGTTGTTAAAAGATTGATCTAAGAACCTGACAAAGGAGTTTATTGGGATAAACGGAAGAGATTTTAGTCAAGCTCATATCACATTGTTTGAAAAGAGTTGTTACCAAACAGATTTGTTGTTCCTTTACTGTTTGGAATACGAACCAAAGGAATTGTTCCAAGTGCGTGACTTATTTCAAGTTGGAGGCGCAGGGATACAGACGGAACTAGGTCAACTATAGGTTTAGTTGCTTGGTCTCAACTATACGAAGTTGGTTTAGATTTTGTATACCGGCTTAATCCTGAGAGTATTCAATTCTGGACAAGGTCCCGAGGTTTTTCTGCATTTGCGGTTTCCTCGTTAACAAAATCTTGCCGTGTCTTTTACTTTTCTATTTCCGCAATTATAATTGTTTTTATTATAATTAGAAGTAAAATACGTAAACGTTAATTCCTATTTACTTGATAGCAATCCAATTGTGTTTGGTTAAGTCCGAACCTATTATCAAGTAATCATACTTCGTTGTTGTATTGTCTCGATCTTGTATCCATAGTCAAACAAGCAAGTTATCTTGTTGTCGTATTGTCTCGATCTCGTATCCATAGACGATCACACGAAGTGTGAACCGATTAGTTGTATTGTCTCGACTCAGTCCATAGACAATCACTTTCGGAGAAAGGACTTATAGGTGGAAAAGTTTTAGATTGAGGTATATTTGGGTACCCTCGTCTTTTCACAGATGTTGAGTCGAAGGTCGAAAGGCCTTCATTCAATGCTTTCTGAAAAGACGAGGGTACCCAAATATACCTCAATCTAAAACTTTTCCACTTATAAGTCCTTTCTCCGAAAGTGATTGTCTATGGACTGATTCGAGACAATACAACTAATCGGTTCACACTTCGTGTGATCGTCTATGGATACGAGATCGAGACAATACGACAACAAGATAACTTGTTTGTTTGACTATGGATACAAGATCGAGACAATACAACAACGAAGTATGATTACCTAATAATAGGTTCGGAATTAACCAAACACAATAGGATTGATATCAAGTAAATAGGAATTAACGTTTGTGTATTTTACTTCTAATTATAATAAAAATAATTATAATTGCGGAAATAGAAAAGTAAAAGACACAACAAGATTTTGTTAACGAGGAAACCGAAAATGCAGAAAAACCCCGGGACCTTGTCCAAAATTGAATACTCTCAGGATTAAGCCGCTATACAAAATCTAAACCAACTTCGTATAGTTGAGACCAAGCAACTAAACCTATAGTTCACCTAGTTCCGTTTGTATCCCTGCTCATCCAACTTGCAATAAGTCACGCACTTGGAACAATTCCTTTGGTTCATATTCCAAACCGTAAAGGAACAACAAATCTGTTCGGTAACAATTCTTTTCAAACAAGTGACATGAGTTTAACAAAAGGCTCTTCCGTTTATCCCAATAAACTCCTTTGTCAGGTTCTTAGATCAATCTATCAACAACTACCAAAGTAATTATCTAGACTATGCAATCAATACTTTGAATCACAAAGAAGTGTATTGATGCCGATCTACTCAACTAATCAATCAAAGTTATCACAAAGATAAACCGATTATAGTTGGATCCCCAGCCGATCAAGTTTTGTGCACACCAAAGATTATGAACTCAAATAAGAAATCTTATTTGTCTTCAAATCTTCATGATCTCCAATTAACACCTGCACACAATCAACTTGAATCTCTTGTGATCATTCACACACAGAACGAAGTCTGTTAACAATGGATTATCACAAGATATATTTAGATCTACAAACAGTCTAAAGATCCTCGTCGACACTTCGATCTAGTTTGAGTGAATCTTATATCAGAAGAGAAGATTCTCAAGCGTAAACAAACTAGGTGCAATCAAAGTTCAACAACCGTTAGTCAATCAAATCAATCAAAAACTAATAATAAACTACAATTATCTAGTTTCCCACCAACGGTACTCGTAGAGCTTCCCAATCCCAAAGAAGTCTTTAAAACGAGCGGTCGTAAGAGATTTCGCCTAATTAGGTACTTTCTCTACTTAATAGACGGCTCCACCAGTAACAACACAACTAGGTAGTTTTGCTGGCTCTGAGGATTAGTTTGCTCGAAATGCAAACTTCAATATTTATAGACCAAGGAAGTTTGGACACCAAGAAATTTCCAAAACCTAAAATATTCTCAAGATATGCTATATATTTCCAATTTTGGTTTCCATAATTCCTAGAAATGTTATGTCCAAATATTGACTGAAATCTCAGTAGAAAATCTCCAATTAGTAAATACACATTACCAATTTTTATTTTCTAAAGATATGCATTTTAATTGTTGGAAATTAAAAGCATAAGTCATATGATCGGTTACCAATTACTAAGACTTGTTGCACCTCTTACAAGGATCGATTCCACATACTTGTGATATGTTGCACCTCTTACTAGGATCGGTTCCCCAATGTCTAGAGTTGGTCATACCAATTACAATATATCGATCATACCATCTCAGGTGATTACTTAAGATTCGTTTCACTAATAAAAGTCATACCAATACTAAAGTCAGGCATTGTAAATAGTTTTACCAAGATACATAAGCAAGTTATGAGCGGTTATACTAAACACACAAATTGGTAATCCAAAGATTTTCAATGAATAACAATACCAATAAGCCTAGCGATTTCCCTTTCGATTCATAAAACAAAAAGTTTACGAATTGTACTCCCTTTAAACGAATGTAAAACATTGTTTCCTAGTACGAAATCTTCACCCATACCCATACACATAATCGCATTCATACGATTATGTCGATGTTTTATATACGAAGTTCAAAAGATAGACATTATACTTCGTATTGTAATTCCTTAATACTATGTCTAACTAGAGTATAATCATTCACAGTTACGTTTTCAATATGCACGACTTGAAAGATACGTTAGGATTGAAACAGTTCAAGTCAAAGGGAAATAACAAAGATGTGCGGATTAAAAATCTACCTATCTCACCTTTAGGGGGAGTATTAGATTTGTTATTTAAATGTCAACAGCGGAATTTATGGATTGAATATATGCAGGGTATTCTGCTGTTGAAACTTGGAATCAAGCGTATGTATAATGAATTTTTTATAATTTGTTTATCCATATGTATTAAGAGTTTTGTCACTAAAATTGACAAAGGGGGAGATTGTTAGAGCATAGCTTTGTTGAACACACCAAGCGTTGGTATGTCAAGTTTGGTTGTCATATTTTAGAGAATCAAAACTCAATTAAAGAGTCGCTTGATTATATACTAGAGACAACTTCGTATAGGTTAGGCTAGAAATATTAGGATAATGAGACATACAAGTATTACTCGAAGACTTGAAGAATGTGAAGAAGTAACAAGCTACATCGACGACATCATCCTTCCTCTTGAGGTTAGTAATATTTTGACTTGAACACTTTCCCAATGTATCTTTCAAGTCGTGCTATATTGAAAACATAACTGCGAAGCTGTGAATGTTATACTCTAGTAGACATAGTGTTAAGGAATTAAAATACGAAGTATAACGCTTATCTTTTGAACTTCGTATATAAGACATCGACATAATCGTATGAATGCTACTGTGATTATGTGTATGGGTAAAGGTAAAGATTTCATCCTAGGAAATAATGTTTACATTCGTTTAAAGGAAGTACATTCATGAACTTGTTTTATGAATCGAAAGGGAAATCGCTAAGCTTATTGGTATTGTTATTCATTGCATATCTTTGGATTACCAATATGTGTGATTTAGTAGAACCGTTCATAACTTGTTATGTATCTTGGTAAAACTAGTCACAATGCCTGACTTATGTATTGGTACGACTTTTATTAGTGTAACCGATCCTAAGTAATCACCGTAGATGGTATGATCGATATTTGTAATTGGTGTAACCGATCCTAGTAATTAGTATGACCAATCACAAAAGAGTTGTAATCGATCCTTGTAATTAGCGTAACCGGTCCTGGTAATTGGTGTAACCGATCCTAGTGACTAGTGTAACCGATCACAAGTAATACCATGAGAATATGGTAACCGGTCCTGGTAATTGACGTAACCGATCCTGGTAATTGGTGTAACCGATCCTAGTGACTAGTGTAACCGATCACAAGTAATACCATGAGAATATGGTAACCGGTCCTGGTAATTGACGTAACCGATCTTGGTAACTGATGTAACCGGTCCCAGTAACCATATTAAGATAGAAATGTTCCTTTTGTTTGGTAGAACCGTAAACCAATGATTAGTGTATTGATATTTGATCAATCACATAGTTCTTAGAAATCAGATGAAGATGTCGACATACTTTGAACATGTTCAATAACTCTTATCTTTTATTGTTCAAAGATATGCTTTTAATTACCAGCAATTAAAATGCATATCTCTGGAAAATAAAAGGGGGATTTTGTGTTTCCCCCTCAAAATAAATAGCTATTTTGCGTTACCCCCTTTTTTAATTCAAAATAGGTGAAACCCCCTTTAACTTGGATGTGCCGTAACTGTCCTGTTAAATAACCACGTGCGACACACGTGAGTATAAATTAAAACAATAAAATAAAAAATAGACTGCGAAACCCTAAAATGTTTTCTTTTTCTTTCACCTATGCAATTCGTCCATGTTCTTATCAAATCAATATTCGTCTCGTTCCTTCACCAGTCACGACCGCCGCTTCATTCAGCTCTTTCCTTCTCCATGCCAACAACACCTTGAATTAATAGCGAGCAGCCAGTATCACATCTCCCACTGAAATATCAACAACCTACTGAATAATTCCAGAACTTGAAATCTTCTTACCACCATCAAATTACCGATATGGCATATGTATCATCATGATTTAATTGTGAATCTCATCAAATCCATTAATCTGTGCAAAATCCCTTTTTCTTTTTCATTCAATTTCGATATTAACCCATCAAATTTATCAATTGATTTCCGTTTCATCTAATTAAATTCTTTATGTTGATTTTAAATTACGGAGGAGATTGAAGTGTGTTTCAGTAGTTCATAAGCTTAGGAACAGTGGGTTTGTATTGATTTGGAATTTGGCATCTAAGTGATTTAGTTTGTGAAGGTTTGAATGAGTTTTTAGATAATACTTGAAACCACGAAGTTAGGGAAGAAAATAGGATGATGTTGCTGTATGATTGAGAATGAATGATTCGAAGTTATGGGTATGTGTTAAATTCATGTCTTGCAAAGAAGGAGATACAATGAATTAGATATAAACATTTCACTGGTTCACCGCTCACCATTAAAACGCACACATGTGCTTGTGAAAAAGCCTGAATGACATATTCTCACTACTTCAAGCTTAGCTGCTACTGATTGAACTTTTTAGAGATAATTAGTTGGGAATGGAACCGATGCCGCCATTAATGGGGATATGTTTGGGTAAGAAAATTTCCGGGACACGGAAGACAGGAATCTGGGGCGGCATAATCATTAATCAACATATGCAAGCAAGATTGGTTTCTAACCGTTGATCACCAATATGAAGATTGTGATTTTTGGTTTTTCTGTTTTAATACTTTTTATAACAGACGCATGCACTTCGCACGTGCTAACATAATGTACTCAGTCCACGACACATCTTGGTTAAAGGGGGTTTCACCTATTTTGAATTAAAAAAGGGGGTAATGCAAAATAGCTATTTATTTTGAGGGAGAAACACAAATCCCCCAAAATAAAAATTGGTAATGTGCATTTACTAATTTGAGATTTTCTATTGAGATTTCGGTTAATATTGGACAGAGCATTTCCAGGAATTATGAAAACCGATTTGGAAATATATTTCATATCTTGAGAATATTCGGTTTTGGAAATTCCTTGGTGTCCAAACTTCCTTGGTCTATAAATATGAAGTTTGCATTTCGAGCAAACCATTCTAAGAGCCAGCAAAACTACCTTGTTGTGTTGTTACTGGTGGAGCCGTCTATTCGGAGAGGAAAGTACCTTAATTAGGCGAAATCTCTTACGGCTGCTCGTTTAAAGACTTCTGTGGGATCAAGAAGCTCTACGAGTACCCTTGGTGGGAAACTAGATAACTGCAGTATTATTAGTTTTCGATTTGATTTTATTGACTAACGGTTGTTGAACTTTGATTGCACCTAGTTTGTTTATTCTTGAGAATCTTCTCTTCCGATATAAGATTCACTCAAACTAGATCGAAGTGTCGACGGGATCTTTAGAACTGTTTGTAGATCTAAAGACGTCTTTTGATAATCCATTGTTAACAGACTCCGTTCTGTGCGTGATTGATCACAAGTGATTCAAGTTGTGGTGTGCAGGTGTTTATTGAAGATTTAAGAAGATTTGAAGACGAAGAAGATTTCTTATTTGGGTTCATAATCTTTGGTGTGCACCAAACTTGATCGGCTTGGATCCAACTATAATTGGTTTATCTTTGATAGATTTGATAGATTAGTTGCGTAGATCGGCATCATTATATAGTATCTTGATAAATCCTATTTTTTATTGCAAAATATAAACTCGGCTACTTTGGTAGTTGTTGGATAGATAGATCTAAACCCGACAAAGGAGTTTATTGGATTAAACCGAAGAGCCTTTGTCAAACTCATATCACTCAGATTGAATAGAGTTGTTACCGAACAGATTTGTTGTTCCTTTACTGTTTGGAATACAAACCAAAGGAATTGTTCCAGTGCGTGCACTTATTGAATGTCGGAAGCGCATGGATACTGAAGAAACTAGGTGAACTATAGGTTTAGTTGCTTGGTCTCAACTATACGAAGTTGGTTTGATTTTATATAGCGACTTAATTCTGAGAGTATTCAATTCTGGACTAGGTTCCGTGGTTTTTCTGCATTTTCGGTTTCCTCGTTAACAAAATCTTGCTGTGTCATTTACTTTTGTTTTCCGCAATTATAATTTTTATTATTATAATTTAAAGTAAATTACAAAAACGTTAACTCTGTATTACTTGATAGTGATCCTATAGAGTTTGGTTAAGTCCAAACCTATTATCAAGTAATCACACTTTGATTGTTGCATTGTCTCGATCTCGTATTCATAGATGAACACACAAAGTGTGAATACCGATTCGTTGTATTGTCTCGACTCAGTCCATATACAATCACTTTCGGTAAGAGGACTTATAGGTGGAAAAGTTTAAGATTGTGGTATATTTGGGTACCCTCGTCTTTTCAATTGGTATCAGAGCAGGCAAACACGAAAATATCTAACAATCTTTGTTTGGTGCGATCCAACCTATAAGAATTGAATCTGATGAATGATTCAGTTAACGTAATAGCAGGATTTGACTACTTCAAAGACTCGTGGTGGAAGAAACGAATGAAGTATGTAATACTCTTATTCCTAATTTTGTTAGGAATTGAGATTATGGTTGAGAATGTCTTGGTTGACCTACATAATCTCTCTTATATCATAAAATTGTATCTCATGGTATGGTTTACTACTAAGACTATTTACCATGATACAACACTCTACACGACATGTTGTGAGTTGAAATTGCTTAAGATTCTCCATAAGATTTTTCATTATAAGAACCATGACTATCTTGTGTTTGAAAAATCTGGAATCTTACACATTTTGGATTTGCTATCCAAATATATGTATAAACATTTTCAGACCAAAGTTTGTTAATATGTCGCTAATTAGGTTACGGTTTTGGAACATTTGTGATAATACAAAGAATGATTTTTCAGTTAATAATTCTGTTAACATTGGACTGCTTCGTACACCTCACAACTGTTTTAATGAAGCAAGTGATCTTTTAAGATATTACTGGAAATATGATTCTAAAGATATTTTTAACAAGTATCTTGTTATGTCCAAATATATTTTTGTATACTCTATTGAAAAATTCTTAAGTGAATTTCGAAAGATATTATCAAGTGTTGGTAATAATAGAGTAAACAAATTTTTGGACATGAATGTAGGATTAATCCATAATATAGATCCAATCCATGAAAAATCGGTTTTCCAGAAGAAAGACCTAGATACAAAATCGGATTTGTTTCCCCACAAGTCAGGGTTTCCGATTTTGAAAATGAAAAGGCGAGGGTTACCTCAAGCTAAAACTTTTCCTACCTATAAGTCCTTTCTCCGAAAGTGATTTTCTATGGACTGAGTCGAGACAATGCAACTAATCGGTTCACACTTCGTGTGATCGTCTATGGATATGAGATCGAGATAATACAACAACGAAGTATGTTTACTTGATAAAAAGGTTCGGACTTAACCAAACACAATAGGATTGCTTATCAAGTAAATAGGAATTAACGTTTGTGTAATTCACTTTAATTATAATAAAACAATTATAATGCGGAAAATAAAAGTAAATGACATAGCAAGATTTTGTTAACGAGGAAACCACAAATGCAAAAAAACCACGGGACCTTGTCCAGAATTGAATACTCTCAGGATTAAGCCGCTACACAAAATTAAACCAACTTCGTATAGTTGAGACCAAGAAACTAAACCTATAGTTCACCGAGTTCCGTATGTATTCCCACGCCTCCAACTTATGAATAAGTCATGTACTTGGAACAATTCCTTTGGTTCGTATTCCAAACAGTAAAGGAACAAAAAATATGTTTGGTAGCAACTCTCTTCAACCAAGTGATGTGAGTTCGACAAAGGCTCTTTTGTTTATCTCAATAAACTCCTTCGTCAGGTTCTTAGATCTATCTTATTCTTAACTACCAAAGGTAATTGTTAAGATTTTGCAATCAATACTTTTAATCACAAAGAATTGTATTGATGCCGATCTACACAACTAATCAATCCAATCTACCACAAGGATAAACCGATTATAGATCTAGTTGGATCCTCTATACTAGGTGCAATCAAAACAAGTATTGTGCACACCAAAGATTATGAACCCCAAATCAGAAATATTCAATATCTTCTTTGTCTTCAAATCTTCTTAGATCTTCAATAAACGCTGAAAATATTTGCACACAACAACTTGAATCTCTTGTGATCAATCACGCTTAAATAAAAGATTCTTAAACGGAGTGAATAACTTTGAATAATTAAAGATAAGCGTTATTAACAATGGATTATCATAAGACGTCTTTAGATCTACAAACAGTCTAAAAATCCCTGTCAAAACTTCGATCTAGTTTGAGTGAATCTTATATCAGAAGAGAAGATTCTCAAGCATAAACAAACTAGGTGCAATCAAAGTTCAACCACCGTTAGTCAATCAAATCAATCGAAAGTTCATACCAATACATAAGTCAGGCCTTTGTGAATAGTTTTACCAAGAACACAAACAAGTCATGAGCGGTTATACTAATCACACATATTGGTTTTTCACAAGATATGCAATGAATAACAATACCAATAACGCCTGGCGATTTCCTTTTCGATTCACAAAACAAGTTCATGAATTTACTTCCTTAGAACACACGTAAAACATTGTTTCCTAGGATGAAATCCCCACCTCATACCCATACATAATCACAATAGCATTTAAACGATTATGTCGATGTCTTATCTACAAAGTTTAATGGTTAAGCAATAAACCTCGTACTGTATTCCTTAATACTATGTCTATCTAGAGTGTTCATGCTTCGCAGTTTTGTTTTCAATATGCACGACTTGAAAGATATGTTAGAAAATGAAACAGTTCAAGTCAAATATCACTAACCTCAAGTGGAAGGATGATGTTGTCGTTGTAGCTTCTTACTTCTTCACTTATTCAAGTCTTCGCAATACTTGTAATGTCTCATTTCCTAATACTTTCAAGCTAACCTATACGAAGTTGACTCTAGTACATAATCAAACGACTCTTTAAATGAGTTTTGATTCACTAAAATATGACAACCAAACTTGACATACCAACGCTTGGTGGATTCAACCGAGCTATGCTCTAACAAAAAAAATTTCCTAAAGATAGTTATTTCCGGAATTTAATATCTTCACTCCCTATAAAAGAAGATTATACTGTAGTGTTTTTACAAACAGCCTGGGAAAAATTATCCGGAACCGAAACTAGATTATTTCATATTCCACTGATTTCTGGAAGTATGAGTAAAAGGAAATCAAGAAATTATAAATCTTCTGATAACAGTGTTAGGTATGATGATATTGAAAGGATCAGATTCCCTAACAAAATAGAAGATAAACATGATTTCACTTCGTTTATTGACAAATCATGTTTTGATAAGTACAATACTCTCAAGAGAATATAATTTACTGCTGAAAAGAGATTTGATCCAGAAGTCCAAAATAAGGATTATGTGAAGTTTGTTCAAGATCGGAACTGGGGAAAACTTTCTGATCTTGAAAAATATTCACCTAACATGGTATGAATTTTCTATACTAATATTCACTATATGGATCATAAAAACTTACCTTTGTAACTCTTGTTGGTCTTGGACTCTACTATGTCGATCATAAGACAATTGCTAATATCATCGAATACAGTGTGGAATGTAATCATCTGATTGCCGGAGTTGAAATTGAACACGATACCATTTCAACACATCTCATTGGAAGATCGACTGTCTGGGAAAATAGTAGATTACCAACAAAAGATATAACCTTCCATCTAAGGATATTCGGTAAACTTGCTTTAGCTACTCTATTTGCAAGTACCAGAGATAAGTCAGCTTGGAACAAGGATTTTGCAGAATTCGTATATTTTCTGTTAAAAGAAGATTCTCAAATTGTTCTTTGTGGAATAATTGTCAGTCAAATGATCAAGATCTCAAAATCTATTTCATCTCCAGGAATCAAGAAACATCTCGGTTTTCCATGTATAATTACAAAGATTTGTGAATTTATCGTGGGAGATGACTTTGATGACATAAGAAGCACCACTGCTGTCTCTAAAAAAACTATATGTCAAATGCTTGAAGGTCAAACCTGTAAAGAAACAGTTTAAAGGATTCCACCGAATTCTTATAACATGTCTCTTCTAGTCCACCTTGAAACTCTTGGTAAACAACTTGACAGTTTTCAAAAACAGTTGGCCTTTGCTGCTCAAAAAGATCCAGACACTCTTAAAGGTATTATAAACATTGAATCAGAGTTTTGGAACCAAGAATCGGAATTAAAAGAAGACTATCAAAAAGTACTTGATGACAAGGAGTGTTCTACCCATTAATTGTCTCTTGCAACAAAATAGACATCAGTTTTTGATTATTTCAATTATTGTGTAAGGTCCATTACTGAATAAAACTATCTATTATTTATGAATAAAATTATTATTTTGTAAATTTTCTTGTGATAGTTTTTCGATTACATAGCTTGTGCTTGAATGCTTTATATTATTGCTATGTGTATGGGATGTTTGATTTCGGTTTTCTGAACCTTAATATTCGTTCTCATATGATGTGTGTATCCTTATAGTTTGTGTGTCTTTTTTATTTAGCGGGATTAAGTTCTAGCCCAAGTTGGTAGGCTTTATCAAAGGATCATAAGGTGTTCCGATTGAAAATCATATGTGAAAAAGTCACAAAATGTTGAATCGATTTGTGTTTAACATAAAAGCATATGTGTTTCGGGTTTTCAAATTTTGCTATTTGCATTAGTTAAAACCGATTCAACCTTTCTCTAGTAAAGGTTGATGTTGTTGTTGTTCTTTTGTTCTTGCGAGAGGATGACATAATGGGGGAGAGTTCTAAGTTGAACTTGCGCTTAATGATATATCTTTATGGGGAGAAGAGGATGCGGAATCTGAGGTAACGAATTTGTTAGGTAATCGTTTTCCTGTTTAAGAAAAGTATGAGTTTATTGCATATATTTTGCTTTTGCTTAACAAAATTCGGTACAATTGATGTTTATTCCATTATGTGTGTATGGATGGATGTGTGTGTGTGTGTGTATGATTCAATTGTTTCCGGTTAAGAAAAAACTGGTTTGATATCTTTCTTTATTGTTTGGTATCAATCGTTTTAGACTTAACGAAATTCGGTGCAGTTGCTGTGCTTTAATGTCTATGTTTATTTCAATTGCTTCTGGTTAAGAAAAATAATTGTGCAAGTCAATATATTTGGTTTGTATGTATTGTTTACAGCTTAACAAAATACGGGATCATTTGTTTAGTCCAATTCGATTCCGGATAAGAGAAACTAAGTTAATTCCGATCTTAGTTAGACTTATAAAAAGTAAAGGATTCGGTTATTCAAGTCTAATCGAATGCCTTGACAAGAAATATTAGTTAACTAACCTAGTATTTGTCTTGTCTAAAGTGAAAGGTCTAAGTTATTGTCTGAATAATTAGTGCCTGATGAGAAAAATAAAGTTAATTATGATCTTTATTTTGGTCTTATCGAACAAGCGATTGTACTTGTGCAATCGGTTTAGCAAGGGAACTAAGTTTTCTTAGTCAATTTGTTAAACTATTAGGGAAAATTGCTTTGGGCAATTGTTTCCTTGATAGCATATTAAAACCAAACTACTATTAGTTTCTATTTTGATATTGGTTATCTAAAATGGTATGTGAAACCTTCATGCTTAACTCTTATAGGTTGTACAATTCTTTTAGATTTGTAAGATCCTTTCGGTTTTTGTATTTGCACGGACCTTTGTCATTTTGTGACAAAAAGGGGGAGAAATATATGGAGTAAACAAAGTGATTTGTAATCACTTAGGAAAGGATAATTGTGCTTAAACGTTATATCTAAGGAAAGAGTAAAGCATTGAGTAAGGGGGAGAAACATATCATATGATTATTGTAGTTATTTGGACTACAAAGGGAAATAACAAAGATGTGCGGATTGAAAATCTACCTATCTCACCTTTAGGGGGAGTATTAGCTTTGTTATTTAAATGTCAACAACGGCATTTATGGATTGAATTTATGCAGGGTATTCTGCTGTTGAAACTTGGAATCAAGCGTATGTATAATGATTTTTTTGTAATTTGTTTATCCATATGTATTAAGAGTTTTGTCACTAAAATTGACAAAGGGGAGATTGTTAGAGCATAGCTTGGCTGAACACACCAAGCGTTGGTATGTCAAGTTTGGTTGTCATATTTTAGAGAATCAAAACTCAATTAAAGAGTCGCTTGATTATATACTAGAGACAACTTCGTATAGGTTTGGCTAGAAAGATTAGGATAATGAGTCATACAAGTATTACTCGAATACTTGAAGCATCTGAAGAAGTAACAAGCTACATCGACAACATCATCCTTCCTCTTGAGGTTAGTAATATTTTGACTCGAACTGTTTCATTCCCAACGTATCTTTCAAGTCGTGCTATATTGATAACATAAATGTGAAGCTGTGAATGTTATACTCTAGTAGACATAGTGTTAAGGAATTAGAATACGAAGTATAACACTTATCTTTTGAACTTCGTATATAAGACATCGACATAATCGTATGAATGCTATTGTGATTATGTGTATGGGTAAAGGCGAAGATTTCATCCTAGGAAACAATGTTTACATTCGTTTAAAGGAAGTACATTCATGAACTTGTTTTATGAATAGAAAAGGAAATCACAC